>CAUJRU010000616.1:0-427276 GCA_963277665.1 Viscum album
CCAAACTTGTGGACATCCCACCCTCCGCCCTGGACACCACCATCCCCCCAGACACCCCCACCCGCTGGACACCTCGTACCCCCTAGACATCCCCCGCCCCTGTGGACATCCCGCCCACCCCTTGACACCCCCTTCCCCTGGACCACCCCGCCAAACCTGTGGATAGCCCCACCACTACCCATGGATAATCCGCCAACCCCCCTGGATAGCCCCGACCCCTGTGGACATCCCCCACCCCCCTGGGATAGCCCCCTCCACCCCCTGGACACCCCCACCGCCTAGGGAAGTATATATGATAAATCAAATAATCTACTAAAACATTAAATTGTTTCGATCTATAATTTACTCAACCTATATAATAATTCTCATCCACAAGTGTATATGATATTTTACACTCATGTATATTTATTCAAATATATTTTGTTATATATAGAGTATTTGTTCTATTTTTTGTATTATGATTCTCTTATATAGAGTAGTGTGTCAGTTATGGTTTCATATAAAGTGATCAATTCACATTTACTTAAATATTTTTTTGCTGAAACGTCTATCTTATTCAAATTAATTTTTACGAAGTGACTCACACGCAATTTTTTTTACATAATGTATAGAAGTTGCATGTATGAAACTGATTGGATCTCAAGAGATTTTCAAAAAATTTGGAGAGGTTTTAAGATTTTTGATTTCACAATGCTTCTAACTATGGTCACATACACTACCCCTATTGAAATTGTGTTGTAAGACCTTGTGTTTAGTTGCTGAATAAGTTAGCTACCACACCAACCAAATAAGGTTTTCTAGAAAACTACTCTGTGTGGTATCATAATTGGGAGAAAATGAAATCTCAAATTTTCTTATGATCCAAATGAGAGGACTGGATTGGAGAAGTTTTTATATGACCGATTTCCATTTTATTTTTCATCATAAACAAGAATGGATTCTGACCAAAGAATATTTCATTATGAGCACCCATGATGCGTCTAAATGAAAATGATGATGTTTGTTAGGGTGAAAAAATTGAATGATGCTACCATGAATCCAGCATATCGACAATGAGGTAAAATGAAAAAGCTGGGAATTTTTAATCCAATTGTTTCATGGGAAAACCATGTATGATATTTCTAATTACTACCAATCGATTACATTCCTACCTTTTTGAAGGAATTAATTACAAATGATACAGATATTACCTCAAAACACTTTATGTTATGGATGTTAGTCCAAGGAACTTAGATTTTCAAGAAAAAAAATTCATGCTTGCCCGAAAGATTGCAGTTTATTCTGGGAGGAAACTGAAAAATGAAATGTTTGTATAAAATTTGGAACATCCTACTGGAAGCCAAAAGTTGATGGAACACAATCCTCTGTGCCAAAAAAAGTAAAGTGGAACTTTACATTGATCCCTAGAGTCCCAGAATCTCTTTTATGTCTAATGAAATATCCATAAAAATGAGATGGCATGATACTAAGAGAAATAAGACTAATGATGAGTTGTTTGAACCTATAGATGGATTTTCATGTTAGAGATTTGATGCTCGATATCCTGATTTTGCAACTGACATGCATAATGTGAGGTTGGATCTTTCATGTGATTGTTTTAATTCATTTGGGAAGATTCTTACATCACACCACACATGGCCAGTTTTTATACACATTTATAATATTTCCCCATGGTTTTGTGTGAAAAAACATTTCACATTCATGAGTATACTCCATATCTCTCCCTTCTGATATGACAAATGATATATACGTACACATGTAACCTTTAATAAAAGAGTTAAAAATTCTTTGAGGATGTGGGTGTGTGTGCATTCTAGTTCATGTCCGAAAGACATATTTCAGATGTGTGATGTGCTTATGTGGAAAATCAATGATTTTACTACTTATTCAGTGATGTCTGGATAGAGCACGAAGGAAAAAATATAAGTTCTTGTATGTATGAATAATACACAATCCCGAAGATAGAAACATCATTGTAGTTTTCAGTTTTATGGGACATAGACAATTCTTTTCCAATGGACACATCCATATAGAAATAACCATCGATGATTTGATAATACCATGGAGACAAATGATCCACCTCAGTGAATGTATGGAACTGATGTGCTTAATGAATTGAAAGATTTCATTTTTTCATTCACGTACTGTCAAATGAAATATGGAAAGTGAAAGAATGTTTCCACTAAAACCTATTACAATTGAAATAAGAGAAGTATGTTCTTTGATTTTCCTTAAAGTCTAACCAATTTGTTAAGTCATTTATTAGACATAATGCACATTGGAAAAAATATATGTGAAATGTTTCTTTTGAATCTTATACATCGTAATGGAAAGACATAAGAGGATTTATGGTCTCAGCGTGACTTAGTGAATTGGGGAATCATACCAAAATTGCATCCTATGAGTATCAATGAAAATAAATGGAAATTTCCATGTGATTTTTATGTGATGAAACCTACCGAAGATATAAATTTCTGGATGTACAATAGACTATTAAAGTTCCTGATGTCTATTCAAGAAACATATCTTAACGGGTCAACAGAAGAGAGTTGGAGCTAAAATCATTTAAGACTCATGATTATCACATCCTTTTGTTAGAGTTAATTCCAATAGAAATTTGTCATCATTTTTCCAATAATATAAGGGTGGTTATTATTTGGTTGTGCTATTGGTTTAGAGATCTTTGTGCTAAGAAGTTGTTCAAGTCTCTATTGTTTAAAATGTTGGAAGATGCCCCATTAATTTTGTGTGAGTTAGAAAAAATATTACATCCATCATTTTTCACATGAATACTGCATATGACTATCCATATTCCAACTGAGATACTTCTTGGAGGACCTATTTATTTTCATTGGATGTATCCAACTGAAAGACATATGTACACATTAAAGTCTTATGTCTGTAACAAGAATCATCACGAAGGTTGTATCGTGAACGACTTCTTAGAACAAGAATTTATGAATTTATGCTCTATGTATTTGTCTGATCTTACTACAAGAATAAACAGACCAATGAGAAAAAAATAAGAATAGTATGAGAAAATTGAACCCAATTTTCCATCACTTCCTCAAACAGGAGAAATTCCTGGATCATATACATTGACAAAATTAAGCCTTGAAGAGAGAGAGATGGCACATCGCACAGTTTTGTTCAACTGTGATTTATTCGATGAATATATCTTTTAAGTTAATTCAATATGTATATCTTATATATAAATATATATTTCTTTTATTCTATTCCCATTTTATCTATAGGGAAAATAATGTGATGATAAATAGAATGAAACGTTCTTTATCTTTGATAAAAAGGGTGACTTTGCATAGGAAATAATTTTTTTCTTGGTTAAAATTGAAGGTAATAATATTACTGTTTAAAATTGTTAAAAAAATTTATTAAGTTTAATATTCATTTATATTTTAGGTATTGAGTTTTCCTGATGACTCTTTCCCTGAGGTTATAAGAGCTTTGGATTTTGGTCCTAATACTGTGGTTCGTGACTGTAAATCAATTGTTATCAGTGGGTACATATTTATTATCACTGAATGCGCAAAGAACATTAGAACAAAACATGATGGTGTTATGGTTACTAGAAAAACATAATATTATGCTAGTGCATTAGATAGTAAACCGCTATCTGAAAATATATGTTATTATGGAGTTATTGAAAAAATAATAATATTGGATTATTATCATCATGGGTGAGTCACGATGATGAAATTCCAGTGGTTTGATTCAATGACTAAGAAGGGCACATTTATTGATGATAGTGGATTTTTATTAATTGATATGACTTTAACTCTTGCTACCGATGAACCATATGTATTGAAATCAATGGAAAAACAAGTTTTTTTTGTCCAAGACCATCTTAGACCTGAATTTGGTGTCATTATTGAAGTAATTCTAAGAAATGTTTTTTGTGATTCTTTTTATGGAATTGACACTAACCCTATCACCATTGGAAATGATCTATTTAATACTTTTGATAACTCCAGTAGCTCAATTTTCAGAGTTGAATCTGAACCTGAAGATGTGGTGGGAAATATATAAAATCATCCATTCATGTTCTCAATTATTTTGGTTTACCATGACATGGGTTTTTAAGGTTGGTACTATTTAAATTGATTTAATATTTATTAAAAATATGTTGTATCTGACTTGACTATTATGTGATTTTTCAATGTTTATTGGTTGCAGTTTTATTTGAATTGCATTTTCTAATTTGGAATTGAACTGTATTCAAACCTATGAAACCAACATTTCTAACATGGTGAACATTTCAATGCTTAAAATGTGATTTGTATAAATTTAGTATAACTCTAAGATCTCTATATAACATTTTACCAGGTAATGAACATGATTTATTGTATTCTTCTGCAAAACATGTATAGAAACATGAATCATCTAACTGGGCTAAAGAAATTAAAATTTTCCTTAATTTTGATAATTGATTTACCCCTTATGAATATGGTAGAATCAATGTTACATGATTTTAATAGACTGATGACACTTAGTAAATAACCATCCTACTAAAAATTAAATTTCTTTATTACAGATTGTGTGATTTTTAAATTTCATTATATATCTATTCAAGCTCATTTATTTTGTTTTTTGGGATGAACATTAGTTATCCTTTTCTAATTAATTCCATATTTTTTTTAAATGCCGGAAATGAAACCAATTAAATAGGGGCGATAGAAACAGATGATGGATAATAATCGTTGCATGAATGAGATGGGAATTCCACCACTAGTTCCTGTAGTGAGTATTTTATTTCAAATGTATATATTTATAATATATTATGTTATGTGATTTAGTTTTTTTTCATCATTTTTTAAGGATTCATATATTAGACAATAGTTATTTGACGAGAAACCTAGTAGTAGTCCTAGTACTTAGGGTGTTCATATGAGGGGGGGGGGTGGTACAAGAGTTAGACGATATGGACTGCATACCAGAGTAGACCCTTACCCTCCCACTGACATACCTTTCATCCCACATACTTATACTGGTGTGACATTGGGAAAAAATGGGATATTTAGGCATCCCATTTCTCCCCACCCTTTATATCTGATCCTCCTCACCCATCTGTACCATATCCGACGATGATTCCCACTCCTCATCCATCATTCAGCCAACCATCCCGGTCATATTCTTTTACTTCTTATTCCTTCTCTCTGGGCTCTTATATTTCATATTCTTCGACTGTTTCTCTACTAGAGTCTGTCCCTACAGAGCATACACTAGGACCCAATCCATCTGTACAGGGTGTTCCTTCAGTTTCTGCAGATCCAATAATGCCCATTGATCTGACTACCGTAGGTATACTTATACAATGCTAACAAATTATTACACCATTATTTATTTTCATTATAACATTCATTGATAAAATATTTCTTTTATTTCATAATAGATACATCTACTAATAGAAGGCGCGGGCGGGGGAGTACATGCATGCATGCGATATGGAACCTCTACACGCATTTGATGGTAGACTACAACGAAGATAATCAAATGATTGAAAAAGCAGGACATTAATGTAGGAGTTTTTTGGCGATGCTTTCCAAATTCCCAGAAATCATTCCTATCAGCTCGCTATCATGGATACAGTTGCCCAATGAAGTCAAGGATAAAGCTTGGGTAGAGATACAGGTAAAAAAATCTGTTATATTTAACGGAATATATTATTTTTGGTATTTATATGAATTAATATTTTGGTTTCAACTTTAGATTAATTTTCCCGTTGGTGCGGGTGCACGACCAACATGCCTAGAGGATTTGGGCGAGCTTTGGAGAGCTTATAAGCATGATTTGTACATTGGATTTCATGCTATAGTGGGCCCAGAGTTAAAGGCGGTCATTATAATGGATGATTTTATTTTATAACACTATCGAAAAATGATTACTCCTTGGATAACTAGCCCATTTAAGGTATTAATCACATTAGGGGTATTTAAATGAAAATTTTCATGTTTTTCGTTAATACTAATTAGTGATTTTTATTTAGGATTCATCTGGAAGAAATAAAAAAAACAATGATACTCAAAAATACCTCCACACATAAGGATATACTACAATGCTAGATCCTGAGAGGCAGCAGGTATGACAGTTTCTAATTTTTCTTTACAACTTGCACTTTCTATTGTTTCCTCCATAATTTATTCGATTCCTAATGTTGTTATATAATTTGAGTTATGAAATTAATTATTTTTATCCTATTTTTAATTAAGGTTTCCTATATTAAATGTCATTTTAGAGGCATAAATTGAATATAGAAGGATGTGTTCCTTGAGAAAAACTGTTTTGCTTGAGTAGAAGGAAGAAAGATGGAAGTGCGGTTAATGAACCGACTCAGCAGAAAATTTTATGTTTTAAATTATTGATTTAAAATTTTAATCCCTATTTTGTAACTTAGTAATCTATTTATTTTTGTAGCATGTTGCTTTAGAGGCCATTGATGCCCAGGAACCTAACAATTTTGGGCCAAATGATCACATACATCATGTGTTGGGAGATGAGCACCCTGGTATAGTATGCTGATGACCCGGAAAGAGTATAGTTCCAAGGATGTATTGGCCCTCCTCAGGTACGATTTTTAGTGCCACCGAGTTCTAGAAGGCTAAGGCATAGGTAGATCAGGCTGAAAAAGGTCCACAAAGATGGCAGAACAGTCTGCTAGGGAAAGCACTGGATTTATAAAACTTATGGAGCATTTACGTCCAACACTTCCACCAGAGGCCAGCATAGCTTGCGATGAATATATGTCATCATGGAATTCTATATATGGTGCACTAGGTGGGATTCCTAGTGGTTTTCGAGATGATGGTGATGAGGAGGCTGAGGCGGAGGAGGAGGAGGGCGAGGAGGAGGCCGATGCAGAGGAGGAGGGTGAGGAGGAGGGCGAGGCAGAGGAGGAGGGAGATGATTAGGTTGTGGTTGAGGACGTGGGTGAGGATGAGGGCAATGAGGAGGTTGGGGATGATGATGGGGATGATGATGAGGATGAGGCTGAGGATGAGGATGATGGTGATGACAATGACAGTGATGAGGGATAAATTGATCCATTACATTTTTTGACTAATATTATTGACCTTTGATGTTTATTGATTTGTTGTCCCTGATTATATGTGTGATTAGGTAGATAACATTATATTTAGTTTTTTATCTCTAAATAATAAAACACGACTTGATGATTTGCTGTGACTAATTTAACCTTCCCCTAGACTGCCCCCCGCAACCGTGGACAGCCCACCAACCCCCCTGGACACCTTGTGCCCCTGTAGACAGCCCCACCACCCCCATGGATAGCCCACCCACCCCATGGATAACCCCTACCCCTATAGAGAACCCCCACCCCCATGGAAAGCCAGCCCACCCCAGTGGATAGCCCCAATCCCTGTTGACAGCCCCCCATCCATGTGGACAACCCGCCCACCCCCCTAGACACCCTGTACCCCCTGGACATCCCCAAACACCCTTGGACACCACATACTCCCTGGATAGCCCCGCCCAACCCCGCCCACCCCCTTGGATTTCCTGCCACCCCTGGATAGCCCCTTCCCTCGTGGAAAACCCCCCACCCCCATGGAAAACCCACCCACCCCCCTTGGACACCCCTGTCCCTTGGACACCCCAACCCCCTAGATATCCCATCCACCCCCATGGAAAGCCCTCCCACCCCCTGGATAGCCCCTCCCCCTTGGACATCCCCCACCCCCGTGGACAAGACACCCTCCTAGACACCCCGTACCCCCCTGGACAATCCCACCACCCTCGTGGATAGACTACCCACCCCCTGGATACCTCGTATCCCCTCGACGGCCCTGCCCACCCCTTGGACTCCCCTTGGCCCCATGGACAGCCCCCCCCCCCCCCCCCCCCCCCGTGGACAGCTTTCCCACCCCCATGGACAGCCCTCCCACCCCCTTTGACACCCCGTACCCCCTGGACAACCCCATCACCCCTTTGGACAACCTGCCCACCCCCATGGACACCGCATACCCCCCTAGATAGCCTCACCCACCCCCTGGATAGCCCATACCACATTGGATAGCCCTCCACCCCTGTGGATACCCCCCACCCCCATGGAAAGACCACCCACCCCGTGGACATCCTTCCCTCCACCTTGGACACCCTTCACCCCCAGGACAACACTGCCACCCTCGTGGATAGCCCAACCACCCCCTGGACACCCCATACTCTCATGGACAACCCCACCCCCATGGATTTTCCACCCACCACAGTGGACAACCCACCCACCTACCTGGACACCCCTACTGCACTCGACAGCCCAGCCACCCACGTGGACATCCCACCCACCCCATGGACTCCCCCTCCCCCCATGGACAGTCCCCATCCCACCCCCAAAGACAGTCCGCCCACCCCCTGGACACCCCTACCCCCTGGACAACCCAGCCACCCCCATGGACAGACCCCCCACCCCCGTACCCCCTGGAAAACCCCACCCACCCCCATAGACACCCCATACCCCATGGATAACCCCCACCCCCATGGACCCCCTCGCCCACCCCATGGACACCCCTACCCCCTAGATAGCCCCACCACCCCCATAGACAACCCCCCAACATGCCGGGAGAGCCCCCACCCCCGTGCATTATAGGGTTTCTAACAACTCAAAGATCACATTAATCATAGCTACCCACTTCTTTGTCTTATAGGATCCTTGATCACCAATAATAAATAGTGGATGCAATTTTAGAAACTCCCATGCATAATCAATGATCCATGAAGAATATGGATATTCCACTTCCACAAGTGTTTGAGTAGAGACCAAGACTAGGAAGACAATAGCTTAATTACATGAATGACTACATGAGATATCCCCTTACTGAATTTTTGATTCATTTATAGTGGTGACATTTTAAATAATTATCAGAAACAAAACCGTTAGTAAAATAATATTATGTTATAAAACAAGGGACACAATATTGAAAACCCCATAAAGATACATCATAAATAATAATTCATAAAACCTTTTCAAAAACACAAAACATAGAGTTCTTTCTATTTAAAACTCCCAAGTGGTTTATAAAAACCCCTTTTAAGGTTCCATTTAAAAATCACATAGTATTTTTGTCCCACATAAAAAATGTATCAATTTTATAATAACCAAATCACCTTTCCTACCATACACACAAAAAAATATTCATTTTTTTTCCAAAATATAACTGATTAGGTAGGTCACATTTTCTTTATTTTTTTATCTATAAAAAATAAAACTTGGCTTGGTGATTTTATGTGACTAATTCACCCCTCCCCTAGACATCCCCCACCCCTATGGACAGCCCGCCCACCCCATAGACACCCCGTACCCCTCTGGACAGCCCCTCCACCCCCGTGGATAGCCTCGCCACCCCTGTGGATAGCTCCTCCACCCTCATGGACAGCCAGGCCACCCCCTTGTATAGCCTCTCCCCCCGTGGATAGCCCCCCACCCCCGTGGACAGCCTCCCACCCCCGTGGAGAGCCCGCCCACCCCCTTGGACACCTCGTACCCCCTAGACAGCCCCTCCACCCTTTTGGACAGACCACCCACCCCACTGGACATTTTGTACTCCCATGGACAGCCCCACCCCTATGGACATCCTTCCCACCCCCGTGGACAACCCACCCACCCCCTGGATAGCCCCTACCCCCTTGACATCCTTGCCATCCCCGTGAATAGCCCACACACCCCCTGGAAACCCCTTCCCCCATGGACATCCCCCACCCCTGTGGATATACCACGCACCCCTGGACCCCCTACCCCTTGGACAACCACACCATCACTGTGGAAAACCCTTCCACTCCCCCGTACCCCCTGGATAGCCCTTCCCACCCCTCTACATGATTCACCCCACTAGACAACCCCACCCCCGTGGACAACCCTACCCACCCCCTGGACACCCCTACCCCCTGGACAGCCCGACCACCCTTGTGGACAGCCCCCACCCCTAGAGAGCCCCTCCCCCCGTGGACAGCCCCCCAAACCTGTGGACAACCCGTCCCTTAGGCAAACCCTACCCCTTGGATAGCCCGCCCACCCCCGTGCACAGCCCACCCACCCCCGTGGACAACCCTCCCACCCTTGTGGACAACCTTCCCACCTCCTTGGACACCTCGTTCCCCCCAGATAGCCCCACCACCCTCATGGATAGCCCACCCACCCCACTAGACACCCTGTACCCCCTGGACAACCACTACCCCCTAGAAAATCCCCACCCCCCTGGATAGCCCCCACCCCTTATTGACACCACCGCACCACCTGGAAACCCCCACCCCTAGACACCCCACCCCCATGGACAGCCACCCCCACCCCCTTGGATAGCTCCCAACCCCCTGGACTCCCACCACCTGGACACCCCACCCTCTAGAAAACTCCCAAAACCCCTAGACACCACCCCACCCCCTGGACACTACCACACCCCCTAGACACCCCCATAGACAACCCCCACCACCACTATGAACAACCCCCACCCCCTGGACACCCCAACCCCTAGATGCCCCCACCCCTCTTAAACACCACCACACCACCTGGACACCCACACTCCCATGGACAACCACCCCCACCCCCTGGACACCACCCCACCCCCGTGGGACATCCCCCCAACCCCCTAGACTACCCCACCCCCAGGACACCCCTACACCCCCAGGACACCCCAACCCCCTAGACACCCCCACCACTCCTAGACACCACCACAACACCTGGACACCTCCACCCCCTGGACACTCCCACTTTCATGGACAACCACCCCGACCCCCTGGACACCACCCCACCCCCTTGGACATCCCCCAAATACCCAGGACCACCCCACCCTCTGGATACCCCCATCCCCCTGGACACCCCATACCCCCTTGGACAACAACCCCAAACCCCTGAAGAGACTCCAACCCCCATAATTCTGAATTGAATTATTTAAGTATTTAATTAACTTATGAATTATTTATTAATGGTGTATGGGTAAACTTTTTTTATCGGTATACTTGTTGTATGTGTATATTTTCTTTAATTACCTTATGAATTATGTGTTAAATTTTTATGTGTGTAGAGGGTAATTAAATACAGAATTGGAGGAATTCAAAATTCTGTATAAATTACGTGTTGTATGAATTTTGTATAATTTAATATATAATTTTACATGTAATATGCATGTATTGAGAATTGTGTAAGCCTGCTAGTGGAATTCTATGGGCCTGCTGGTGGAATTACTATAGGGGCATAGGTGGAGGCCCGCAAGTCGTCTTGCTACTGCACGTAAAAAAAGGATATGCCAATGGTTTACAACTACTGTCATATTTGTAAAAACAAAACTTATGCCAGTGGTTTTACGTAAACCATTAGTATAAATATACTCCAATGGTTTGTTAACTGTTGGAATATATATTTCTACTTTATATTTACCAAAGTTTTATGGGAAACCGTTGGTAATATTCTACAGAATTGGTTTTGTAAACCATTGATATATATATATATTTTTCATTTACCAACAGTTTTAAACCATTGGTAAACATTTATACCAATGTTTTATTGAAACCGTTGGCACATACTTAATTTTTTAGACATATCCCAACGGTTCTCATAGAACTATTTGGATATGTCTATCCATACAGCTCAAGACCCAAAAGTTTAAACAACCATTCCTATAGTTTATACCAACAGTTTTCCAACCTTTACCATCAATTTTAAACTATTGGTAAAGGTAAAATTTTTAGTACTATCCATGTTGTCAATATTCAATGCACTGGGACTGGTCCACCAAACCATGTCATGTGTTGGAGTTTATGAGAAACTTTATGACTCTGTGTGTTGACCATGAATAGGTGGCACACAGTTTCTAGATTACCTTCCATGTGTCCCACTGGAAATGGAATGTGGTCTCTCCAGGTTAGGATTGGACCGTGCACCCTATATATGAGATACCTAGAAGGAGACCGTGTAATGGGGATACTATATGCCGCGTGTCCTACAAGACGTGTTGGGTACTTGAAGAATTTTCTAAGTACATCTACCCACCATATACCAAAATGTGTACATCATATGAATGATGAAAAATAGTACACTCCATGTATTAGGAACTGTATGCTGTTTAGTCATCCAAATTATGCAGTTTTATTAAAATTTATTATTATATTATAAAAACCCTTGAGATGTGTAACATGGTGTGATCATAAAGTGGTGTCACAACATGTGATAGGTGTTTTATATATATGTGTTTAATTTATCATCTACATAATGCTCATTTCTACTCATTAGGTAGTTATGAACGAGAATTCACAGGGTTGCCTCAAAGTACATGTTATGCATAAAGTGAAATTTAACTGAATTTATTTGTTTAAAATTATGATGGATGAGAATCTCACAGAAATACAAAAATGGGTTTAAGATAAAATTATTGATTAATTAAAGATGATAATTAATAGATTCAATCATTACATATCTTAAAAAATAATGATTTAAGAATTGAATACTGGTTTTATTTATGCATAAATATCATTTCTTGAATGGATGATCATGATCTAGACCAGGACATTTTTATGTGAATGGTTTCTTTTAATTAATTAATTTAAAATAAATTTGTTGGCATGCAATCCTTCTCCTCATTAATATGTAGCACATGCATGACCATTATTTATTTTATGTTAAACCCTATTTTATCCCCCACCTACCTGAGAGATAAAAGAATATGTAATGGATGGATCTCCTAAGATTGTATAGGTGGTTCAAGTTAGGATATGAGGTGAAACCAACCCAAGGAGATACAAAGGTGGATAAGTGAAATGTTGTAAACATAACCCCAAAATGTTCAAGGTGTTTTATACCAAATGTCTTGGGTTAGTATATAAACCACTAGATAAAATAACAAATAGAACAAGCTCATGATCATGAAATTTATTTTATTTCTATCAGTTTCATGGTTTATTTATTGTGGGTGTATTGTCACTATCACATAATTAATGATTTAAACGAGCATGCAAGATGAAACTAAAATAATACTGGATTTTGTGTAAATATTATCATAGAAATTGTTCATAACTTAAGTATATATAACATTATATTAACAATCATGTAAAAAAGAAAAAGAAAATTTCAATTTTCTATATGGATAAAACCCCTCAGGGAAATATTAAGTCGGTATAGCCTTCCATAAACTTTATTGGAATCGAACCATAGTTGAAAGTGTTTGTCCAACCCTTGTTGGGGTGATTTCAATTATTGGGTAATTCTAATTCAAGGTTTTAGGTTGACATGACTTGGATCACGTCAAGGGTTGACTACCACAACCAGACTTGGTGTGACCAACATGCAAAGGTTGAGGAAATCCAAAATAAAGGATTTTACGATTAGAGAGTCCACTCAATGGATTAAGGAAATGCCAGTTAATGCTGTTGGAATTTTGAATATCTACCTAAAACCCATCAAGTTTTTTGACAAACCCTAGTTGGGGTAATGTTAAGGGAATTATGGATCATTTACATTAGAATATTTAGGAAATTAATTATTCCAAATTCAATGGTGAGGGTTGTTGGATTTCGATAAAATAGTAGGAGACTAATAAGTATTAATTTGTTTATTTGTCTAAGTTTTATAATGATAATATACTAAATATTTTCTCATCTTAATTTTTAGATATGACAAGGAAAATGAAATTAAACAAATCATTGTGAACCCTACTCAATATGGAAAACCCTCCCTCGCACAAATTTCCAAGAGTGAAAGAGGTGTTTAAGCATTATCCTTTTCCATAAGAGGAAATAATATGTACCAGAGAACCATCTTCTAGTTGTGACTGGAAACAAGTCTAGTGATGAGAAAATATTTCTCTATATAAAACATTTGGATGACACCCCATATTTTCAATGTTTCTTGCTATCATCGATGACTAATGAGCTCTTGAATCAATATGAAAACATGGACGCGTATAGCATGATGTATCAACTTAATGATATCTATCAAGAGAAGGAAACAAATGAGATATATGAGATCTACAATTCTCTATTCAAAACTAGGATTGGAGATTCTTTACCAGCTGGGACTCATGTAGTAATGCTTATTAGCTACATTGAACGCCCAGACATCTTAGGGTTTAAGTTCCCAAATAAGTTTCATATAGATGTAATCCATTCATCACTCCCCAATACCTTCTCTAGATTTAGTTTCAAGTAAAACATGAGCACTAATGAGAAGAGTCTATCAGAGCTTGTGACCCTAATTCACCAGGTAGATAAGGACACGAGGCATGGAAAACCCAAATTCCTTATGGTGAACAAGAAGAGGAAGGACAAGTAAAATGGGAAAAGTATTTATAAATGTTTTTAATCCCTCAATCACCATCCCTCCAAGATGGGGATGATCCAAAGGCATGGAAAGGAATGAAATGTAGTATATTTTTTCATCTGTCAAGCCAGGAGACTGGAAAGTGAAACTGCACCCAAAAATGTGGGGAAGCTAAAGGTGAATTAGTTATCGAGTGTAATCATTCCATTTCTACACATTGGGTATTAGATATAGCTTGTGGGGATCACATTTCAATTCAATAGTTGGAACCAAGTATATTTAGAATGATTTTAAAAGGAGAGGTGGATCTTCGAGCTGCCAATGGAGCGGGGTTGGCTACATTGGCCATTGGAGATTACCATATCTCATTGCCAAGTGGGAAGATTTTGGTTTTAAATAATTGTTATTATGTACCTAGTGTTACCAAAAAAATAATTATGGTATCACATTTGGATATGGATGTATTTATTTTAATGTTTGGAAATAAGGGTCATTTTATTTATAAGAACATTATATTTTATGGTATGAGGAATTTAAATTATGGTTTGTATGAATTAAATTATGAAAACAAAGTATTGGAAAACGATAATGAAACAGTATCACATGACTCATACAACACCTGGTTGTGGCATCACCATCTCGGTCAGGTAAACGAGAAGCGGTAGATAAAGCTCTACCACAATGGATATTTAGACACAACTGAGCTAAAAAACCTAATACACATCCAACTTGTTTATAAGGGAAAATGACTAATCCCAATTTTAGTGGACAGGGTGAAAGGACCACAATTCTTTTTGGATTGGTACACACAGATGTGCGTGGACCATTTCCAGTACAAGCTATAGGTGGATATTATTGATTAATTAATTTTACTGATGATTTGAGTAAATATGTCTATAAATACTTAATGAGGTATAAGTAAGATTCATTTGAGAAATTCAAAGAATTCAAGAATGATGTATAGAATCATCTTGGTAAAAAGATAAAGAAACATCCATCATATAAATGTGGATAATATCTGAAAAAAGAATTCAATGATCTTTGAATAGAGCCTAAGATTCTATGTCAACACACTTCTCCTTATACAGCATAGTGGAATGGTGTTAGTGAAAGGAGGAACCACACCTTGTTGGACATGGTGAGGTCAACGACCAGTCATGTAGATATTCCATTATCCTTTTGGGGATATACATTAAAAAATACAACATACATATTAAACTGAGTACCAACTAATTTGGAAAATGTAATTCCCTCTATGTTATGGAATGGAAAGAACCCCTTTTTTCGCACAAACGTGTATGTTGATGAGATTCATTTGTTAAGGGATGATGTGGCAACAAAATTTCACCATATTGAATGAGTTGTGTCTTTATAGGATATCTCCAGGAAATTAAATAATATTACCTATACATAACTTTATACAAGAAAGAGAGTATCTCCAAAAATGATGTCTTTGTTGAGTGGGATCACATCCTCAAAAAGTATAGTGGGAGAAAGATTGAATTAGAAGAAGTTGATGATGAATATACACATGTGTTATTACAAAAACAAGTTCCACAGGTCCCCACGGAAGAGGATCCAGAAACACAAGTACTACGTTGGAGGTCATGAGATGTAAGAGAACCAGAGAGATCTGGTTTCTTAGTCCTTGAGGATGGTGAAACATTATTATTAGAGAATGATAAACTTATCTACAAAAAGGATGTTATAGATAGATAAGAAGTTGAAAAATAGATAGAATATATGAATTTTGAGATTGATTACATGTATCAGTACCAAGTTTGGGTTCTAGTCGATGAGCCAGTTGATGTAGATCATGTCAGATGCAAATGGGTTTTCAAGAGAAAACTAATCTTGGAAGGTTAATTTGGAACCTATAAAGCAAGGTTAGTGGCTAATGTATTCAGACATAGTCAAGGAATTGACTATTATGAAACCTTATCACTAGTTTCCATTTTTAAATAAATAAAAATTATGATTTCCATAACAACATACCATGACTACAGGATTTGGAAAATTGATTTCAAAGTAGCATTCCATAACAGGATGCTTCAGAAAGATGTCAATATGACACAATGAGAAGGGTTTGTGACACCTCGTAAAGCCAAAAAAGTATTCATGTTTCAGAAATTCATTTATGGATTAAAGAAATCATCCATTTCATGGGAAATTTGATTTGATGTATTCATCAAGAAATTTCGTTTCATTAAGAATGAATGTGATACATGTGTTTAGTAATTGTTTAATTGGAATACGGTCGTTATCCTAATAGTATATGTTGATGACATATTACTTATTGGAAATGATGTACCAGTCGTATTGTTATTTAATGACTAGTTGAACATATTTTTCTCCATGAAGGAGTTAGGTAAAGCATCTTACATTCTAGGGATCAAAACCATTCATGATAGATCGAAGAGGCTACATAGACTAAGTTAGGGTAAATACATTGACTAAATACTAAGAAGATTTAGTATGGAATAATTCAATTGGGTATTGGTTGTAGTTTTACATGGCCTACATATTTATAAGATAATGTTTCAACAAAAAAACGATAAAGATAGGATGAGAAAGATACCATACACTTCATCTATATGATCAGTCATGTAGGCCATGTTTTTAAATAGGATTGATGTTTACTATGAGTTGTGCATGGTAGAAAGATATCAGTCACATCTAGGAGAAAAAAATTGGACTGTTGTGAATACTATCATTATGTATTTGAGAAAAATTAAGGATTTTTAATTTCTGTATAGAGGAGACGAAGAGCTTTTTTTTGAAAAGAAGGGAAGATAACATTAATGACGAAGATCAGCTGACGTACATATGCAAAGCCATGAAGGGAAATTGTCCAGCCATAGATGGTTGTCATCAAAGGGACCTGAGGCTGCCAGCTGATGGGCCACATTGTTTCCTTCCCTTTTGTTAAAGGAGAAGATGCAGCAAGAAAAGCCTTGGAAAAGTGAGTGAATTCTATTGATGATGAAGCTCATTTACCGGATTCCTCCATCATTGTGGTTAATAGCATCGATAACAGTGAGGCAGTCAGACTCAATGATGATATCAACCCATCCACATTCCACAACAAGAATCATACCTACAAGGATAGGAGAGGCCTCAGAAACTACAGGTTCCCAGAAGGCGTGATGTGATTCATATTTTGAAGCAATGATTTTCCTTAGATGATTTTGGGACAGGAGACCAAGAGTAACAAGCCCATCCTTAGGGAGAGACACGTCTACGTTTAGCTTAAGAATCCCTTATGGTGGGGGATTACAATGAGGGGGACATGAGGGGGTTACACATGGAATATAGTGTCCTTTGTGGTCCTTCCAGATCTTAGTCCATGAAATGGCCCATTCAATAAAAAATTTGGGAGGTTTATGAATGTGGTGAAAAACAACATCGTTACGGCGAGCCCAAATGATCCAGGCCAGGGTGAAAAGTGGACCTGCATTATTCGATGAGAGAGAGGAACACCAATGCATCAGAAGATAACGGAGGTCAGAGGCAATGTCCAGTGAAACATTTTAAGCTGGGCCCCATTTATTCCATATTTCCTTAGCTCCCGGGCAGTGAATGATGGTGTCCAATGGAGTTTCTGGAATATTCAGGTAGAAAGGTCTGGACTCAGCCCTGACCATATGTCGGTAAACGAGAAGGCTCATGGCAGGGAGAGTTCCCATACACACCTGCCAAAAAAAACTGGCAATTTTTTTGGGGGACATTGAGCATTGAAAGAGATTTCTAGGGTCCCTCTTCCTGGTCGATAGAGTGGTTTCCAAGAGCAAGTCTGTAACCAGATCTCACATTGTAGTTTCCCGAAATGTCATTGGTCCATAAAATACTATTGGGGCCTACATCTGGGACCTAGGGGATGCTCATGATAATTCTTTGGCCTCTTTTGTTAAGCCATAAATGGATCTTTTCCACACACCACCCTAGTCCCTGGTCTCAAAGAAGCTAGTTATCGCCGATTCTATAGCAAAGTCAAAATATATAGCAGCTTCTGATGCATCCAAGGAATCCTTATTGATTCAGAACATTTTCTAGGAGCTTGTTGCAGTTCATAGAAGTAAATATTCTCTCACATTGTATTGTGATAATACTACAACTATGTATCTTGAAAAAAAAACCAAGGATACATCAACGGGAAAATCACATTCTCTAAAAGTGTCACCTTTTGAGGGATATCTATCAAAATGGTAATGTTTTAGTGATCAGAGTTTCCACAAAAGAGAACTTGGTGGACACCATGACTAAAGGCCTATGTTTGTAGAAGAACGAATATCATGTGAGATATAGAGGGTTAAAGGTTGTTAACTATTGGCTTTAGTCCAAGTGGGATTCTGTTAGAGTTGGTGGGATAGAACCAACTACTATTTACTTTATGATAAACATTTATTGATGGATTCCAATATTAATAAATACCTTATCACATTATAATTGTTATTCTGTGTGACAATGCATGTGAGAATGTCCCAAGGATACTTATTGCACAAAAGGGTCATAGCAGATCCCTATAATTATGGGATACTAGAAGTTCCATAACACTCTTAGTGAATATATTTTCTATGGTCGGATGATGTTATTTGAGAGGAAAAAAATAACAATGGCCATTAGAGGTGAGGACTAAAAAATGTAGACCTGTGTATTGGTCCTTGGAATTTTAGATTATTATTAATGAAAATTATAACTCAATCAGTTAAATGTATAGAAAAAAACTATGATATCATACTGTTCATAGTGAGGTAAGATATGTTGGGTGCATCAAAAGTAATAAAACATTAATAGATAATGCGAGAAAGGAGTTGTCCCTTCTGTTCAATAACAGATGTTGATATCTGAGGACATTTTATGGAATTGAGATATCCTAAATAAACCCATGGACATGGTAGGGAATGAGAGATTTTAATTTTGGGAAGTCAAAAGAATGAATAATCGAGAACATGGGTTGATGGGGCAAGCGTGCAACCCGCTTGATTTGAGATTTTGAGATAAAGGGATTACATTACATAGGAAGCGTTTGTAGGAGGTGACAGGTCATTCCGGTGTTAACTTATTTCTACATGGGTTCCATGGTATGATTATAGATGCTAGCCTTGTAATTTAGGAATGATCTACCTAATTCCACTTTGAAAGAAGCCTAGAGGGCCACAAACTCGGTCTATTGAAGTATCTTAGGTAAATATTCATTTAAGAAGTTCGATAAAGATTATTGCTGATTGTGATATAAAAATTAATCATGGATGCCTGATCACATTTATTTCGACACTAGTTATTCAAGAGAATATATTTTGGGTGAAATAATATATTTATTACCAATTAATGCGGTGTTTTTTATTTAAGAAATAAATATTCACTATTCTAGGTATAATAAATATGGTGGAAGAAATATTGAAAATGGAAAAACTAAAGTAAACGTTATGTATATTTGTATATACATACTGTGTAGTTTTTCTAGGGATTTGTGAAAAATAATATTATTTATTTAGTTAAATAATAATATATGTAATTCTCTGGGTACATGTCATGTGATAATAACAGTCAAATGTTATTATTTGACCCAGGGTCTTACTGAGAATTAAATGAAATGAATAAATATGTTTGGTTAATTAATTCATTTTATTATTTGAAGAAATATAAATTCCAATTAAATTTTTCTCATAAAACCTATCCATTCATTATGGTTGTGCATAATGGATATGGATAATTCTCTCAACCCAAGAGACCATTATTTTCCTCCAAGAATGCTATCAAGTTATAAGAGAGATCCTCCACCAACAGATCAAGGAGTGTGCTTTGGAAGAAACTATTATGGTGATTGAAGTAGACATCACAAGTGAAGGCTCTTCTACACTAGCACCAAAATATCCCTTCAGAAGCATTTAGAGATACAAGGAGAACATGTGGATCACCACTTAAGGAATCCTACACTTGGATTTTATGATTAAATGAAGGATCACAATGGATCCTGACTAGAAAAATAAATGGAAAGAGAAATCCATCGTGGTAGTTATTTTCTTTTAATTAAATTAATTATAACCAACATATAATGATACTCTCTATAGTTTTGGGACTTTACTATTTCATGTTTGTTCTTCATTCTATTATCATGATCCAACATTTTATCATCATTACAGATCTCATATTGATCGCTGTTAATGGTATAATTAAAGTTGGGTACACCCATCCACGTGATTCCGCTATGCCTAGAACCTAAAAATGGAATCCTTTGGATTCATTATCTATGGTCTGGCATTGAAATTTGTTGAACTGGAACCTTCCAGCATCACTGGAGGTAGAAAAAAACCCTCATGGTGATTAGATGTCTAAGATCCACATGATCCCAGAACATATTCTGTATCCATATCATTTTAAACTAATGAATAGTCTGTGTATCATTCCTTTCCCATAGAGAATATGGATCCAATATTTGTCTAATTAATAATACCCAATATTCTGCAAAGCCCCCGAGATGGAACTCATATATACTTCACACACACACAAGGTATGGGATGAAACTCTCACATCCCCAAGCTTGCCACTACCATTGACACATTGTGAGAACTATAAATCCACCAAGAACCTAGGCACACACCATGAAGGTACAATGTAAGACCTGTCTTCTATGATCGTGTGGGAGAGTCGGGCTAGCTCTTAGCATGGTTGCACCTTCTTCCATTAAATGAACAGTTGAGACGGAGTTTCTAATTAGCTATGGAGAGACCATTTTTTCACAACACTAAGAATATATTTAAGTGAAATATTACATAAATTACATACTAATATATAAAAAAAATTTATAAAAAATATGAAAGCTCTTTCATTTACAATTCATGTCCTCTTTAAAATTCCTTTAGGGCTACCTTCCTGTATCCTCATGCAAAATAAATTTTTTTATGGAGTTCTTCAGTTTCTCCTCTTCTCAAATATTATTCATTATTGTAACAAATGCTATAAACATAATAAAAAATGTATTTGAACTTAATAATATAACAATAATCATTATATTTTGTAAAGTGACTTGTATACTCATCAAACATACATAAATCAAAATGACTAAAAGAAGACAACTAACTAGGAAAACATTCCATCAACTAGTAGCTTCAACAATATTTGTCCTAACAAGAACGTTGAAAAAATAATAATAATAGAAATAATAGGATGATATGAATGATTTTTATGAAGTATAGGAATGAAATGTGATCATTATATAAATTATTTTTGTCCTTATATTACAGTTCAAACCATCATTTGATATAAGACTAATTAATTTGACAAATTGGAAGTGATATTCAATTAAAATGTGGTTGTTATAACAAAAGTACTAATTTTGTGGTTATAAGTGCAATTAAAAGAATTATGAAATCTCTATAGATAATGGAATAAAATGAATCCATTATTATAAGTATTATTTATTAATCCATTTTTTTAGCTTAGAAATGAGGTGACATTACTTGAGTTTTACCTAGTTCAATCCCAAGATGAACTTCAATAAGTACGGGATGAGAGAAATCATATGTGGAAGAAGTTAAGGATCACAAAAATAACTAAGAGATCAATGTTAGCTAAATCACCACCATAAATTTCCACAATTTTATATCTTAGCCAAAGGTTTTATGTTGTGGTCTTGAAAAGTTTTGTAAGTAGAATTTATGATTATATACACCTTTATTAATACATGTATTACATTCATTTGAAATTTTTATTAAATTTAATTTTAAAGAATTGATTTAATTAAATTATAAAATATTTTTTGAATAAAAAATTTTCTATAATATATATTTATATATAATAAATTAAATTTCATTTACTCATTATTACTTTAAAATAAATAGGAATAAATTCATTTTTTTATTCAAAAGAGATTTGTTCTAAAAATTATTTTTTTATTGAATTATTATTTTTTGACAAAATAATTATATATTGGTTTTTTATTTATTTAAAATATAATATATTAGTACTAATTTAATGAGAATTAATTTATATGACACAAAAATTAGAACACTTTCAATTTTAGATGGTAATTTTTCTTTAAAAACAATTTTTCTATATATCATTGGATTATATTTACAAGATAGATTTAACATATATAAAAATTGAATTAGATAAAACGGAGTTAAAATTTGTAACCATAATATAAAAAATAGCTAAGAGGTGTTATCTTGTGTTTTTAGTAAAAAATTATTTATCATGGTTAGTAATTAATCAAGTTAAAAGGGTGAAAATCTATTATTTAAAATGGATAATTTTTTGTTTTTTAAAGGATATAAACTCATTATAGAATTAATTTAATGGTTTGGGATTCAATAATTCAACTATAATTGGTATTTTCTTAACTTATTCTCTTAACTCCTTTTTCATTCTGTATTTACTATTCCAAAACTCATGTTTCCATAGAATTATTGTTTATTTTCACCTGCAAAAGGTGTTATCTGCCACCCAATCCATACCACTTCCATCCTTTGGTTTTATCTTGAATACATTCCCAATTTAAATTTCTGAACACCCTCTATCATGTTTTGTGGCCTTTTTTCATAAGAAGGATGCCTAAGTTCGTCATTCAGATGGAAGACATTGCATGAAGCAACAATTTCACTTAAGAATGTGATGAGTTATTCTTAAATCCTTTAATTCAATTTATAATATACACTCTTTCAAAATAAAATTTTATAATCTACCTATTTGATAATTAAATAATTATTAATTTTTAATAATTATCTTATAATAATATAACTCTATGTTCTTACACATTCATGAGTTATAACTCGTTCCTATTTTGGTTAGTTTTACCACATTCATGAAAAATACTAGAATGTTACAATCATGAATGATTAGGGTAACTGATATTCTAGTTATATGACATAATAATTTTAATTTAATATGTTTACATAATTATTTAATGGTAACATATATTATAAAGTTTCTTAATAAAAGAATTTTTTTTATCAAATCAAACTTCCTAAAAAAGGAGATTGTAAAAGTTATTTTAGAACTATCAACATAAAGTCCATAAAATGACAAATGAACTTATGAACTATATCAAAAAAATCGTATGTAAACACCATTCCTATCATGAAGAGTATAAAAACATGGAAATGAATCAAGGACCAGATCCTCCATATCAGAGAAAGCGTATAAAAAACAAGACAATTAACACTAAAATATTAATTTTACCGATGAATGAATAATGAATATATACTAGTAAATTATAAATTAATGGTATAAAGTTAAATAAATATAAATATGTTTTCTATATTGATGAATAATAAAACTAAATTGATTATATAATAATTCATATCATCTTTTACTAATTTGGATTCCAAATTGTGGTTTTTTTTCATATTCTTCTCTCACTGGGTCAAACTCTTCTTCAAATATACTATTATAAATTTCTTTATTCTTACATTTCATTATTTTGGGTGGTATTTTTTTAAGTCTTTGAAAAATAAATTTTTTATTTCAAAAATATTCTCTTAGATAGATTTATATCCTAATAAAAATTTGATATTGTTATGAATGACCCTCGTCATAAGAATTATCTTTTCACCTACATGTGTCTATTAATTTTTACGAAAAATATTTTAGTTTATAATGTTGAAATCCAAATATGTTTCATATTCGATAATATTTATATTAGTCTTTATATATTTTGAAAATTAAATTTTATAACTGTTTAATTAATGTGGGGTTTCATTAAAAATTCAAAATAATCATAAAAACTTATTTATCCGAACTTTTTAATATTTTGTACCTTTAACACAATAGTTATATAGTTAACCATGACTAGTTTTAATGGTTTAATTATTAGGGATACTATTAAAATATTATTTTAATAAATTAGTATTGTCACATTTTTGAATTTTTTTTGAAAGTGGATTTTAACTTCAATTTTTATGACTATATAAATTTTTTTATGAATTTTTCTTTCAATTTCAACTCTCTCTAAAATATTCTTCCCAGATAAAATAATTTTTCATGAATCACTAAATATATATATATATATATATATATATTTATATGAATTTATGATATATTAATTTTGGGAGGATAAATATTTGGTATGAACCAATCACATTGTTTATTTCATCTTATGCGATATGATTAGAAAATTTTATGTAATCCATATTCTGTTGAAGGGGTTTTCCATGATAATATTCATTATTGATTCTATGTGACACACATCTATATAGTTCATCATTAAGGGGTGGGTGGGTCTAGAATATTCCTTCAAAAAAAATTGGTAAATATTTATAACTCATGAAATAATGATATTTTTCATGGATATTATTATGGTTATCTATGTTTAAAGCTTACATGGGGTGTGATTATTGTTAACTACATTAAAATTTTATCCATTGATCTTATTGCTGTATAGATTGTTCAAAAAATTATGAATGGACAAAAAAAAGTTCCGTATTTTTATAACCATATCCTTGTCCCTTATTGATGTTAGCCATGTCCATAATTTTATATGTGGACCTAATTTCTTTTAGATATTTTCACAATGATATAAATTTCATATACATGAGTTTATGAAACGTTCCTATGTTATAACCTATGGCTCATGATTATTTTTCTTTGATTTAATCTTAGAATTCCATCTTCTGTATTATGCTTTTATGATGATCCTTTTGTGGTTGCATTTCCTTCTATGAAACCTTATTATCAACTACTATGATTCAATTTTCTTTTTAATCACATATTTTTCTCATGTTCATTGTTTCACATGTATGAATGATGTAACCCCTTATGAATCATTATTATTTTTTACATTAATTAGAATTTTATCTTACTACTTATGATTCCCATTTCCTTAGTGAATTTCTTGAAGGAATATGTTTATAATAAAGTGATGTTAAGAGAGAACATGGGCCTCAGCCCAGTTGGCGAGGAGTCCTTATGTGCATCCAGGAGACCCAAGATCAAATTCAGGAGGATGCTAATTTTAGGGTTACTGAAGTAGGTACTATAGAATTATTGTATCACATACTATAACATGAACTATTTAGTTCTCTAGTAGGTACTATAGTGGAAATAGTAGCGGGCACAATTCAGCACTGTAGCAGATGGGAATATTCCCCTGTTTGGGCCTTTGGGCCACCAATTTGGTCCCAGAGTCCTTTAAGGCCTTCGGGCCACCCAGTCCTTCAGGTCAGTAAGGCCTTCGGGCCACCTTAAGTGAAAATACAAACCAGAAAACCTACAAGGAGAAAGCTTCAGAAGGAGGATGAGAAAATAGCTTTCACCATAGCAGAAGCTAAACAGATTGAAAAAATGAGAGGGTATGACACCATCCATCAGGACAAGCATGTGCATGCATGGGAAAGCCTAGCTGAACAACCATACGAAGGTGGAGAACTGATTTTATGATGAAGATTCTAGGGAGGAGCAGTTACATGTAGTTAGTCTAGGTTTTATGTAATGTTTGAAGCCTATAGGAATTGAATTCCTTAAGGCCAACATACCTTGTAATACTTACACATACGGGCCTTGTAAGGGTTTCAACTCACCCTTTGAAAGGTGGATTATAAAAATCAATAAAAAATTAATGTCTTTGGGCCATTGGATGAAGTGATGTTAAGATAATTATATAGGATTTGTAAAACATATAATGTGAAAAAATACATTTTTGCAGCTAATCTATAAAAACACAAAACATTTGGGTTCTTGTATTGTATGTTTTATTTCTGAGACATAATGTATTTACATCATAAATAATGTAAAATATATCCGTGTTAATCGTAGGTTATCTCAGTTAGTATTAGAGTGAGGTTTAGTTTTTATAGGTATTAGGTTATGAATTATAAGAGTGCCCAACTTAATGAATCCTATGTTGAACTGAATGTATCATAGACTAAAATGAAGGTGTTATAAAATAATACAAAAGAGGGTTGATTTCCAAATTCATATTATTTTTCACACTAATTATTGGAATATATTGTGGTTTACTAATCATGTAATCTCATTTGGCTTTAGTATATTTTATGATATAGTAAGAGCTGAGGTAAAAATTATTTTTATGGTTAATACGGTGATTTTACCACTAAGGCGGCAAATGGGATTAGAGATGTAGTAAAAAATAACATGGTTATTTTCAACAAAGTATCTCAAGATATTAACCTTATAATAAACCATGTTGATCTCCCAAACGTTTCAAGTATATAAAAACTCTCCATTGGGATCTTCATGCATCAATGACCACCATCCTCTAGTGGGTCTTCTGATATAATACATTCTGATCTATGTATTAGTAGAATGTAAATGATATTTTATGTTATATAGTTACTACTGAACGAGAAAGTAAATTTAGATGTTTAACATTTGGAAGTTGAGGTAGACCAATAGTGGAACCTAATCAAGAACATGTTGCAATAAGTAGAAACTAAATCCATAGAATTGAATAGTTTAAGGGGATATTTTTAATAAATATTTCCTTGAACTGTCCACACTAAAATAGAAAACATTCTTGGAGTTAATAAAATATAGTATGAATCTACTAGTACCTATGTAGAAAAATCCACAAGACTCACTAGATAAACCATTGATTTTTATGTAACTTGAAGGAAATATTGAAAACATAATTAATTTCTTAAACAAATCATTGGAATTTATTAGTTTCTTCGAGTCTTTGATAGCTATGAAGAAATTGTTTTATGTGTACTTAAGGTAGAAATGTGAATAATCAACACTCGTTATTATCACGGATTGGAGGATAATTAAAGTTAAATAGAGTTTCATGAAACTAAAATGATAAATCAAATGTAGTAAGAAAACTCAACTAACTATATGTTAAAAATGTTGGAGGATGGATATTTTCTTGAATGTAATAAATTAATGTTTAGTGTGTGAAAAGTTTAGTCATCAAATTCATGATTGTTGAAGAGATATGAAGAGGTTAGTCAATATAATGAAGGGAAATAATGTATAACCTAATTAACCACTTACAATCATATTCATATTATACCAGGAGTTTGGGTATTACGAAAGTAAATTCACAAATCCAATGGATAAGGTGGATAATAGACATCAACAACCTCCATGACCAGGGGAAAAAGGAAGATATTATCCAATCATTACTACTAAACAAGATTGGAATAATAAAGTGGTTAAAGGTAGAATTATTCTATATTCTATATATATGAATATATTATTTTATTATATTTTTTCCCATTATTTATTGTCATAAAAAATTTCTTTTAATTTTGGTTCACTACCTCAAATATTGGATATTGAATTTTTGGTGAAAGAGTATAGTGGTATGATGAATGGATCCAAGGTATACAAATATTGTTCAATTTAGGTTTGTGGGAAGATAATTTCCAAAAATATTATTCTTCTTATCTTTTTAGGATTTTATATTATATTGATCATTGATTAACTCTCCCAACATAAAGCTGAATTCATTTTTCAAGATAGGGAAATCCAATTGTTTTTCCCAATTTATCCCGTGATCCAACATCAATGTGAGTATGATTATGAAATCCATTTGGTAATAAATTCCTTAATATGGGTAGTGATACCCAATATTGAGGGATAATTAGATAAAATGGTTAGAGGGGAACACAACATTCAAGACATTCCAATTTAATGGATATTGTTTGATGTATTTCCTAAAGAACTTCATTGTATTCTTTAAAAATATAAGGTTGAATTTTAAATTGAACCCATGCATGGTTCTATGACAAAATAACAAAGTATCTATAGAATATATCCCATTAAATTATAATAATATTTTAAAAAATTATTGATTATGGTTTTATATACCCATGTGCTTCACTGTGGGTTTCACATGTTTTATTTTTCATGAATAAGGACAATTCATTAAATCATTTCAATGATTATCACCAACATAATAAGATTACAATAAATGATAAGTATCCCATACACCATATTATTGATTTTAATAATTAACTTACAAGGGATCAATAATTCTTAGAGGTGGAAGCTTTATTTGGATTACATAAACTGAGGGTGGTGAGAGAAGATATTGGTATGATAGCATTCCATACAAAACAAAGACATTATGAATTCATAGTGATTATATTTCGACTTATAAATTACCGTTAATATCATCATGGATTAGATGAATGGGGTATTTATAGGTCACCCTTAAAAATATATGGTATTTTTTATTGATGATATTCTTATATTTTCCTAGAGAAAAGAAAGATAATATGGGATTTTTATGATTGTTCTAAAGACAATACAAAAGGAGAAACTATATATCATGTACAAAAAATATGAATATTAGCTATAAAAAGTATCCATTTTTTGGTTATGTAATCATGAGAGATCATATAGTTTATTATTCTTCCATGATATAAGGGATAAAATAAATTCCCAAACCAGTGAATATTTCATAAATCTATTGTTTTATTTGATTATCTAGAAAATTTTAACATTTTGTGGGAATTCATCATTATTGTCAAATCAACTTAGAATTTTAACATGGATTGGAGTGAACATCTTCTCTATAGAATAATTTTAAGATAACTTCAAGGATATTAAGAAGATTTAGGTCACTACACTTCTATTTATACTACCCTAATATGTAGTGATGTGTTAAAGATGGAACTAAAATGTGTCCTTATAAAAAATGACCATTGATATTTTATGCCTCATGATAATTAAATATTATGGAAAAAAGTACCTGATTCATGATCTGAATTTGAAGATGATATTTTTCATTGTTGATATAGATTAATTATCTATATGGTGAAAAGTGTGACATACATACTGACCACATGAGTCTAAAGCATATAGTTACTTAGAAGTAGTTGAACATGTTCCAAAGGAGACCGTTGGAGTGGATTAGAGTCTATGGTTTCTTATTACATTTCAATCATGGAAAGGAAAAAATTTGGTAGATTCTCTAATATGAAATGACCATGAAACCTTATCATTGATTAGGATTCAAATGGATAGATTTTTTTTGGAAAAATAAAAGATGAATATTAAAATCCTTAAGGAATGGATGATATCCTACTTTACCGAAATGATCTCTCCATAATCCATATATGTGAAGTTCATTGGGGAATAGAAATATGATATAGAGCTACAAGATTAATCATAAAATATTATAGAGGTCATGATTCTTAGAAATTGAGTAATAGAATTTTAAAACCTAGATATATGACTCGTCTATACAAAAGTTGAGAAAGAAACATTATTATGATGAACATAACTCATAATTATCTATTTAATTAGGAAGGAAAAATATATACAGATATATTAAGAATCAGTTTTTGTGGGATGACATTAAGTGAGATATTATGTTAGTTATATTTCTTTTTTATTTGGGTAACAACATGTAATGCATTAATAAGAGAAATATATGATTTTAATGAAACTATTACCTATACTAGTATGAGAATTGGAAAAATTACCATTATTTTCTTGTTGGGTCCTCTGAAGACTTATAATTCTACAATTACATGTGGGGAGTGATGTATTGTCTTAAAAATATATTATATTTCATTTACATTGGATAATATTTCTCCCCTTGTCAAATTTCTATGTTATACATAAGGGAAGTGGTAGGGTTGAATGTAGTACCACATTGAATTGTATTTGATCAAGATCCACGTTTTACACCAATGTTCAGGAATATTCTTAAAAAATTGTTGGATACAGATCAAAATTTATCATGGATTATATTTTTAAAACCATTGGTCAATCTCAAAATACAATTTAGACATTTGAAGATATTACAAGATCAAGATCAATGGACTTCAAAGGATTTTCTGATCAGAATCTTTCTCTCATCTAGTCCCCATATAACAATAGTTTCCTCTCTATCAAGCAAATATAACCATATAAAGATCTCTATGGAAATTAATGTAGAATAATTTCTTGGTAGGACGTATTTTTAGAGTGTAATCAATTTATACTTTTTATTATTAATGAAATTATGGAAACATTGTAAACCATTCCAACATTTATCAAAGTAGTTAAAAGTCAACACAATACCAATATTGTAAATGATTGATGGAATAAGGTGTTTCAAGTTGGTAAAAAATAATTCCTTCAAATTTACTACTGGAAAATGGTAATGAGATTCATTTAAGAAGGAAATATGGGCTCTAGATACATCTTTCCCCCCTTGATTATGGATTGTGTAGGGACTATAGCCTAGCCCATCCACCAAAAATATCTCAAGTGCATGATGTGTTCCATGTGTCGCTTTTGTGGAAGTACATTCTATATCAATCACATGAACATGAATTATAACTTTTGTGATTGGAATATGATCCTCATTATATTGAACAACCATTGAAGATATTGAATCATATAGATAAATTGTATATAAACAAGACCACCCACCCGTTTTTTTGGTGAAATAGAAATTATGAGTAATTTGAAAGGGAACTTGAAGATGTAATATGAAAGAATTAACCTTATTTTTTTAAACAGATTAATGAAATTAAAATGGTCAAGTTCATTTAATAGTTCGTAATATAAGTCCCCAAAAATACAATGAGAAATTTCCTTTCAATGTTATGGTTTCTATTCTTTCATGCATCATATTACTAAAACAAATTTCTTTGTTTCATTTTGGTAGAAGGTTAATATAAAAATTTAAATACACTACTTGAAATTTAAATGAAATATAATGAAAAATATTTATATATGAATAAGACCAAAATTAAATAAAATTACACATGATTTAAATATTTGTTATCTTCATATACCTTAATGTTTATTCAATGAATAACAAGAGTGGAAAGAATATAATAAGTTTTAAAGATTATAAAATTATTAGGAATAGAAATAAGAAGGTGAGATGAGTAACATTTATGAATTATAAGAATGCGAAATGAAAATTATTTACATGGATATTGTGATTATAAGAATGCAGACTCCATCATTGGACATAAAAATAATTAATGAGATAAATTATTAATGATATTTGATTAAAATGTTACTATTATAACTAAACTACTTCATTGAAGTGTTTAAACAGAAATGACAACAATATGATATATATATATATTGGAAAATAAATATCATAATTTTTTTTAATTTTTCCCTATATGGATATTTTTTTTCAATATTGGAAGGGAAGGGGAATCACTAGGGTTTTCCCTGAACAAGGAACAAGATAAACTTCAATAACTACATATTGAATGAAATAATTTATGGGATAATTAAAGACCCTAAAAATCACTAAAACAATATTGTTATATGGATCACACTCTCAAATTCCAAAATTTCCCAACATATCTTATGTTATCATTTCAAAGATAACGTTATCATATCTAAAAATGTAATTTGATTAAACTGAGCCAAAATTTAGAATCAAAAAATCTAAATTAGGTATGCTTTTTCATATTATTTTTTTGTAAAATGTAATTTATAAATAATTGAACAAGGTAAGAAGAGAAAACATAGGTACATTAAAGTCACTCATATTTTAATTAAATAAAATTATATAAAATCATTAAAAAAGGAAATTGTTATGTTTGAGATAAAATCCTAAAATATTCATCAATATTTCCTTACCTAACTCTAATAACTTATATGTTATTCTATCTTTAGCCTTCACCTTACTCATGTATCTGAAGAAAGATCCTTCATTTAACTAATAATAGGAGCTCTATTTTGACCACTTTAAACAACTTATACCAATTTGAATTATCTTGGATCTCAACCCAAATCCCATCTCATAAATCCCCATCCAAAATTTTCTATCATTTGGTTATAATAAAATGTCTGAAGTCCTTCATTTCAAAGTAAGACTTTGATATAAAGAGATATTTCAGAAAAGTTAGGGAAGGGTTTATCTTAAATAATTTAATTTAATTCACAATCTACCATATTCCTATATTTCATTATTTACTTAAATTATTTATTTTTAAAATCATTATTCTTATATAAATATGATATTATCATAATATAATACTATATTCTTACACATTAATTAGTCAAAATGTGTTCTTACTTGAGTTAATTTTACCACATACATCAACAAAACAATAACATTTTAATCACAAATTACTAATATCACATAAATAACATTAATATGATATAATAATTATTAATTTTAAATATACAAATCATACTAGAATAATTATATATAAAATTATATTGATTAATAAAATCATGTCATTTTATCAAATTTAAATTCACATATAATAATATTTTAATATATTTTTAGGAAACCTAACAATAAGACCCATACAATGTGTGTTGGATAGTATAACTATATAAAAACACACAAGTAACCTCAATTCTAATTCTATAGATGATGATAACACGATAAAGGATCAATGATTGTAACCTCTATACTAATGAAAGCACATAAGAAACAAGTCAATTAACACACAAATACTGATTTCAACAAAAAATGATTAATAAATATATTATAAGAAGTTATAAATGAAGGGAATAAATTATATTAAATATTAATATGGTTTAGATGTAGATATTTATTTAATCTAAATTTATTATACTAGAGGTTAAGGAATGTCCGACTGAGAAGAATCCAAGGTAATGGGTTTTGTTGCCTCAACATTATTTCATTGGTTCATACTCATTATTGCAGGATCATATCTTTTCATCTTTGTTATATTTGTTCCATTTATCTATTTAATATATTACTAAATATTTACCTCTGTGAAAATTACATTTTTTTGTCAAAATATTTCTCTCTGATAGATTTATTTCTTTATAAAATTTAAATTGTTAGGAAATATTATTATCCTATTTATTAGATATTTCATCTCTATATCCATATTTTCTCTTACCACAAAGATTGTTTTTATTTTTAAACCAAAATATGTTTTATGTTATATTTTCTTTATTATTTATCTTTATCTCTTAACAAAATAAAATTTTATAACTCTTTCATCTATGTGGGTTTTCTATATTAATACCTAAAAACATTTAAAATGAATTTATGTTCACTTAAATATATTTTACATCTTCCGCCCCAAATTTTTTTACTTAACCTTTATTTCTTTTAAAAGTTCCATTATTTTTGATATTTTTAAGAAACATTTAAAAAAAATTCTTTCAACCTTTTCTAAAATAATTTTTTAAAAGGTAATTTTGACTTTGTTTTTTACATAAACATTAAAAGTGATTAATGAGAACTATTTTTATGAATGTTTATTACATTTTAATATCACAAAAAAATATATCTCATATGTTATATGTTTCATGAAACACACTCTAAATTATTTTATTATATGATTCTTTTTGGTGGGTGAATCTTTGGTGTCAACAATTCAAATTCTCAATTTAATCTTATGAGATACCCATTTTAAATTTTATGTAACACTTATTGGTTTTATGGGTTATTTATGGTAAGATTTATGATTTAATTCATGTTACGAATATCTATATTTTTTTATCATTATGTGATGGGTAGATATAAAATACTAATCCATTTAATTGGGTAATTCTTTTTATCTCATGAGATAATGATATGTTTTGCGGACATTATTATGGTTAGATATGTTCAGAACCTTATATGTTGAATGTAAAGACCTAGAAGTTTCAAGGAAATTTTTTTCTTAATTTTCTTTGGAATTTTACAAGAACGCAGTTTCTGACGGCGCCTGATTCCGAGGCCCGGTGTGCCCGGAATTAATTTCTGAAGTTTAGCTCGGGTACGTTCGGTGAACGAACGAGCGAGTTTTTCTAACTTTTGAACCGGTGCTCGGAACCGAATTCCAAGGGCACTGATGAAATCGTAGCACCGGTATTTCCTTAGAAATTCCTTTTCCGGAGTTGCGTTTGCTCGGGTGTGGTTTTTAATTTTTGGGGTTAAGTTAAGAAATAAAATAAAGTGGTGCGACAACTTTATTTTATTTCACTTAAAGCCACTTAAAAGCCACTTAAGCTAAGTTAAATAGATAGGGTAGAACCCAATATATCCTACCCACTTGGTAGGATATTTGTGAGGTGGGGCCCACACGAGCCCCACCATTTCTTTTCCTCTAAGTAACGCACCCGCAACCCCCCTCTTTAATGAAAGTCAACCATGCGTTTTTCTGGTTAAGAAACGCCTCATTAATTGGGCAGTTAAATCGGTACAAGTAATTCATTGAATTAATTGTTCATTTCTTTTCTTTTGAAATTCAAACGTGTCCTGTGCGTTAATAATATAAGAAAACTTATATTTTATTTCTGTTGTATCTTGTGGCGTGGAGAGAATTTGGAGGAAAGCGTTCTTCTTCGCCGAAGAACGCTCCGACCTCCGACGAAGAACTCCAAACCCACGGAGATCGACTACGCGACGCCGTGTACCGCGACGTCAACGACGCTTCTTCTGGGACGCTCCTTCCAGGATGCTCCTTCCGCAACGTTTCTTCCGCGACAATCCTACTATTCTGTGACGATCCTCTTCTTCCGCGATGGTTATTTCGGCGACGAACTCGCGTTCGACGACAACGCTTGAGATAGGGAATTAATTTTGATAATGAATTTATTCCCTTGTTTCATTCAATCTAAAGAAAATAAGGAAACATGGATCAACTTGTTATCTAGTTGATCCGTGCACGTTTTCCTTATGGGTTGGGAAATTTTGTTGCGGGAAGTTGTGGGGGATTATTTTTATTGTTGATCATGATCTCATCTGTCACCTTTCATGGTTTCATTTTGGGCCGCCTGTTATCATACTAACGGCGGAAGGTCGGACCGCACGAACACGACCGACCCTCCTTCACCCCTTTTTGTTTGAGTTTGTTGCGGCACGTGAAAGGAAGCGCGGTGCCATTGCACCGCGCGGAAACAAGATGAAAGAACGCGGCGAAGAAGCGCGACACTGTCGCGCCGCGCCGTTGGGGCTGAACGAAACCGCGGGCGGAGTTGGGGCCAAGGAGGCGATTTGAAGACCCTACTGTTTGTTGTAGAAGTGAGGATCGACGGACGATGATGATGTGGGCCGCAATGGAATTTGGAATCCTTTGCAGTGATCTTCGGCTCCCGGGAGGACCACTGGCGCAGACAGAATTAAAATCGGACCACCATAGCAACTCCGGTGGTCCGCGGAAGACTCCGTCGGCGCGCCACGCAGGAGGCGGCGGTGCCAGTGCGCCGCCGGGAAGGGGCCGCCGCGGCTAATCCCGCGGCCGTGCAGGACCAGCAGGACGAGGCATCACGCTGCGTCCGTTGGCAGGGTGCGGCCCCCGCGCGGGGGGCCTCAGTTTTGTACAAGGGGGCAGCACCCCCTTTTTGCGCGGCCGCTCGGCCCACGCCGAGCCGGACAGCTCGGCTAGAGCCGAGCCGCCCCGGGCTGCCCAGGCCGGGCCGGGTCGCGCCCAGCCGGGTCGGACTCGGACCCGGGAGGGTTGATCCGGTTCGGGCCGACCCAGGTGGGTTGGGCCGGGTCGGTCCGTGCCCAGACCCCCCGCTTTTGGACCTTTTCAGTTTTTCGCTTATATCTTGAGCTGTAGACCTCCGATCGACGCACCGTCAGTGGCTATGCGACCCTTGGATCGAGAAGGTCGTTTCGGTATATTAAAATCAAGGTTTCAGAGAACTTTGGGTTCGGCCGGGTTGGTTTGGATACGAAACCAACCGGGCCCTCAGAGCGGAAACACTTATATCTTGAGCTCAGGATGTCCGATTGATGTGCCGTCGAATTTGATGGATTCCTCTAAGTGAGAGGGATATTTTGGCTTAATCCGCTCAAGGTTTGGATGCTGTCGGAGTGCGGTCGGGTTGGTTCGCTCACGAAACCAACCAGGCCCCTGGAACGAAAAAGCCAATAACTCCCATACCGGGCGTTTGATTGACGCGCCGTCTGTCTTGTTGATTTCCTCTTGTTGAGATGGAACATTTTCCATACTTCGCCCGAGTTTTGGTTGCAGTTGGATAGTGGTCGGGTTGGATTGCACCCGAAATCCAACCGGGCCCCTGGAACGGAAAAGCTGATATCTTTCAGACCAGACTTCCATTTGACGAACCGTCAGCGGCGTTGGTGATCACGTTGAGAATCAGTCCCTTTGAGTTTACCCTATGAGAGTTTTGGTGCAGTTGAGATAGGGTCGGGTTGGTTCACACATGAGACCAACCGGGCCCCTAGGACGAAAAGGCTAATAACTCACAGACCGTCCGTCCGATTGATGCGCCGTCTGTTGCGTTGAGACCTCTATGACGAGGCGGTCCTTTGAGATACTTCTTTGTGGGACTTATAGATACTTGGAGTATCGACCTGTAGCTCGTGGAGCAGACCCTCCCAGATACGAGCGTGCAGAGTACGGAGACCGTGTAGCCAACTGAGACCTGACGACTGCTTGACCGACTCGACTTGGAGTGAGTCGACTAGCCCAGTGGATGGAGCACTACTTTGTGAGGTGCAGACCAATGGCGGACGGAGCACTACCTTTGTGACAGTGCATACCCGTGGTACTCGTCTGGAGAGTACCTCTGTAGGTTACTAGGGGGTGTGCACTACTGTGTTTGGGTGGCATACCCTGGCGGGAAGCACTACTATGTTTGGGCAGCTGGCCTGCGGTACTCGACAGGAGGAGTACCTCTGCAGTCTTAGGTTAGTGAGCAGTATCTCGGAGTCGTGATAGGACCATTGTACACTCCAGAGATGGAGCTCTTCAGTAGTTATGGTTTCGATAATAAAAATCATGGTTTGAGATGAGTCTATGACCTTTGTGTTTCCTCATGATTGAGATGAGTTACTTGATAACTTAGGTATATGTATGGGCATATACCTGGGTAGTGGTTATCCGTTGATTTCATAACCCTTGTGTTTCCTCATGATTGAGATGGGTTACTTGACAACTTAGGTATATGTATGGGCATATACCTAAGTAGACGTTATCTATTGAGATCTTCTTTGTGGTTATCCTTGTTGGTTTTAGTGAGACCTTGAGGGTCTCGGGGTCCCTACTGAGTATCGTTTTACTCACCCCTACATGGGCTATGCCCGCACCTCGTTGTGTTGGTTGCAGACGACGAGCAGTGCAGACGGAGGTCGAGTGTTCGAGGACTGGACGGTACCCGGAGGTGGACTACACGACGAGTCAGTACCCGGAGGTGGACTACACGACGAGTCAGTATCCGTAGGTGGACTTCACGGCGAGGCGACACTCGGAGGAGGTTGACGGGTGAGAGCGTTGTGGAGACTATCTGTACCTACCCTTCAGGTAGGATCAGTGGTGGACAATCCAGGAGCTGTGCCATCTGTACCTACCATTCAGGTAGGATCCGAGGTGGACGAACTAGGAGCCACTTCCGTCCTTCCAACTGTTGTCTTTTTTCTGTTGTACTTTGTTCAGTTGTAGTTGTACTTTCTTTTGGGTTTGTATTCTGGCCTATTTACCTTTCAACACTTCTCTTTGTACTTAGTGTTTTACTTAAGCTTATACTCTGTGGTGTTTTGTTTACTTTTATAAAAGAAATACCTTCCCAGTTATCAAGATTTACGCCTTTGGTGCTAGTCACCAGCCCCTGGCCTATGGAAGGCAGGCTTGGGGTAGTCACGACATGGGCCCCGAGGACGGGTCGTGACATTGAAAATATTTAATTGTGCTATGTTTATAACATTATACATGGACACAATTTTTGTTATTTATATTCAAAAAATAATGGATGAAAAAAATAATTTTCAGATATGTTCATAACCTTAATAATGGACATGATTACAATTAGCTATATTTAAAAAATTCTGTGCACACCTGATTGCAGACAGTTGTGTTCACTAATATATAGTTTTCATATTCTTCTATTTATGTAAAATTCATATATTACTACCCATATATCATGATTATAATTTTATTTCTCAATTTTATTTTTCTAGGGTACATGTTTGGCTTTCATTGTGATCATTTTGAGGTTATACCTTTTTCTATTATACCATATGGATAAATCTTATGAATCCATGTTTTTAAGTTAGGTATTACTACCATATTCATTATTTCTATCATTATTATGATTTAAACATTTATTAATATTTGATATTTTTTTACCATATAGAGAAATTTATATCAATGCTTCTTATGATTTCCAATTACCTAAGGAATTACTTGCCAGAACTTGTTTATAAAGATGTAAGGTGAAAATAATTTTTTATGAGATATTGAAGAAATAATGTGAACTATGAAATTTATGTTGATAATATATAAAGACACTAAAAATTTAGGTTCCATGATTGTATGTTTATTGTTGAGATATAATTTTTAAATTTTAAAAATAATTAAAAATATATTCATTTTATGCTTAGGTAATCGTAGTGAAAAAATGAAATTACAATTTTGATGGTTCACTGGTGAATAAATAAAGTAGAGAGATGAACTAGGCACACAAAGTGTCAAAAAATTTAATAAATGAATACCTAATAACATGGGAATTGTTGGAATTGGCTTCAAGGGATAATAATCATAAAAGGTGTAATAAGTTTTGAGATAAACGGAAATCAAAAGGATGGAGACTCACCACAATATCCAAGTGATGAAAATTATTAAATATTTACTCAAAACCCATAGAAATATGGAGTAGTGATGATGAAAATATGTTTCCCATGATGAAGTACTGGTTTTGGGGTTATTTTTGGTGAGGAATTTTTCATTGTGAGGAAGCAAATAGTTACATGAGAGGAGAACATCCCAAGAGTCAACGATAGAGTATGTGAATATATGAAACCAAAAATAAAGAGAAACCTATTTTTTATATTGTTTTAACTGTTCTAACTTTCGTCAAAATGATCGGAATTATAAGAACTATAGGATGAAAAATTATCCCAAGTTATGTCAAAGGAGGATGAGTACAATAAAACCACATTAATTTTACATTGAAAATATATTTTCATCATTAAATGAAGTGGACTATTATGAATTAATTATTTATTATGAAAGTAATGAGGATAAATATTCTTGTGTATCAACTCAATAGATATATCTTGGAAAGAAAAATAGAACAAAAAAAGAAAATATTAGCGGAAATTTATATAAAAAAATGGAGAAGGACTATACATGGTTTGATGATAGTGGGTATTAATATCATAAGACCAGAAACATGATCATTTTTTGGAAAATAGAAGTGATCTATTAATGTAATGGGTTTATTTAGAAATTATACTATATTGAAATCATTGTTTGTAGAAAGATGTATCTAGCAATAGATTAGTTAAAAAATGTAGAATTATAATATGAATTTTTTTATATTAAAATATTAAATGTTAGTAAACTTAGTGACTTTAGACATAAATGGAAATTTAATATGTGTTGGTTCTCCCTTTTAATGAAAAATGATAAAAAACAGAAGGCTCGACTTCCCCTATGTTTTCTAGGACTTCCTCGCCCATGTTCCCTTTAGTTGATCATCCTAGCTTGCTGAGTTACCCACAAATTACCTATCCTTCCTCGCCCAACTAACCTACATGTATCACCATACCCACTCAGCCTTCCTTTAATTACATTCATATTTTTTCCTATAAAAGTACCCCTTGGGTTACCATATAGTGCATAATTTTCCCACTTCTAGAAGAGAGGGAATATATCATCAAGAATCTGTTCTAAAGACATAAATTACTGTCCGTTGTAGAAAAATACACTCTTTGGATTAGAGAAAAATAAATAGTGGTAAGTGGTGATCCAAAAGTCATCACCCATACCTCCATTCATGTAGGGATTCTCACTTTATTTACAGTCCACCAGGGGATAATGACCATAATGGTAATCCAACTAGGGTAATCTATATTGGTGACCTATCATCCTTTGATATTTCTTCTCTAAAATTCTACCCTAATTTACCAAAATATCCTATTTGAGATTGATTTTGTTATGGCCTCCCCCATGACTACCAGATTTAAATGTCTAGGGCATGGGTACACTAGTGTGACTCCTACTTTGGATAATTCATCCACTAGGAAAATAATGTTCCCCGTTTAAGCTCCCTAATATATGGGGTACTCAATATTATTATAATTGTGCATTCCCATTGTAACAAGGATCCCAATACAACATGTGGTGAAAGGAATATTTGATATTCAGGAAAGAGAATTTACCTCCTTCATGACCTTTGAAATGTGTAGTGAATCGAACAAAATCCACACCTTCTATTTTAAAAGCATGGGATGTCTAATTTTCAAACTGGGATTTATAAATATAGAAGAAGATAAAGATAGGTCTCCCTGTTGGATTAAGTGCCTAATATTTCTTTCTAGACACCCTTCCATAGCCTTTACCTTATCGATTAGAAAATGTGGAGCATATTCATAAGGTAACCCCTTCTAGTGTAATCCCCTAAAATTTATTATAGGATGTCATATCATTCACACATTCCATAACCCCTCCCTCATCAATTAGTGGAAAAGGAAAAAAAATTTACTATGTCTATCCTCTTAAGGTATGCGTATCATCAAATTAGACATTCATGTTGTGTGAATAATATTTTATAATCCCCTATTTTTTCACACTAATCATGAATCAAATGGGATTAGAGATCTATAATGATTATTCCACTATAATGATAAAATTCCTATTATAATCCACCTCTTTAATTGTATTCTCTATCTAAATTTATCTTCTTTCAAAGGGACACATTCCCTATTACATTTTCCATTAATAGGATACATTACCAATGAAGTAATCATTCCCTTATTCTTATAAATAAGTACCAAACTCCTATCAAGCTATGTGACATTTGAGTCCCCAACTGGAAATATTTTTAGGATAACACCAAAAGTATCCAACCTGAAATCATCATCCTTTTATTAATCTCATGGAGGATTATTCCCATCAAGGATAACCAAAATGTGGTGTTCACATGTTATTACCACATCAACCATTACTAGAAACCTTTCATCTAGTCTCCATTTCTCAAAAATGTTAAATTAAATTGAACGATCCTTCTTGCATGACATTAAAAGTTATGATGTGTTCAAATTTAGTCAAATAAAATATTTAGGAGTTTATTCCATCTGCAATACTGCACAAGAAACCCAATCATATCCCTGATATTGACATCAATCTAATAATCACCATCGAGGATGGAAATTGAAATCTAGATTGTACAATTATCTTACATTACACCATACATCCTTACAATTCAGAATCACCATGTAATTATGAAATAATATATAGAAAATCTGACATATATAGCTTGTTTCCTTGATGGGGGACTACTTATACATATATATTTATTATAACACCCCAATATTTTAAAATATGAAAATTATGTTTTACACTCTATTTGACATGAAGAATTGAGTTTATCTTTTAATACATGAAACACTTAGTTTATCTTTATTTACACACAACAATTAGTTTCTTAAGAAATCATGGATTAAGTGAAAGGTTGAGTTTTTCTGAACAACAATATACTATTAATATTATTATTTAATTTGATATTTTTTGACTTAAAATTAGAATTGTGGGTTTTAATAGGGTAAATAAATTTTGAATATATATATGAAATCTTTAGTAGTTATCAATCCATTATAAATAAAATAAAAATCATTTAAAATAAAAAAATTAATGTTTTCAAAAATGTAGTATTTTTTCTATAACGTTTTTGAGGTGCTTCTTGCAAATAATTTAAAACTAATTTTTACCAAATTCAGATAATTTATTTGAAAATATAAAATTAATTTAAAATCGTGGAATAAAAAATTTACCTTAGAGTGAATTTTAAGGATTTTTCGAGGATGTTTAATTTTTTGATGAATAGTGATAAATATTAGAATTTAATTGAAAAATGTTTTTTCATCAACATAATTTACAAAGATTAATTATATTTTGAATTTGTTTTAAAGAAATAATATAAAAAATATAATTATTTTATCCCCATAAAAGTCATATAAATCGTTTATAAAATTGAATTTTGATATAAAAACATTGCAAAATTTTGAACACTTTTAGTTTAACAACACGTTTTCTCATCAAGTATACAAGATTAATTTTAAATTAAATTCCATAAATTTTTAGAATTCAAATTTGAAAAATGGATGAAATATTTTTAATAAGAATAGATTATATAATATAATATGGAAAAATTTATTTTTGGAAATAATGATTAGAGAAAATACTTGACATTAATTATAGTGACTAAGGTAAAATAAGTTTACTTAGTGAATAACTTTAGAATATAAGTAGTAAAATGACCTACCAACTTTTTTAAAACCATTTTCTAGCCATATTTATTCTATTATCACATTATTATTTTATTTTTATGAGTTAATGGGATATTCCATCAGGAAATTAACCAACATAATAAGTTATGTAAAGGAAAAGACAAAAAGGAACCATTCTTTTATTTTAATATCAATAAAGCTTCGGGATAGAGACAAAAAAAATTTCGGATAAATTATCAATATTATTTGTAATGTAAAATTAGTTTTTTATCATAATAACTTATCTTTAATTTTTTGAGATGAAATAATTACTTAAAATTCTTAAGAAATACCAATATTGAAATTATTTAGTTAATAATTAACAAAAATAAATGATACTAACAATATTCCAAGTGAAGGAAATTGAATGAATTAATGTATTTTTTTGTTTATAGAATAATATATCATGTTAAACTTGTTTTGAACTAATATATTCAAATTAAGTAATTTTTTTGATATTGTTTAATTTTAAATTAAATAAAAAAGTCACAGGTAGCATTAATGTTATTTTATAATAAATGAAATTTTATTAAATGATTTAAAATTACCAAAAAAAAATATATTATTCTAAGTTATTTTTAAATTTTAATAAATATAAAATATTATCCATTGAAGGGAATTTTCTTTAATGAACATATTGACCCCAAAATAGTAAAAACTGTGTTTTCCCAATTAGGGTTAAAGTATTGTTTTGGCATGTGAGATGTGGTTCGGATAAAATTAATTTCCATTTCACATGAGATTTTTATTTTATAAATTAAATATAATATATAATTATTTTTCTAAATTTTATAATAATCTGCACTTTAATTTATTATTAAAGGTTAAATGACCTATGTTAGAAAATTAGTTATTGTGGTAAAAACAAAATAGGTAATATTGTGTAAACATTAAGATTAAGGAAACAAAATGATACAAATACTTTTATTTGTGACTGGAGTAATTTTCGATCAGCCATAATTTTCCTTAATTGTATTATTTTTTAATTTTAAATGCACATTGCGTGAGGGATACCTCCCAATAGTCAATTCTTTTGAGTATTTACGGTTTTTCCACTCCTCCTCAACTATAAATGGAAACTCACTTCCACCACTTCAACACACCTCTCAAGATATATAGATTGTGAAAAACCTTGCCATGTAACTCTAAAACTTACCTACCATAATTATTGAAGAATTATTTTTTGAATAAATCAAATCTAGGAAGGGTTTATTGTAAACTAAACAAAGATACCCGAAGAAGATGTAATGTTCTTTAAGAACCGTATTTATTTTATTTTCTTCTCCACCTCTGTAAATTATTCGTATAAAATGGTGATATAATAAACAATATATACTATATAGAAAATGTTTTTTATGTTATAGTTTCATCCTAAAACTACACACACTTCTATCAGATGGGTTATGAAGTAGTAATTAGTGTGTAAGACGGACTACCACGTCGTGAAATGATGTCATTAATTTTATCCTTTACCATCTCCCACGGATGTGTAACATGATAGATAAAAAGTTTATGTAATATATTTATAACATAATTTTACCATTGGATTCATTATATCATATGTAACCTATTTATATTCCAATTATTATTGGTTATGATAAGGTTGTTCATGTATACGACAGACTACTACCTCACAGAGCGATGTGATTCATTTTCACCAACATGTTACATGGATGTTAATAAGGGTATAAATAATTATAATATATGATATAAATTAATATTATTATATTAATGATATAATTATAATTACGTAATTAAAATATAATTTTCTTCTTACCTTTCCACTCACGAAAAAACTGATAATGTCATTGGTGGACGTCTGGACATTCACCTCTTCGAAGGGATGTGATTCTTTTTTTTCATCCCCACAAAACAATATTGATATAAAAAATTATATATAATTAAATATTATATAATGAATTATATAATAAAAATACTGCAAAGGTAAATTTCACTTACATTCTTTTTATTATGATCATTGAAAAATTAAAATGTTACTCATGCGTACATATGACATATAGTCTCCATAATCGCAACGTTAGTTCATTTTTCATACCCATATTTCCTAACTAGTTTGGAAAGTATATTTGATTTATAAATATGATAATTATTTTTTTATTGTTACTCTATAGATGTTTAAATATTCACATCTTTGACCATAGGAAACCTAGCAAAGTCGATTTGACAAAAAAGCCAAATATGGTCAAAACATCCGATGTAAAATTAATTAATTAAGTATTTATATAAAAAATTATAATAAGTGAAATAAAAATAATAATAAATTAGAAAATGGTTACAAATAAAATAATTAATTATCCTAAGTTTATTATTTAGGCATATAAATAACAAGTATGACGAATCAGACTCAATGTAAGAGTCTTCATCTCAATTTTATTTCATTGAGGTATGTATTAATTTTATGAACCTTAATTCCCAAATAAGGTGTATATACATACCATCTGACATGTTATATGTTTAATTTATCTAATATCATGATATTTAATATTTTTTAATCATATTCTTTAATAATTATTATGATTCACGTGTTTACCAAGTGATGCAAGACTTTTCTTTTAAAAAGATTCATCGCTTAATGTTTTCCTTCCAAAAATTTATCTTCAACATCCATAAATTCATAATGGTTTTAGTAATGTTTTATTATATGGACATAATATATTTATAAAGTAAATTCTATGAATCTTTATAATTTTCATTAAATGTCTTCTAAAGAAATATTTTTTATATGTTTTTACGGGACATTTTGGAAAATGATAAAAGGAATTTTCTATTCTTAACTTACACTACGGAAATGAAATTTCTGCCACTATGGCTATTATTTTATTTCTAGATTCCATTGAAATTCTGAATGTTTAATTCAATGAAAGACCCACTTTATCAGTTTTTGGGTATTTCAGTATTAAAATTTTATTTTTAAAAGAAAATGATATTTATATCTGAAAGTATTTTTTATATGGGTTTAAAATAGTTTTTCAATGAGTTTTATGACGATGGTGTTTTATTCATAATATGGTAATTGAGAATTATTTGAAATGGGTGAGCCCTGTATATCTTATAATAATGGTTGAACCCCATTATAGTTAATATGTGATCTGGATATAGGTTATATGAAGGCCTATGTCCCATTATATCATATAAAAAATGGCGGATCCTGATATAACTTACATGAAGGGTTGAGTCACATTATTGCTCACAAGTGAGCCCGATATATCTTATATGATGGGGGAGCACCATTATATCTCTAAAATTAAATTACTAATTATTATATAGGATGTTTTATTTATGGTTATTTCTATTAAAATGGTTCTCATAGGTTTTTATTTATTTGATTCTCTAAGTCACTAAAAAGAAGTCAAAGTTTCTTCTATGCGATGAAAATGATTTATTTGAGAAAACAATTATGTGTGTTTTTTATATTTAAAATGTTTTATTTATTCATATCAAATAGGATTGATTATAATGTCAATATATCATTTTTTTAATTATATTTATAAAACTAAAGGTTTCTTTTATGTTTATATGCCTTATTTTGATTTTGTTCTTATCCATTTTTTTTAAAATGTTTTTGATAGGGTCCAAGGATAGGTAAAGAAAATTAAGAATTCAGGTTAAAATTAATGGATTTTTTCCATGAAATTAAACCATGATTTATTTTAATGGTTTTATATTAATGAAAAAATGGATATTAATTAAAATTGTAAAATTGGTATTTCATGGATTTATTATAGATGATTTATGGTCTAATTCTCTAAAACTCAGAACATAAAAGGATTATGAAATGTTAGAGAATGAATTATTAATATAAAACTCATAAATATGTACTTTATAATGTTGTGTACTTATATTTTTCATCAAAGGATGGTTATAAAACTTTATTTGTTAGGATAGTGCTAATAGAATGACTGTGGATGATTTTCCCTTATGGTTAAGCAAAAATGACATATAAATTTAAGATTACCATGTTGATTTAAAAAAACTATGTATGTTCATAATGTTTTTCCATAGATAAAAAACGAAATATATAGTAGGAAGGAACCAAAATTAAAATAACCTTCCAAATCAGTATCATGAGATGGATGGAATTGGACAAAAACTGTTTGTTATAGTAATGGATCAATTGAAACAAACTATAAATGTTAGTGGTATCCATTATAGAGAAGGACCTGATCCACCATAAAGAAATATGTCTATAGTTAATTATTTAATGAATAATTATACCCCATGATCCAAGGAATCATCCAACTCATTGTTAGCCAAAGGATGGAGAAATTTCAAATATAAGATATTTGAAGTCATGGGATGTTCAGAATGTAAAAAAGTAACTCTTTCAATTTATCATTTTAAAGGTGAATCTGATTGATTATGGTTAGAATACAAGATATTTATTTGATATTTATGATATTTAATGAGATTCATTAATGAATATCTTCATTGAGAAATATTTACCTACGGTTTTTCATCGTTGGATGGAGAATAATTTCCTAGAAGTGAGGTATAAATATGAAGATTCTGTGGATTCATATGAAGAAAATTTCACAAGATTGACACGGTATGTACTATGACTAATTAAAGAAATTGATAGTAAAATCAATAGATTTTAATTAGGATTAAAACAATATTATTAAGAGGATTGACTTAATGATAATTTAAAAGTAATGAGAATTTGTTTCATTGTGATTAGAATATTGAGATGGATTTTTCCTAAACTTATGTGGCCCGGGATGAGAAGAGTGAAAAATAGTCAGGGTGGTAGTAAATAGGCAAAAACATATTAAAAATTATAATGGTAAGACAAAAACTCATTCTAAGTGTGTTAAAATACATTTTATGGAATCCATGATAGGATATGGAAATTGGTACCATTGTGGTATATTTGGCCACAAGATTCGTGACTACAAAGAAAAGATTCGTGATCCATCCATGAATGAGATACCAAATAAAAAGTCAACTATAAGATGATTTATCTACAATGAGGTGTTACACTACACTAATTTGTTTCATAATTTATATACTCTTGGTGGAAATCAACATGATTATAATAAGAATGACACTGAAAAATAATTTTTTATTTCTACAGTTGATTATGGGAAATCATGTGAAGTTGTGAAAGCTCTAGTGAGAATGGTATTTTTCTAAGGTTTATCATAAGCCCTATAACTTTGGAACTGTTATTTTTATATTTTAATTAATTTAAGTACTTGGTAAAATATTTATTGTGTTTTCATAGATTCCTGAAATATAATTTTTACTGGAAAAGATTTTTTTCAAATAATTATTTTACATGTTATAGACACAAGTTTAAATTTATTAATAATATTTATTGTTAATATGGTCATTAATGAAATTTTATTAATATTTGAATTATAATATTATAACTTACTAAATATTTTTATAGAAAAAATTATTAAAAATATTATTAAATGATAAATTTCATTTCATGGATGTTAATCCTTTTATTAGCTAGACAAAGTTCTAATTATGAGGACGTAATCTATTAAAGGGGGAGGATGTAAAACCCTGAGCTTTTAAAATATGAAATTTATGTTTGATAGTGTATGAGGCATGAAATAATGATTTTACATTTCAATACACACAACACTTAGTTTATCTTTTATTACACTAAACAATGATTTCCTTTGTAAATATTGAGTTCCATGCAAGGACGAGTTTTATTGAACAAAAATATACTATGAAAATTATTATTTAATATGATAGTTATCTTCTATACATTTGAATAATGTGTATGAATAGTATAAACGAACTTACTAATATATATATTTTTCACATGATTGTTAGTTATCTATTTATTAGATATAAAATTAGAATAATTTAAAAGAAAAAGAAATGTTTTCTGAAAAAAAGTTTTTTTCTAAAAGATGGTTTAATCATACTTTGAGAATATAATTTAAAACTGAATTTTACAACTTTTAAAAAAATTATTTGAAAAATAAATTTTCTGAAATTTAATTAACAAAATTATATTATAGTTATTTTGTTATATTAGTTTGTGATGTATCATTTTTTTAATGAATAGTGAAAAATATTGGGTTTTAATTGAAAAATTCCTTTTCATCCAAATGATTCATAATGTTAAGTTATATTTATAATTGGTTTTGAAGTCACAATAGTTAAATTATACATGAATTAATCCCGTATCGGTCATTGGAATCATTTTTATTTTTTAATTGTGTTATAAAAACATTTTTAACTTTTTAATATTTTCACTTTAAAAACCACCTTTCATATCATGTATAAGGAATTAATTTTAAATTAAATTATACCCCTTTTGAGTATATAATTTTTATAAATGTATTACATATTTATAATAAGGATAATATATATTTTTTAATAATATCAAATATTTTATTCCATAATTATCAGTGAAAATAATTAAAATTAATTATAGCGATTATGAAAAAACAAGTTTACTTTATAGTTCAACATAGAATATAAGGTGTAAAATGATCTTCCCACATATAAAAACCCCATTTTATAAACATATTTAGACACATATCATCATTGTATCAATATATATATGTTATTGGGACACTATTCATTGAAAGTGACTATATAATAAGTCAAATAATGAAAAATACCAAAAAGAACCTTCCTTTATTTTAATATATATAATTCCCTAAGATAAAGAAGAAAACAAGTTAGGTTTTTTAATAAAATTATTTTAAAATATCAATTATTTTTTATAATAATATTTTATCTTTAATTTTTATAAATGGAATCATTAATTAAAATTCTTAATAAATGCCAATGTAATAATTACCTAGTTAATAATTAACTAAAATAAATGATATTAAAATATTAAAATTAATTTAAATTGAATAAATCATTATATTAAATTAATTTTCAGATGAATATTTAATGTTACATAGGTTTGGAATTAATATATTCAAATTCCATCATTGTGTTGATATTTTTTAAATTTAAATTAATAAATAAAGTCAAATTAACATTAATGTTGGTTTATCACCAATTATGTCTTATTAAAGGATTTATAATTACTTGAAATCCTATCATCTTCTATGTTATATTTTAATGTTAATATATATCAAATATAGTCCATTAATGTCCTAATTTATCTTTTATAATGAACATATTGATACCTAGATAGTAAAAACATTATTAGCATGGTTTGGGTTATAGTAGTGTTTTTGTGCATTACATGCGCTTATCTTAAAACTAAATTTCATTACACATTGGATTATATATTTTATAAATTAAATTTCATATTTATAATCATCGGTTATATATTTTATAATAATTATCACTTTAATTAAAACCTAAAGTATAAATTTCTTATGTTAGAAAACTAGTCTCCGTGTTAAAAACAAAATTGGAAAACATGATTAATCAAAAAGGACAAGGAAAAAAAGAAAAACAAACACATTTATTGTTTTTGGTGTAATTTTTATGGACAATAATTTCTATATAATCCATTATTTTTCATCTTTATAAGCATATGAGGTAAGGAATACCTCACAATAGTGAATACTTTTTTGTGTTTACCAGAATGTCACTCCTCCTCAACTATAAAAGGGGAATGACAATCCCCAGTTATACACACCTATCAATCCATTTGTACTGTCCAAAATGCACACAAGGAAAAATTTACTCCCTATAAGTATCCTATAATCTTTATTTTTTGGTATAAATAAAACCTATCTAGGTTTTAGTTAAATCCAAATAAGATAACCGAAGAAGAGGTAATGTTCTCCAATAAGCATCTTTATTTTATATCCTTTTCCACATCCTTCAATTATCCTTATACCATAATGACATATTATCCTTAATATATTTCATATACTTGTATATTTTTATTTTAAGGCTTCCACTTAAAAAATAAACACAATTCTCTTAAATAGATTATAAAATTATCATTCACGTGCATGACATACTACCGCCTCCCAAAATGTTGTCATTCGTTTTCTCCATTAATACAACTCACAGTTGGGTATACTGATGGATATAAAGTTTTTATATGATATTTATAACCAAATTATAAATTTTAATTCATTATATCATACATACCATTTTATATTCCAATACATATTGGATGCTATAAATTTGTTCTTGTGTATAACCTTCCACCACCTCACAAAGAGATGTGATTCATTTTCATTAACGTGTTACATGGAATGTAATAGGGGTAAAAATAATGAATATATGTAATAAAATTAAATATTATGTTATTTATGTTATTTTTATAATTATTTATGTATAAGATAATTTTTTTCATACCTTTTCCCTCACTAAAAAAGTGATAACAACGTTCGTTGACTTGTGGACTACCACATCCTTAAAGCGATGTGATTCTTTTTTTCATTACCATTTCGAAAAATGACAAATAAATAAGTATATATAATTAAATAAATTGGTATTTATGATATAAAGAGCACCCTATATTGATTAATTTCACTTACCTTCTTTCCATAATGATAATTGAAAAATGGAAAGGTTACTCAAGCATATATACGACATATCATCTTTATGATTGCAACTTTTTTTATTTTTTAATAAAAAAAATTAATTATTAATTTGAAAAGTACAATTTTTTTATAAATATGATAATTATTTAGTTATTATTTTTTATATTCTTAAATAATTACTACATTATCCATAGTCATCCTACCAAATTCGATTTTGACACATATACCAAATATGGTAAAAAAATCTAATATAAACATTATTGATTATGTAATTGTATAAAAAATTATAATAATTTGAATAAAATAAATAATTAACCTGAAAAAGGAACTATAAAATTAAATAATTAACACATGTTTATTATTTTTGAAGGTAGAGAACAAGCGTGAAAAATGAGACTCAATGTAAGGGACTTGATCTAAATTTCCTTTCATTGAGGCATACCTAGATGTTATAAAGATTTATTATTTTATAAGGTGTATATACATACCCTTTTACATTTTATATCATTAATTTATATAATATCATGATATTAAATGTTTTTTTAATTTTATTATTTAATGATTTTTATAATTCATGTGTTTCCCTAGTGATATTAGACTTTTTGTTTTAAAAAGTATCAATATTTAATTTTTTAATTATAACTCTTTCTATTCCATGTGAATTTATTTGAAATTATTTTCTTAATGTTTTTTATATGGATATAAATGATTTATAAATAAAATTTTATGTCTTGTTTTTAATTTATTTCATAGGTATTCAAAAGGAACCATTTTTACATATTTTATATGGATCATCTCGAAAAACAATAAAAATAATGTTCAATCATTAACGTACATGGTGAAATCGAATTTGGAATTTCCATGGACATTATTTGATTTTTATATTCCTTTGAAAGCTTTCATTCTTACTTCATTGAAAAAACCACTTTATCATTCTTTGTGTATTTCTTCAGTGAAAATGGGGTTTTAAAAAAATGGAATTTTTAACTGAAATTGTTTTTTATATGGGTTTAAAATTGTTTTTCAAAGGGTTTTAAAATGGATACATTTTATTCATGATATAGTAGTTAGGAATTATAAAAAAAGGGTGATCCAGATACATATTATATGAAGGGTTGGGCCACATTATATTCCATGGGTGAGCCTGATTTAAATTATATGAAGAATTGATCCCTATTATAGCTCATGAATAATAAGTGACACTATTATAGCTTATATGAATTGTTTAGCCCAATTATATTTCACAGGTGATCCTAATAGAGCTTATGCGATGGGTGAGTCTTATTAAATATCTACAGTTCTTTGGGTAACAATTATATTAAAAGTCGTCCATATTTTTATTCCAATTAAAAGTTTTATGAAACGATATTATATATATAATACTCTAAGTCACAAAAAATGAGTTTATTTAATTTCTAGGGGAATTAAAGGATTTATTTGAACAAATCACATATGTATTTTCCATGTAAATTGTTTTTATTACTTTCACTCAAATAGAATTGATGTAAACGTAAATATTTCATGTTATTGATTGTTTTTACTGGACTTATGGATTATTTTAATTTTATATCTTTATTTAGATTTTTTACACATAATAAGTTTTGAAAATGTTTTTCATAGGGTTTAATGATAGTTAATAGAAATTAATAAGTCTAGTTGAATTATATGGATACTTTCCATAAAAATAAATGATTATTTATTTTAAAAGTGTTATATTATGGGAAAATTCACAATAATTAGAAGTGTCAAATTTTTATTTCATGGGTTAGATACGTATGATTTACGACCTAATTCTCTAAAATTATAAACCCAGAAATGTCTAAAAATGTATTATAATGAATTCTTAACTTGAATGTCAATATTATATAATTTGAAAGGGAAATTCATTATATGTATCCATTGATTTAGAACCTAATATATATATATATATTTAGCTCATGAAAATACATTCCAAAAACCAATTTTAACTATAAGAGGGTAACTATTCCCAAACTGGATTTTTGGAAGGATTCATGAGTATATATTAAATTTATAAGTGAGCCCAAGAGTAATAAACGACCCCCATAAAAATGGTATGGTGTGCTTGAACTCCCATAATATCAAGAAACACATTTTATAATTTATCACTGATAAAATACCAATGAACTGTTTCCATTTGAATGAAGGTTAGGATTTAAAAAAAATAAGTGTGCACATGATAGTGGGTCTATTAAAAAATGTTAAACCTTATGTGAATCCTTAAACCCTTCTAATTCATTCACCATAAAACTTAATTAAATTTTGTTTTTCTTACCTTACACAAATAAAAATGGTAAAACCCATATAAATCTTTCATTTAACTAAAATTAATGAGTCACCCACATAGTTGTGTTCTTTCCCTTATATAATCTATGAAACCAAAATGAGCCAAATATTGATCCTTTAAAGCAATAAAATTTTCATGAATTTATTTAATTTTATATTAATTTAATGGGTTTTATAATTTATATTTATTTCTCCTCAACCACAACATCCACCATGAATCCTCTAAATTGAAATGACATCCTACCAATCATGATGAACTTATGATTCTACATTCATATGACAAAGGACCTTATTGAACCACATGGCACTATCTTCCACCCAATGCCTTAAACACCATGTGTAAATTTCATTAATCATGGGGTGCCACCCGGATGGTACCATCCCGAAATTGGAGGTTATAAGTGAGTTATTCCAGGACACAAATACCTACAATAATCATCCAAATTACAAGTGGTGGTAAAGAAACAAACATTGCCCATTTACATTTCAAACCATTTTGGGAGTCTCTCCACAAAACTTTGAAAAAAGTACCACTCTTAATTATGATATATGAACCAATAGGTCGATAACAACCTCACTATAACACATTATTCCCAAAAGGGATCCTTCTACCAATCACAATGTATAATTCTACAATAAATCAATCGCATAACATCCCAATGAGGGATCCACCCCATGGGTCCCGACACATGTCCCACATACCCAAGCACCCAAGAAAACTAAATAAGGGTATAAAACCATAAATAATAGTGTGAAAACTTCTTAATTTACCCTAAATAAGACCACTAATATATTATGGTCGAAACGAGGGAGTATACACATAGTTTATATTTCACCCAACTAGCACAACAACACATTATGGAAACACTCGGGGAAGCTTGCTGGCATGTCCCAATAATGAATAAGAGGTAGACAAAGATTCCCACCCCCACAAATAAATCTCATTAGTATATTCAAATTAAAACTAGAGGATAAAATAATTAATAAATTCATAATCTAACCAAGGAATGTGAATATATTCCCATTCCATATGTGTAAGTTCATAAACACATCATTGTAGTAATAGAGGTGAAAACATCCATCCCATTGCATACCATAATGAACTATTAATATATCTTAGTTGCAACAATAGTTATGGGTTTAAAAAACATTCACACACCCACCTCTAGTGTAAATCATCAGTATAATTCTAGGGTTTCTCAGAATTAGGCACACATTCTTACACACATATTAGAGGATTTTCGTCACACTCTATTAATAAATGAATATCAAGATTAGGAATACATTTCTATTCCAATTAGATATTATCAACACATTCCAAAAAAAGATTTAATAGAGGAACACATTCCTAAAAAATATTATAAACTTATTGGCATATCCTAATAATAACATGATACTTTAATAGGTTTGATCCCATACATGAATGTTACTATTCAAAACATGTAACCCCAAACGCATTGAGAGAATTTCTAATAACATATATTACCATGTGAAATCTAAAATCCGAAATCCGAAACACATACCTACTCAACTTAATGTGGATATTCTTCAGGCCGACAAAAAATTATCAATGGCAGGCCCATATCCAGTTGGCTCATTCCCAGAACAGGGATGTAGTAGTTGCAGTTATTAATACCATATTTCAATTTTTCTACCAATTTATCTTGATGTTCTCCACAAATCATTGAACATGAAAGAATCCTTTATGGACAGGCTAATAATGATCATTATCATTAATCCAATGATAAGCATCATATTATCCAACACTATGTTCATATGATCAAATTGTAATAATGTTCTCCCCTTAACATTGTTCACACAGAATCCCCCTAGGTAATATAATATATGATTCTTCCCCATTGAAGGATGTTGAGCTTTTATTGTAGTCCTCCCTATGATGGTGTTAATTGTGAAGACCCCACCTATGCTGATATTTCATTTTTTCAAGATGGTCCCACCCTTGTAGAATCAACTATGAGAAACCCCACTTATCATGTGGCAGTTAACAATATAATTCCATCCATGTTTGATGCCTTGTTTTTGAAAATGGATATTATTTATCTATCAAAAGACAACATTATTAAACAATCATTCTATAAAACACTATTGTATCACATAGCTTACACTTCAACATATAAGTTATTATCAACCCTAATTCTATAATAAGGTAGTAGGGAAATGAAAAATTTATTTAGAGAAATTAAATTAATAACTCAATGAAGCTGATGAGAGAAAAATTATTATGAAGAAATAACTAGACAAAGATAATATACATGCCATATTTTAGCCCCTAACCACCCCTTAGTATTTTATTTCAAAGACATTGATAGTGAGTGAATTCATTATATCCATTTAAATTTTTGGACTATTTATATCCATTTAAAAATGAAATTTTTTCCTTATGAATCATATTAAAATAATGTTGATTAAATAGAAGTATCTCACCGATAGATTGAATTAGATTTCACATCAGTTATAAAACACCAAAAATTGATAATGTAGCGAGAAAACATTAGACATGCTTGCGTAATGATTGGGAAGTCTATTCTAGTTGACAACTAAAACTCCATCCGATGTAGAAATTAGAGGTTGGTGTGAACTAAGATAACTACATTCCAATTTTCTCCCTAACTCTCATATCGTGATGAAAGTGAAATTATAAAATGTAATTACTTTGGTATGACTCTCAGAATCAAGATATTTTTTATATTAGTTGGTATTCTTGGTAAGAACTGGACATGAAAAAATATAATTTTTTTTAGACTTGATAAGATTGATACATTGAAAGACTCTTATTTAAGTCATCTATGAATATTGAGTAAGATTTATTTTTTAGAAGAACGAATCTTCAAGGGAAAATTTTCCTTTGGTAGGAAACATATCACATTCTAGGATTTGATCACACCATAATCATTCTTAGACCAAGATTCAAAATATTAAGAGGCTAGCATCGATGGTTGTATTAGTAAGAAATTGGAAGAAACACCATATTATAGGACTGGGAAAAATTACACTACTTCCATCCTCTTAGATGTCACCAGTTCTCTAATGAGTTCAAAATTGTTTTTTGAGAGAACATGAGGAGACCTAACCCATAGGTCTAGGATCATTTTTACCTCATCCACCTGCCACAAAAGTTATTATTTTCATGATTGATAAATCTTCCCAAAGTTGATACTCTATAGTTTATTTTATATAATAACCCATATTTCTTCTTAGGGACATGTAAAATATGGATTTATAGATAAAATCTCTAAATCATACTTTGGAAAGAAGTTTTGAGAGAATATTAAAAGAAAAAAAATGAAGTCCTATAAATATATTATGCTAAATTCATTCTTAAATGGGAATCTACTCGAGATGATTGTGACATATCTTACAATGAATTTTCAAGGGGATACCAATCCTCTTATCATTTTTTGGTGATGTGACACAAAAAACACCACTATATATTAGTAAATCCCATCATCAGTGGCCCTATAGTTGTTAATGAGCATAAAGATAGAGTAGTAGAACATAAGGATAATGTTTATATTTGAGATGCAATCCACACAATAATAATTGAATAAGGGTTACATACTTGAAATCAAAGTGAAGAATTTTTTTGGGATCTACCTGAAGTTATAAACTGTCACTGAAATTGTGGGATTCAATCAATGAAAATGGAAATGTATGTATATATCCTAGCCATTTCCTAAAATTTTACACCACATGATTTAGGAAATATTCTCTCAATATAAGTAAGAAATGAAATAGTTTAATAAACTCAGCACATAGTTGGTTTAGGGAAATATAACTATGAGGTATGTTTTCTAAGTTAAAACTCACATTACTATTTCAAAAGATCTCTATTAAAAATAAGATCTTTTCATACTAAAAAAGAATATATAGGTCATCTGCTGAATATGAGATAAAGAAAACCATTTTACTAAGATCTAATAACAGATGTATTTCAAGAGCTTCTTGTATTATGAAAATCATTGGGACCATATCAGTCAAATTACACCAGGCCATCCCATGATGACTTTCATCTGCAAATATAGGTAGGGAAAATATGTTATGTTCTTACCATATAGTTATCCCATCGTAATGAATTGACACCATTGTGTCCTTGATAGAATGACTATATGATGTGGAAAGGCAGCGTGGACTAGTACATCTAGAAATAAATCCTTACCATGAATGGATTTATAAAAATCATCCCAAACCAAATTTGGGAACCCTACTTCCACAAAATTAATTAGAAGAGATTGATCTAGAATATTACTTCATTAATTTCATGTCTTGGTGTGGTCCCATGATAGGGAACCATGGGCAGTAAGGTGTAGACAAACTTACATGCTTCATATACGAGAGGGGTTAGATGTTTTCTAGTATACTAGTTTTATATCTATATGAATTAAGGGATGGGAATACCATTAAAAAAAATCATTATAAATTTTGAAATACAATAATACTTGGACTCTATTATTTCGAACAACACAATAATGATTGTGTCTCTAAATTCATTTTTATATGGAGTGGTTTTACAAACTCCATAAACCTACAACATCCCAAGAAGAGTTGATGGGTCTTTGTATAATGAACCTATATAAAAGGTTTTAGATTACACTCAATATAATGGGATGTATAAGAATATTATATGAGCTTTCCATAGTTTCAGAAATATTATAAGATTTTATATAATGTTCCAAAATAAACTCTCAACTAAAATTGGTACCCTAGAGGAAAAGAACTGGAATAATGAAACAAAACCATCACACTTACACTAAATCCGACAACATCTACATTGTTCAAGACCACATATTATCTCATACCCCCACATGTGAGTTACAAAAAAAAACAAAATGGCTACCTATATGGGAGAAAAGACAAGAAATGTATTCCCTATAAGGACAAAAAGAATAAATTCCATTCCTTATGAGATTAAAAGGTCTCTAAATACCTTATAGTAAATATGAATAATAATTTATTGGAATTTCTAGATCCTATAAAATTCATTCGGTTCGATATTAGTGATCATAATGATTATTTACCCTTTCACCAAAAATTGGGTCAAACCAACTAGGAGTGATTTGGTTTTACATACATTATTTGGAAGATGGTTGATTATATATCAGTAAAATTAGGAAGGCCACCATCACATGTGGAATTGGGTTCTAATTATAAAAATAAATATTGTGGATGGAATAAAGGAACAAGTAGAGGTGCGCAAAAATTTTATAATTAGATGAATTGGAGAAAAAAAATCAAAATCATGAAATCCTAAAGGCACATCTAAAGTAGCTAGTCATATCTCTAGTTTCATATGCTATGTTGCAACCAACATTATTTCCAAAACATTCTACCAAGATTAGGTCTTCTATAATTCTATTTAATTTTAAGGGAAAGAGTTAATTATAGTAATAATAACACAAAAAAATGATTAATCCACCCAAAATATTTTATACTTCATTATTTTTGTATTGAGATAACAGGAGTCATCCCACCAAGCCATATAATGGATGCCATCCCACTAAATGGTATACTGGGAATCACCCTACCAAACAAAACCCTCATCAGATGAAGAACCAATATTTGGTTATATGAACATCATTCTTTTATATTAACCCTTCTATGATGATAAATATGTATATATACTTGTGTTTTGTGTAACTAACTAGGGGGTTAGAGGTAGTGGTTGTAGATGTTAACGGAATAGGGGAAGGTATTTCCAGAAATGGGCCCAATATCCCTTTCACATTCCCACTATAGAAATACAAAAATATGATTCCCATGGGAAATCAATTTAGGGATCATTGTAGGAGAATAGAGATTCCATGATATCTATCAAGAGTCATTGAAAATAATTTTTTTGTAAGACTGAATTACAGTTGTGAAACTTTCCAATTAACCAAGATGAGTGGATATACCAGTTAATCCAAATCCTTCAGTAGCTAGAGTTACTTCAACACAAGTTAATTTATTTGACCTATGTACTTCAACACATATGCCCATGAGACATGTTATAAAGATACATCTCTCATTTATCAGTTCATAAATCTAGATAAAATATATAACACCTTGAAAAAATAGGATAAGGTCCCTTCCAATCTTTCAATCTTGGATGATCTAAATTTATAATAATATATTTTAGAATAGCTTGTAGAGGCTCTATTAAACCTCAATCATTTGAAGTTGGGGTCACTAATTCTTATGTATATCATGTATAAACAGATTATGGGGAATATCACATAGTTATCTCTTTCATAGAGTAAGATAGGGAAACTGTTATGAAAGTACACATTCGAAATGTGTATGTATATAGAAAATTTAATGAAATTGACATCTGTTGAGCCTTCAATGAAAAAAATCAAGAAATAATCTCATTATAGCCCAGCATATCTACTGTTTGGTTTAGTGTAAAATTGATTTATCCCATTATTCTGTAACATATCAGAGTTATCATAAGATTTTGTAGAAACTACTCATTAGAATCATGTTTATAGCCCTAATTTTTGTTCCCATCAATGAATATGATTTACGAGTTATCAGGAAAGATACAAAATTTTATGTTACTTTTAGGGAGATCTTGGTTATATCATAATATGATAGTTCCCTCATCAGACAACAAATCTATCAAATGTTTTGTTGATAGAAAAATTAAGACATTACATGGTGATGGGGCTGTATTAGAATCCTTTCGAGTCCAAATACATTGATGTAGTTTATACAAGACATATGTAAAAAACCATGATTGATGATGTCACTCTAGTTACTACTCCAATATGTTTTTATATATCCCTAGAGAACACATTTAAAGATACTAAGGATGAATATTTATTATCCATCAACAAAATCAAAGACATGAGTTCAGATTCCAATATTTATTCTTCATCTCTCATGATATTAATCACATAAATGGAACATAATAATTTGGGAGAAGTGTTTGATCTTCACAAAAATAGTATTACTCTTGGTGAAAATTCTATCCCTATCCCAAGAATCTCAGAAGGCCCCCATTTCATAGACTGAATCGTGAGATACTCTAATATAACTTATATAGATTGATAACACCTATACTTCATCTTACGAAGAAAGATATCTTGATGCCTCTTCATTACTTAATGACTATAAATGGTATGTAGGATGATATTCCACTCATTATCTCACTAATGATGTTGTAGTTATAGTAACACCATTAGAATCTGGGGAATCCTCAACAACATCTATGAGGTGTAAGAGTGACCTCAAACTCTTTTATATAAATGAAGACCCCATTTATCACCAATGTCATCTAAAATTGTGGTATATGAAGTAGAATATGATCTTAGATATTCCCCAATAATATTTGAGGAAGGTGTATCTTCCATGGTTGATTGAAACCATAAAATAAATTTGGGAACAGAGGAAGATTTGTGACCGATATTGATCAGAGCAACAATTTCTTCTAAAGGAAAATAGGCGTATAATTATTTTGTGAGAAAGAAATGAGATGTTTTCAACCAGAATAATATACAAAATAAAAAATTTATTACTAAATGTCTCAAAAAAAGTTTCACTATAAAAAATAAGTACAAAAAAATAATGGTTTACATCAACTTTAGAGATATTGATCAACATTATAAAAATAAAATTTCCCATACCTAATTATGGAACTTTTAATTGATGTAACGATTGACTATTAGTCCATTTCCTTCATGTTTGGTTAGTACGGATACAACCAAATCATTATTTTTCCAGAAGATGAAAAATCCACAACTTTCAAATCACCCAAGGAATAAATTTTAATCAAGTAATTCCTTTCATTTTGAACATAACTAGAACACCATATCAACAATTTATGCACCGTATTTTCAAAACCTTTTTAAGGAATAGAATTGGAATTATTTTGATGAACCAGTTTTTAAATCCAATCAATGTTATGTTCATCTTACCGATCTTGAGATCATTTTTAATAAGCTATGAAAAATACCCGAAGGGTAAACCCCATTAAATAATATTTTATCGACATGTGATAAAAATTCATTGGATTTGTAGTACAAAATCATTGATTTGAGGTTAATCCTGAGAAAAACAATGATATCCATTACATTACACCTAAAAATCCTCAAATATTAAGGACTACTTTAGTTTTTCATCACCTATATCAGATGCATCATAGTAAATCTATAAGTAAAGTGTTCAAATGTAACTAAAGTAATGAATAAAGGTATTAAATATCAATGAAATGATGACTTTTAGGACGATTTTCTAAAATATAAAATATTTCCTTTTGAGAAAATTGACATGTATTCACCAGTTTAAGTAAATCCACTCATTTTGTTTCAGGAAGCCTTAAAGAGACCACCAGTTGCTTTCATTGAGGATACGAATAATGAATTAAATGAGAAAAATATATATTATCTTAGTAGAATTAATATTATTACCAATAATTTACATCCATACATCAATAAGAATCACCTTCCATTCATATTCGTAGTCTAGAAATTAAGGAACTACTTTTAGTACTACAAGGTAAACTTTGTCTATACAAATGACCAACTCAAATATATCATAAATCATCCAAGATTGAAAATATGTTTTACATGGGGGGAAGTCACCATCTAAATTTTTTTAAATCATTTAGTACTTCCAAATTAAATAAAAATAGAGTCATTAAAATATTTTCGTTCAAATCATCCTTCTATTGAAAACATTCCATTAGACACATAGCTTCATGATGAAGAATTTTTCTCCATTCAAGTCTTTTCCCAAGCATGAGAGATGCAATTTCTCAAAATTTCAAGAATCTCAATAAAAAATAATGTAAGGCCCCATTCTCAGCAAAGTAATTTTGGGAATCATACTCATCCCGCCTAGCCAAGGAATTATTTCTCTATTCTTTCTTATTATTTGAATTCTGCATAAATAAAGAATCACAATATCAGGCCCTCATTGTCATCTTGTAGTCATCATTAAAAATTGTAGTGGGCCTCTTAGAAATCAAAGGTGATTTAGAGCTGGTAAACTAATAGATTAATGATGAGTATACAAATAGAAATTAAGAACTTATAATTGTGAATCTGATTTATTATATATTATGTTATGTTTGATTACAAACAATTTTAATATTTCAGGTTTTTGAATACTATAAAAGTCTCTCATTATTTTATGAGAAAATTAGTTTTTACTATCTCCCTATATTCTTATTTTATAATGAGTAACAAAGATCATATATTTTATAAATCTAATTTGGTATTAATGATAAAGATATTTCATAACTTTTTCTCCACTATGTAAAATTATAAATCAATATATAAGATGTTCTTATTTTGGTTAGAATATAATATATGCTTTTAGTTTCAACAATAATAGTATATTTATGTCATTTTAATGATTGATTTAGTTATTCTATTATAATAAGAATTAGTTATCTGATATCTTCAATTACCTTGTTTCAAAAGATATATAACAAATTTTATTACATTTTATTAAACTAATAGGAAGCTTGAATTTATTATTTATATTTTCTAAAAATTTTCTAAAGACTTTGCAATTGTTTGATAATTTTGGAATTTCCTAAATTAAGAATATTATTTATTTCAATGATATATCTAGACATATATATGAGATTATCATGGTTTTTATCGAGTTAGACGCACAAGGTTTTTTTCTAAATTTCATTCAACCAAATAAGAGGCTTAAAATTCAATTTAGATATTTCAAAATTCTCTAAATTATTGTATCTTTATAGTTATTTTTTTATGAAGTTGTATTTGATATATTTTAATGTTTTTTATAATTTTTTTGATATATAAGTTAGATTTATGAAATTTATGAGATTTTGGAAACATATCACAATTGTATTACTTTAAGTGTACAAGATCTTTATCAAATTATATCGTTTAAATATGAAAAAAATCCTAGAAGTTTCTGATGAAAAATATCCTATATAAAATGATGGACTGTTAATCTTCTCCATGAAACAATATTCTTCTACTATCTTCTGTCTCCTCCAGAATTACAATTTATGATACCTTCAAGTTAAAAATTTGTGATACTACTGGCTTAATTTTTGTAGTGCCAATAGTTTTAATTTTATTGAATCATTGTTATCTACCATCATTTATAAAAATATTCTACAGTTCCAAAAAAAATTTCATGCTTTATTTTTTTATATTAATATATTTTAAATACTTAATATTTATAATTATTGTTTTTATTGATTATAAAATTATTTATTAATCATTTTTTTAATAATGATTTTAATGTGATTTAAACATGTTTTAATACTATTATAAATTTTGATTTTGTTTTTTTTTGGAAAAAAATAAACCAATTTCGTTAAAAATATTAATTAGTTCTTAATTTCTTAATTTTAATTTTCTATAAGTTATTTACTGATATAGTTAAATTATTTCAAGGAATTTTAAATGTATTAAATTCATGTTAGTTATGTTTTATGTTTTATGCATTTATATAGATGATATTTATTTATTGATAATCTTCTTGCAATATTTACGGTATTAATTGACCTATTTTTGTAGTGATAGTTTGATTGTTTAACTTATTTAGAACTAGTCATACATTTTATTAAAATTATTTTTAAGAGCACTAAATTTATAAATTTTCTTCTTAATCAGTTTTAAAATATATATTAACACATTCTTTATTCATGTGGGTAAATAGAACTTATATTTCCAATATTTAATTTTTTATGTTGAATTGATTTATTCTAATATTATTTTATAAATAAATATTTAGTGTATTCCAACTTATGAAAATGTATTTTATAGTATTTAATGTTGTATATTTAATTATTTCAATTATTACATACTTCCTGGAATTAAAAATAATTTTAATGTTTAAATTTAAACACTCAAATTCTCATAGAATATTTATGGAATTGTATTAATATATTATTATAGAGTATATTTGAATTATTTATTGAGTAATTTAAATTGGTTTGAATAAATATTTAAATTTTTAATTCTAATAATATTTGTTTCCATTATTCACAACAATTATTTTATTTCCCCTAAATAATTTTTTAAATTTAAATTAAATTTATTTTCCTTGTTGATGAATTGATTGTTATTTTTTATATATTATATTTAAAGGATGCAAGGATACACAGAATAGAGATGGAAATTACATATTATGGTACCAAAATCAATTTAAAGTGCTCATCTTCTATGAACCTTCAAGTGATCTTGTGCACACTATTTACAACTGTTGTGATGAACATCCATAAAAAGAATAAAATTATTCATTGACTTCCATATCAACCTGAAGATTTTATCCATACCTTTTCTAGACCCCCTAAATTACATTATCTACATCATTAAAAATGACACATATCTATTGTTTCATCACTAGTAATATTTTGGATTCTATCACGTTGTTTTATATATTCTATATTATCTATTATGGGTAGAGTACTACACATAATCCTTTTTTTCTAAGGATATACTTCTTAAAAAGGTATTCTCATGGTTATAATTACATATAATAATGGTAGTACACTTAAGTTGGGTATTCTCCTAAATAAACCCTAGGTTTCTCTCTCCTCCCACAAAACAAGATGTCTTATAAGGTTTAGGGATACTCCTCAAAAAGTCTTGGGGTTGGATTTATATAGGAGTAAAATTATGGGTATATATTTATCCTATAGAAATGTACCTCTCTATTTCTTATAAGGAATAATAATATTTTAGTTTGGGTGTAAAAAGTAGAGTATGATCGTTTAGATGAGAAAAACTATAAAAATTTATTACATTCTTTTCTTTAATTTTCCCCATACACTCTTCAAACATCCAATATTCTTATTATTTTAAGAAATTATTATTTTTTAATAATTTTAAAGAAGAAAAATCGACAATTATTTTTAATAAACCTAATAATATTAATAAAGGTCTATTCATACCCCTATATGACATATTCAATGTATAATACCAGAAAATTGGTATCAGTTCCTAGCTGTGCTTATGGTATGTTTTTCCGTGTTTTTTTATTTTTCCCAATACCATCATTTGGTATCTATGGTATACCCTTCTCGGAATCTTCAGTTATGCTCCATTATCCCCAAAATTATTGTTTTTTGATGTGTTTATAATTCTATAATCATTTTTTCTAACTTGTATCATAGTACTTAACAAGATTAAAGAAAAAATCTATCTCAGTTTAATGGAAACTCATGAGATTGAATTTTGGAATCCTTTGGGACCACCCTATTTAATTATAAGTGATTATAGATACTGGATAGTAAAAATGAAGGAAATTTTAAAAAATATAGGTAATAAATAATATAATCTCATGGATATACCATATAAAATACCTGAAGTTGAACTTGAAAATATAATTAGAAATGATGTTGAGAAATATGGTTTAAATTAAAAATTCACGGATTATATTTACTAATCTCTTAGAAGGGTATTTATAGTTATATTTCTCCTAATAAAAAATATTCTGACATTTGGAAGACTTTAAAAGTTACTCATCATTGAATTGAAAAATTTAAGAGAACTATGCTTGGAATTTAGAAGGTTGAATTTTGATAATTTAGAATTTCTAACCAAGAAAGTGGAAATTAGATGTTTAATATAAAATGAAATATCATCAACAAAATGTTCACCCTTGGTAAAACCATGAAGAATGAAGTGATAATTTAAAGGATAATTTGATCCTTACCAAATAAGAGATATTCAAAGAAAGTATCCATTAATGAAAGTAAATATATTTTTTGAATACACCCTAGATAACCAGATTGTATTTTTATTACAATATGAAAATAAAGTCATGAACAATGAGCTTGATTCATCTGAAAAAATAAAGAGAGTTCATTTTAAATCAAAATATTTTCATGCTAACTCTTCGAATTATTCCTATGATACATATATATCAAATAATGATAATGATATAAGTCAGGTTGTTAAATACATTCAAGGGCTCATAAAAAAATTAAACCAAGAAGGTAAAAGTGAAAGATAATAGATAAAATAAAATTTTAAAAAAAGTAAATAACGGTAAATCCACTATAATTTTTTGATGAATGTGGGTCTGTAAAGTCAAATCAATAAACGAATTATAATAAGTACACCAAGTTCCTTAAAGAATATTATAACTCTAGTTGGAGCTACATTGAAGAATTAGAATCTAGTGAAGACTCCAGATATGAAAGTCTAATAGTAACCATGATCTGATGAGAAAATATCCTTAGGTAATAGATCCTTTTTATGATATAGTAATTCATTCTGGTTTTTGTTTAATAGAAATATCGAGAAATGCATGTAATTATTTTAATTATGATTATGATTCTGAATCCTCTTCTAGTTCTTATTTTGAAAATTATAATTTTAAATAATTATATTATTTACATCATTAATTTCAATTATAAATTGAAAATATTTCTAAAAATTATGAAAACATTACTATTGATCATAATAAGGTTTATAAAGAAAATAAAAATGTTAGTTTGCGAAATGAAAAGTTGAAAAATTATATTCTCAAATTTGATAATGAAAAGTAGAAAATTAATATTATGAAAATAATATTTCTAAACAATAAAAAGGAAATAATATTTTGATAAATTCTACTCTTTATACCAAAACTTATTTTTGTGATGATATTGAAATTGTTAAGAAGGAAAATGTTAATCTAAAAAATCAAATTGTAAATTAAGAGCAACTATCTTACATTGCTAAAGGAAATTAAAAATAAAATAATATGGTATCTATGTTGACGATAAATACATATAACTATTATTTTAGTTATAATCATACAATTTCTAAGATGAACAAGATTATTTTTTTAAAATTACTATAGGGAATGTTTAGATAGTCACTTGTTTCAAATTTCATATGAAAATACATTTTATCTAGGAATGTTTCTTCAAGTTCCTTCAATCACTCAATATTAATAGAGTTTCAATATCTAAGAATTTATCTCCTCATGTACCATATAATAAATAGTTTAATTCTATCTAATTATAGAAAAATGAAGTTTTTTATTTCAATTTGACCCAGAATAGTATGGGTAACAATTTTTTTTATTTTTAATAGGAATCTTCCAAATGTAATTCAATGTTTAATAAAATGGTGTCTAATCTATAAATAATGATTCATTTTGTTAAAATATTGAGTGTTTTTTTAAAAAAAATTTATACACATTAACAATCATAATTAGGTGGAATTTTATGTTTAATTTTTGAATTCCTTTTAGGGTGAGCTTTACCATTCATTTATTATTTATATCATGTGACTTATAGATTTATTTGATGTCATGTATTAATGGGGAGTTAATATTTTTAATACTAAATTTTATTATAAAAAATATTCTCTTCAATATTTTCATATGATTAATGTAGAAATAGTGATAATTAGTTGTTATGATAATATTGGTTTATAAATAATTAGTAATTATCTTTTTTATATAAAAATAGGGGGAATATTTAGAATTCCCTGTTTTCTTTTGTAATAAAAAAGGGGTTGATTTTTTGTGCATGTGATTTCACATATTTTATGGTTTATTTTATTACAATCAAAATGAATGTTTTACATTTTTGAATATAATAATACTCACAATAATTTATGTGAAAATTGGTTATTATTCAAAAATCTGTAAAAACCCAATATTTAAAAAAAATAATACTGAATGCATGAAACACTAAGATTTTACAATACACCACTTTGTTATAACCTAGCCAATAAATATAATTTTTCTACATATGTTATTTTATTTTCAAAAAAATGACATTCACAGTTGCATTATGTAAGATATTTAGAGTCTGATAAGGAAAACATAATTTTTGATTAATAGTATTATACCCCAAGGAATAATAACATACCCTTATGAATAATAATTAATAATAACAAATAGTAAATTTTTATAAAAATAGAAACTTCAATCATGAGTGTATAAATACAATTTAGACATCTTATAAGAGAAAAAATGATCATAGTATAAGTTTTGGTATTTTTTTATGTCATAAATATTTTAATTACAATTTTCAGATTAATTTAATAATTTAAAATGGAAATTTATTTTTATAAAATATAATCATAAATTGTTACTTTATTTTCTTTTGGTTATATGATAATATTATGGGACCTTGATTAATTTCTCAAGGTGTTATAAAATGAGTTATAGTTTTAATGTTTTTTGGGATAAATTATGATTTTATTTAATAATTAAATTAAATTTTTCAAAAATTATTTTTAAAAAATGGATTTAATTTTTGAATTCTATAAATCAAAAAATGGTTGGTTTAACATTTAGGGTTTTTTAAAAAATACTTGAATTTTGGGTGAATAGTAAAATATAATAATTTACAATAAATGCTAAATATATTATTTATTGGGTCATAAGTTATTTAAGGATGAAGTAAGACCACATGGTTTGAACTAACATTGAATTATTATTTTTATGGGTCCCAAGAATCAACACTATTGGTTCTCTTGGTGGAATTAATAAAATAATGAATAAAATATTAAAAATTCACTCCTCTCCACCACTATAACCCCCCAAACCCCCTCTTCCTTTCATTCCACCAAGCCATGAACTCCTCAAAATTATTCTCAAATACCCTTCCCTAGTCACTCCTCACTTCCAGGAGCTCTTGTTCTTTCCAAAATATCAAAAACCTGCCCTTAAAGAGGTTCTCAATGATGTTATTTCAAGAGGTAAGGCATCTTTCTTTTTCATTTACATTTATTTCAATTTATCATATTTTTTATTCTATCCTAAACTCATTTTTAAAATTGATCCTTACAAATAGAGTATCATCTATATACTTTAATTATACCATGTTAATTTATTTACCATTATCAGTCTTCTTACACGCACTCTCTCTCTTTTATAAATGAATTCACTGTTCGTGAGGTTCCAATTTAGAACCTTTGTGGACGACGATGTTTCATTCTTTAGTTTATTCTTCATTATTGGTCATGAAACCATTTCTATGGTTGAACTAAAATATAAAATATTTATTATATCCTACTTAATATTCATGAACCATTACATGTACATAATATTAAATCATATGACCAAGCAATTTCCAAATATTCAAAATACCACTAAAATAATCTATGCGTTTGTCATTAATATTTCCTCTAATGATTTATCATCATTACATGTAAACAAATGATATAATTTACCATTAACACTTATTTATTTTCATAAGTAATATATAATTTAAATTCTGTAGAATTATATCCTTTCAATATTTACATCCACACTCATATACAAATATACTGTTCGTGAAAACAAAGGAAACAAGAACTCCGTAACGACAAAATTCAATTATATAAATTATCAATAAGGACATAATAACATTATAAAATTATGATAAAATAAATAAATTGCTAATTAATTTGGAATTATGTTATTAATAAGTCTAATTTCATATTCCAGGGCCTTATGTTCAAGTGTGGAAAACATTCAGACTTATGGTCAGGGTTTTCTACCTGAACCACCATTTTCATTTGGGTTACTTTTATAATATTTTAACTTAATTAAATTATTATTAATTCATAGTAAATTATCATAATTTCTATGTGAATTATCTATATATGTGTTCCAACCAGAATCATACCTTCATTTATGGGGAGTTATATTTTTTAAAAGGATATTTCAAAAATCCTTCTCGATAAATAATCCTGTTTCATGGGAATTTTTCAAATTCATACCTATTTTCTGGGGAAAACCATAATCTATTTTTTGGAAACAATTAACTTTATGAAATCAATAATTTTAAAATGAAAATACTATTTTATTTCACTTCTAGTTTTATGTAATGTGTTTTTCCAAAAGAACTCTTCTTTTTGAAGTAAAAGAGTATTTATCTCAAGAATTACTCGATGATTTTATAAGAGTATCTTCATCTATTTATACACTCTTGTTGATTATTATGTATTATTGGAATTAATATTTTATGATATCATCTACCATATTTAATTTAATGATTTATGATTATTTTTTCTATAGATGATCTTTCTTAAAACCATTCACCCATTTACTCCAGATGGTTTGTGTTTATGCTTGTTATTCGGGTAATGTTATTTACATTTCATATATTAGTTTAAATATGAATGTATATGTTTTTTATATTTATCCCCATTCAGGTGAGAAATAAATTTGACATAGTAAGTGTCATTTGGGACCCTATACAGCACCTCGGTACATCGGTAGATCTCATGAGACAAACTATGGTCTTGGCATAAGGACTTGACAAAATGATTATTTATGGCCCTGACACGATGCCTTGAAACTATGGTTTTGATGTCCCGCATTATTCATTACCTCTTTACAAAAATAGTATTTATAGTTTATGTGGTTATTTGACTAGTATAATACTCGTTATTATGTTATACTGTGGCATTAATGATTCTACACTTATTCATGCCATAACGTGTTCATGTTTTATATTGTTAAATGAATATGTTTTTAGTTATTGAACCTGAATAATGTTTATGTTTATGATGTCTTCTGCTCTATTACTTACCCTTATTGAGTGTTTGATCTAAACCATTTCTTATGTTTAATTTTCTCAGGAGATAAATATTTTTATTATAAATGACATGCCAAAATTACATTTGAGTTATAGATGTTATCAGTGGAATTTAAATAATGTTTCTTAGTTTCATGTTGTAATGCTGAACATATGTATGGTTCTTCATTCCAGTGCTACTAAACTGCTCAATACTTTAGGATGCATATTTCTTGTTTATATGGAAATGTAATTAAATAAGACACCAGGTCTTGGAAACTGGGTTGGGTCCTTACGATAACGAGTTTATCAAACTTTTATTAAACTACGTTAAAGTCTAAATCAATCTATAGGATGTTAGAATTCTGGTATGAACATACTTCTTTCTTTTTGTATCAAAAATATTATTCTCTTTATAGAGTTTAACTTTTACTTCAGTTATTCTATTATAACAAGAATTTTTTTTACCATATCTTTGAGAAATATGATTCCAACGATAGATAATAGTTTTTTTACATTTCATTTAACTAATATGATATCACATATTTTTGTGTAAATACTATAAAAATTTCCCAAAGCCTTTGAAATGGTTCCATAATTTTGGAATATCCACAATTCAATGTCTTTTTTATTTCAATGATAACACTAGTGATATACTTTGGAATTTCATTCTGTGTATTGAGTTGTAAAGATGAGATTTTTTTACCCTATTAATTAAATTACAAAAAATGATGAAAATTCCATTTAGATTCACTACAAATTGACCAAAGTTCTATAACATTCCAGCCATTATTTTGTATTTTCATAGTTTATATATGTTATTATTTTTGAAGATATGAATTGATATATAAGTCATATTGATGTAGTTTTTGATCTATTTGAAATATTTTTCAATTATATTCATTTAAATGATGTGTAAATTTTTCTAATTGTATCATTAAATGCAAAAAATAATGAAAATTTATGTTTACAAATCTCTTGCATAAAAAAGGAAACTATTTGTCTTCACCATCATGAAATCTTCTTCCACCAGCATCTGCATCCACTAGAATAAAAATTGATGTTACCAGAAGAATATAAGTTTATGCTACCTCTGATTTAATTTTTATAATACCTCCAATTGAAATTTCCATGACCTAGAGGAAGATAAAATTATTTATTTAAATATAGTACAATTGTATAATATTTTTAATGCTATGTTTTTGGTATATTTCCATATTTTAAATAATACATGTATATAATATTTTTTTTTATTTTTTTAAAAATTTTTATTCATAGGGTTTGGTATAAGAGAATATTTTTTTTAAAAATGTATTTATATTATTCTAAAAATTATTATCAGTGTTCGTAGAAAAAATAAATTACTTGTAAAAAATTTATTTATGCTTAAATTATTGTTTTAATTTTTTATATGTTATTTATTAATATAGTTAAAAGACTTAAAATTGTTTTTAATTTAACTATTAAATTTTTTAACTTTATCGGCCACCATCTATCCACTTTTGGTGGTCACAGTTGGCCCTTCACTAAAGAGAAATGTCGATTGCCACTATGAGTTACTATAGGGGTCTCCCAAATGATTATGCTGGTGACCACATGGAAGAGTTTTATAAGCCCACATAGGCTGTTAAAAAAATTAATCATATAGGGACCTATATAGGCAATCACTATTTTTTATAGAAAAGAAAAGCATTAAAGACTGCCTAAGGAAGTCTCTAGCCTATTTTTTTTATAATTTCACATTATTATTGCGGCCAAATAAGAAAAAAACTACGAAAGAAAAAACAAAAAATTAAAATCAATGATCCTAAAAAAACCTGCTATCCAAATAGCTAAAGAAACTTTCAATATTCTATATCCATCAACATAGTGATAATATATAGAAAACAATATAAAGAATAAATTTAAATTAATAAATTTAAAATTAATAAAATTTATTCAATATATATATATATATAATAAAAACATTTATAGAGTCACATAGAGAGAGAATAAAAAATATAGAAATAAGGCTAAGCTAACTTAAAATATTTGAGTACATGATTTTTCAGTTATGAAATTACTATAAATTTTTTTAAAAAAAGTTTCGCGTATGCCGATCAATATGTGTATCAGATTGACACATGCCTGATTACAATATATCACATCTGATTTGAGGAATGTACTCGTATATTTTCATGTAAGTTAGAAGTTGTTTTCTCATTTGGACCCCCTGATGGGAGTTATGTAATTTTAATGACACAAGACATCGTTACCCCTTATTATGTATCATATTAGGCAACATGAGCATCTGATAGATACAAAATTGATTCTTACGGATCAAGAAATACTTTTGTGACCATTTTTACAATATTTCCTGTCAATACAAGTGTTTTTTCATTATATTGACCCATTTTACATGAGTTTTCACTTAACATCAAATATGAGAGGAAACCATATTCTTTTATCACACTGATCTATTTGTGTATTAAATGCATGTTCTAAGGATTATTATTGGTTTTATATGACTTATATATCATTGTCCATAGATTTCATGTCAATTGGAACTCATTTGGTCCATTTTGAACCTTACACACATGATTTTCACTTTATTAAAAAAATTTAATAAATTTTAAAATGAATATTTAACTATACCGACCAGTCCAGTCATTGATTTGAAAAATTATTGAATTCAATAGATAATTTATGATTTTAGTAATTTTCTTTGAATTTTTTTATATAAATAAAAATTCATTTTCTCATTTTGACCCTCTGATGCGAGATATGTCATATTAATATCAATAGAAAATGTTAACCATATTTTCCCATCATACAGAGAAAAATGATCATCGGATCGATGAAGGGTTGGTTCCCACATATTAATAAAATCCCATTGATAATTCTCCCATGAATTTATATCAATCTGAATACATTTTCTTGGAAGTTTCCCCTTTTATATCATATTTCACTTCACTAAAAATCTGAGGGACAAATTCTCTTTTCAATCATACCGAACAATTCATGTATTTTTTCTATGTGATAATGATTCTTATAGATTTTATGTTCCTTAAATAACATTATCATAATAATTCATGTCAATCATAGTTTGTTTGGTCAAATTTGACCCCTAATCACATGATATTACGATTATTAAAAAAAATATAATGAATTTGAAAATGACCTTCTAATTATACCCACTAATCCCACCATTAGATTGACATGCTATTGATCCTAATAGATCACATATGATTTGAGGAATTCTTAAAAAAGTTTAACATCAGTCATAAGTCTTTTTTTCATTTTTGAAACCCTTATGAGAGATATGTCATTTTAATAACATTATATATTGTTACCCATCCCTTCCCATAAAACCAGATGACTCTAGAATTATATGGATAAGGAGTTAAATCATACAGATCAAAAAATGGCTCGATGATCATTCTCCTATGATATAATAACAGTAAAATGTTTTTATTGGTATTATCCCCTTTTATGTGATTTTTCACTTAATTCCTATTTTGAGGTTCAAATATTTATTTGGGTTATACTAAGAAATTTAAGTCTCAAATCCACATTATAATAATTAATACAGATTCTAATTGACTTAAATATCATTTTACTAGTATTTCATTCCAATTAGAGATCATTTGTTTTGTTTTCACCCCTTTATACATGATTTTTCCATTATTAATAAAATGATAATTAATGTGAAAAAATAATTTTAATTGTACCAACCAATATGGGAATGAGATTGGTACATGGTTGATTCTAGTATATCACATATTATCCTAGTAATTGTCTCCAAGAAATGAACATCAATAAGATATTTTTTTTGACCCCCTAATGAGAGATATATCATTTTAATAACACACGAAAATTTTATTCATCATTTTCATCATACTGGGAGACACAACGTATAATAGAAATTATGTTGATCATTATAGATAAAAATTGGATTTATTATCATTATACAATGATTTCACGTCATTCAAGCTTCATTTTTCTTTGAAATGGCCCCTTTTGTAAATTTTTTCACCTAAACTCAAAATTAGAGGGACAAACAACACTTTTGATCATATAGATAAATTCAGGAATTGAATCAATGTATTGATGATTCATAAATATTTTGAATGAATTAATGATCTTTTTTATAATATTTCATTCTAATCAAATATTTTTTTGTTAACTTTCCCCTTTACACATGATTTTTCGCAATATTATGAATACTATAACAAATATGAAAATGAACTTTTAGTTATAATGACCAATCTGAGAATTATATTCATGCACGATTGATTCTATTAAATCACCTATAATTTATGGAATTTTATCCTATATTTTCAAATCCCTGAGAATTATTTTGTTCATTTCTTACCCCATGACGAGGGATATGTCATTTTAATAACACCAGAAAATGTTATCCATATTCTTCCATCATATAGTGTGACACAAGAATATGTTGGATATGTAATTGATTAATAAATATAAAAAAAGGCGTAGATAATTTTTCCCCCAGGATATAATGTCAATATATATTTTTATTAGAATTTTCCCCTTTTACACGATGTTTCACTAATACTCCAAATATGAGGCACAAACATCACTTTCAACCATCGTGAGAAATTTTGGTATATGATCCAAATGAGAATGATTGGTAAAAATTTTATAATACATAAATATATATTTCCAAATTTATCATTTAAACTGGTAATCCTTTGTTCAGTTTACACCCATAAACACATGATTTTTCCATTTTTAGAAAAAAGATAATAATTGTGAAAAGGAACTTTTAATTGTTCCTATCGACCAAAACATCATATCGACACTCAATTTATTATAATAGATTACATATTATTCAATGAATGTTCTCTTAGAATTTCACATCAATAAAAACTTGTTTTCCTATTCTGACCCCATAATGGAATATATGTCATTTAATAACACTAGACAATGTAATCCATCATTTCCACCTTATATGGCTACAAAAGAATTTTATGGATGCAACGTTGATTCATTCAGATAAAAATGGATCATTGGTCATTATCCCTTGATTTCATTAAAATATAAGTAAATTTCCTTAGTATTGGAACCTTTTATATGATTGTTCAATTCAATCCAAATATGAGGGATGCACAAAATTTTTGATCATACTAAAAAATTCATTTATATTATACATGTTTTGATAATTCCAATGGATTTTAAATTACTTAAATAGTTTTATCCAAAGATTTTATTTTGAGTGGGGATGATTTGATGGAGTTTAACACCAACACAAATGATTTTACCATTGTTATAATTTTTTCAATACATTTTGAAATAAACATTTATTTATGCAGATAATTTTAAGAAACATATTTTCACATAGTTAACTACAATAGATCACATATTATTTTTGTAATGTTCTCTTAACATTTCCCATCAATGGGAGGTCGTTTCCTCGTTTTTTACACCCTAATGGGAGATATGTCATTTTAATAATGCGAGACAATATTGCCCATTTTTTTCCATCACACCGGTTGTATAATGAATTAGATGGATGAAGAAATATTTATACCGATAAAAAATAGATCTATGGTCATTATACCATGATTTTATTTCAATTAAAGTGTGTTTTCTTGATGTATTGAGCCTTGTTTTTTAATTTTTCTATTAAATAGAAATCAGAGCGATGAAAATGAATTTTGATCATACCATGAATTCAATTATGTGATACATGTGTTGATTATTCCTATAGATTTTAAATGAATAATATATTTTATTTATATTTCATGTTAATTTGAGCTTGTTTGGTTCGTTTTGACCATTACACATATAATTTTACAATTTTTTAAAAAATGGTTATAAATATAAAAATTAACTTTTAATTATATTTATTTATCTAGACATCAGATTGAGGGATGATTCTATTGAATAGATCAAATAGTATTCATGTAGTTTCCTTCTATCTTTGAACAAAAATTAGATGTTTTTTCCTCATCATGACCACATGATAGAAGACATTTCATTTTAAACACAAGACAATGCTACCCACTGTTTTCCATCATATCGGGTGAGTATAAAGTCTCATTTTAGAAGGGGACCTCCATGTTGTATTCCTTATTTCATTAGTGTGTGACATCTGTGTTCTTAGAAAATGGGGAATTTTTGGATGTGGTTATTTACATTAAGCGATATGAATTATTAAATACCTTCATTGAAGAATGATATATATTGTGGTATTTATATATTCATAAGGACCTTTATATTGGTTGTGTCTCATAGTGGGAATTGGTTGTAAAAGAATATTTATTTAATGAGTTCCCTTTAGAAGAAAAAATACTTGTTTATGGAGATATACTTATCCTGTTACCTATGAATGAATAACTACTTTATAGTGTTGATGAATTCAAAGTGTTCCTTATAGGCATATAGATTCTTGGGAATGATGATATTTGGTTTCGTGAATTTGTGTGGAAAAAATATGAGTATATATAGTTGGATGATTAAGAGTAGATAATTTCTTAATTTAGATGCATTTGTATGGGGGATGTTATATAATTTTAGATATATAATTATAATTTTTTATAAATTTTTTTTTTAGAAAGTAAAATGTTTATGTTGTATGAAATGGAAGAGGTTAAAAGATTTAATTTTGGGATAGTTTTTTAATGATAGTTTTATTATATTTATTCTATCCATTGATTCATTAGTATGATTAATTCACATTGACAAATTAGGGTTCTACAGAGAAACCTAATGATTATTTTAATATGCTTTCCATTTGAAAATAAATTTTGATGACCATACATTTCGTATAATTTTTTACAGATAAGATCAAAATGATCCACTTTATTAAATTTAAAAATTCATGGATAAAATATGTAAACTATAAAAAAACTATATTTCATATCATTATACAAAACCATCTAATTGAAATATACACAATCTTTTCATTAAAACATGTCGGAAGTGGATATATCACCTCTCAAAGTTGTGGAACTAGAAGTCTAGAGAAGTGCACCACTACTTGAAACAAAAAACCTTGTTCTAGGTGATAAACTACCTAAATAAACAATCAATAAAAAAATTAATGAATCTTTCAACCATCCAATATTGAAAATCATTCTAGAAAACATAAGTAGCATAAAACCTATAGGATATCCCTTAAAAATTACATGAAAAACTACATGATTACCATCACTATGAAATGAATCTAGTCTCAAAATAATTATGTATATTAGTAACCTCAACACACCATACTTACAATGACCCTAGAAATATCATTCTTTGAATGAAGTAAGCCTGCACAACTACATTAACCCTGAAAATAGTCTCAAGGAGACTCAAAAAGATAATCCATGTGTAACACAAATAAAATTCATTAAAACCAAATCCCATTCATCTTGAAAAGATTCTAAATAACATTATTTATATTTCTTTCAAAAATTATGCAACCTAAAAATATTAGAGAAACCAATTTTACCATATTAGAACTAAGTAAATCCCATATCAATTGTAATGACCCAATTTCTTATCAATAGAAATTACCTTCTTAAAATTATTTCATATAACCACAAAAAATTGCAACCTAATTAACTATTAAGTCTTATGTGTCCTTTAAACATAACATTGTCGCCTCTGGGGTTTTTATTTTCAAAATATTACATTCACAATTGCGATCATTAACATGTTTGGAGTCTAATAAAACAAACTTATTTTTTGGTAAATAGATACCTACAATTATGAAAAATAACATACCATTATGGATAGTAATATAACTCTTATAAATAGTAAATAGTCCATAAGAATAGTAACCTCTTCCATGAATGTATAAATAATATTTTGGCTTCTTAGAGGTGATAACATGACCATAGTAAAAGTATTGGTATTTTTGAAAGTCATAAATAATTAATTACAATTAATTACTAAATTTGAAATAAAATTTAATTTTCTAAAAGGTGTTCATAATTTAAAAATTTTATGTCTTCTGGTTTTAAGATAATTTTATATTACCTTATGTAATTTTTGAAGCATTGAAAAATCAGTTATAGTTTTAAAATATGGATTTTTCAAGTTAAGTATGATTTTAATTTCATATGAAATTATTCATATATATAAAAATATTTTTTAAAAATGGATTTAATTTTTGGATTTAAAATTTTGAAATTTTTTTTGGGTGAATTGTTTGGGGTTTTTCTAAAATACATGAAATTTTTGTGAATAGTAAAATTCATTAATTTACTGTATAAAAACATTATAATTTAAAACCATTATTCGAAAAATCATAAGTGATGTAAGAACCCAAATTTAGAAGTCAAATGAACTTATTACTATTTTTCTCATTTAATATTTACTATTTCTAGACTTGGGGAAATTAATAAATTTTGTAATTAAATATTAAGAAGACCGTCCTCCCCTCCACTATAAAAGCCACCCACACTCCCCTCTTCTCTTCACTCTTCTCAAGCTTTGTTCCGTGTGTGAGTTCTACTGATATCACTCCCCAAGCTCCTTCTCCAGGTCCAACAACCCTTTATCTCATCAAAAGACCATATCCTCTCCCCTTAAGAGGCTCTCAAAGGAGACAAACTCGAGATGTAAATTCCTCTTTCTGATCCTTTTATTTTCTTTGAGGTTCTTTTATTTTCTTGTTTATTTCCTCACCTCACATCACCCAAGTTGTATAGTTACTTCATTAGGATACATGTACTAGAATTATATTATTATAATGGGATAGTTTAATATAATATCTTGCTCCCCTCCTTTTATTCTATAAATAGAAATACCGTTCGAGATGTGTTGATTTATCACATTCAAGGATGATGGGTTTTCAATTTAAATTACTATCTTATATAGTAGTCAAGAAATAATTATAATGTTTGAACTAGATCATTATATATGTATTTTATTTTATGTGATATTCTGTAATCCTTTTTCACACATGATGTAAAATAATAATACAAAAAAAGTTAATTATGACCAAAATCAATAATTTAATCCAAGCATTTACCATTAATGTTTGATATATTGATTAAACATAACTCAAAGTAAAAAAATTAAATTTAAAACCATATAACCTTCTATTTTTCAATAATAAAATATAACTCCAATTATGGAAAACCAACCCCATTTTACATGATTCACCATTCATGAAAATAAGTAAACTGATCGTAAAGACCAAGAAAACAAATGGTCCCAAACTATGAAATTAAACTACTTAACCCATCAGAAAAGTATTTAATGAATATAAAAAGGATATAATAAGTCTTTTAAATGTATAATAGGTACTTTAATTATTAATTATTGAATATAATTTGATTATTTGGGTTAATAATATCAAGTGAAGAACACTGTCAGACTTAAGGTAAGGGATCCTCTCTATTTTACTTTAATTCAAGAATTTCCTCTATGTTATGCATTTTTTTGTAATATCTAAGGATGGGGTATTATTTTGAACCTCCACATACTTATTTCATTATGTATATGTGATGATAAAACAATTTCTCTCTTATTAATCCTTCTTTAATTACAACTGATACCATGCTAAAAATTCGTAAGGGATTATACCCGATCTTCCTCTGTTCCTTCGGGTTGCCATATCTGTCTTTTTCGAAAATAATGTTATCGTATCTTCCCTGTGAAACCCTTAAATGACGTTTAAATGTAAAAAATTCATCTATCACTACCCTTTAATCGTTCCCTTTTGGGGATATACATGTTTTAAGTGATTCCCTCCTCAATACATCCTGATAAGAAAACCGATTTTGAGGAACTTCCCAAATTCTTACCCGATTTCAAGTTCTATCTATTTAATATTTTATGCCAAAAATCTCTTTATAAAATCTTTATTTTTTTAAAAAAACCATCATGGTTCACTTTTGGTTTTATATAATGGATTTTTCCCTTTCCTATTTTGAAGGATCTATAGTGTTTTCTTTAAAACTACCCAAAAATGTTTTAAAGAACAAATTTCCTAAATACTTTTTCTTACATGTTGTAAATTATACTTTAAATCACTTAAAATAATACTTTATAATTATCCCTAATTAATGACCATGTATATTTTAGTTCCTTTCTTCATGGAAAATTTTATGATATGCCCATTTTTTATGAATAATGACATGACTATGGTACCCGATTATTTCCATTGGTAACACATATGTATATATATGATTGATTGTGTATGAATATTTATGTGGAAAACATATTCATGAAAATTTAAGTTCTAGGCACCCAGATAGTGCTCCAATGCATTGGGTAAAGTTGAGTCTCATGATACATAACGTGCAAAGGTCTTGGTGGTTAGCCTTGGATTGTGCTATCTTGTGTGAAGGTCTTGGAAGTTATCCCTAGATTGTGATACTATATGCAACGGTCTTGGCGGTTAACCTTGAATCATGATAAATGTATGATTTATGTTGCTTCCACATTATTATGACTCCATGTTTATATGATTCCATGATTATATGTTACGATTCCATATGATACATGCCTCATATCATCATGTCATGCCATCTATTCAATATGCTAATGCTTTTTTCCTATAGTTATTCCCTTATCGATCTATTTATATAATTCATTTTTTCCTGTGTTCTCTAGGGTAACCTATGCATATGTTTGAGCACAATTAATATTTGGATCTCAATTTTATGATTAAATAATGAAATGTTTTATTTTGTACTATGTTTTCAATTTTATGTACCTATTCTTCCAAGACACCAGACATTACAATCCATGGATTGTACTCTGATGTTTAATTATGATTAAAATAGTCTATGTTATATGTAAAAATATAGAGCTTCTATAGTTGGTATCAAAGGATGGTCTAGTTATTTTTGTATCTTAGGAATAGATGACTTTAGTAAGAACATTAAAGATGAGACTAAGTATAATAAAATAACCATAAATTTTGGTAAGTATATAGTAAGTGGTTTATCAAGAAAATATATTATTTTATTGATACAAACATATAGAGGTGGCTCTAGAATAGATGTATCTAGGGGTAAAACCTAAAAACACTTCTTGGAGATATAATCAAATGGGAACTGGTGAAAGATAATGGCCCTTGATGCACTCTTGGTTTGACACTACCAGGGGTTATGTTTTGGTAAATTTATGATCTTGGTAAAAACCATTTCTATAGGAATGAAAAAATCCCATAAGAAGAAAAGATAAAAAATAGATCTAGTATAACCTCGATTGAAACATATTGAATCACAAGTTTAGATATAATTCTACATTATATGTTTATCCTATTAGGTTTAAAGTTTTCTTTTTTTATGCTCAATAACTAAGTATTAAATCAATATAATTGTAAATTAATTTTATTTTTTAATGGAGGGAAATATAAGAACACATGCCAACATCAACAAGATATTGAATGTGAAGATTACCATAATGACATGCCTGATATGATGGGGATGGGTGACTAAAAATTCCTGATAGTACTTGATCAGACAAATCTAGTTATGAATAATAACTTGAATCATGTGGAGCACCCTTCTCCTCTAAGGAAAGAGCAAGTTACTGTTGGCTATTTCATGTGTAAAAAGCCTCCCATTTTAATTAGAACATCCAATAACCTCATAATAGAATAGTGGATTAACTCCATTGAAAAGATATTCTCTGTCCTATTGTGCTCATAAGAAAATAAAGTCATACTGACAATCTATCTTTTTGATGGGGAATCAGATCAGTAGTGGAACAAAATCATGAATACAAAGCCACATGAGGAAATTTATTCTATGGATTGAGAGGAATTCCCAAGGATGTTTTTAAATAAATATTTTCACCGAACCCTCCATTTCAATATGTAAATAGAGTTCCTATGACTCAAGCATAAAGAAGATGGGTGAATCTGGCAATATGAAGGGAACTTTACCAGGCTTGCAAGCTACAAATATGGATTTATCATGAAGTCTACAAGAAAAGGGGGTATCTTCTTTAGTGGAATAAAGATGAGTCTACAAAAAGTTTTTGGTGATTTGAGACTTCAACAAATATGAGGAGATTGTCCATTGTTCCCTAAAGGTTGTAATGGTGATTGGAGACTCGTAGTGGTATCATGGGACCAACAAGATGAAGAGTAAAATGGAATATCATATGGGTTGTCCTGTGAATATATTCCATGATGGAAAGAAGCTCTATCATCCCACATGTAAAAATTGTGGGAAGAAGCATCATGTGAACTGTCTAAAGGGGACCAGGAATTTCTTAAAATATGGAAAGTTGGGACATCTGGATATAAACTACCAATGGGATATGAATAATCCCACTAATGTGTAAGAATAAAGGAAAGTTTATATCAACACTCATCTTGTTGTTGAATGCTACAACTGTAAGGTGCATGGTAATTATGTGAACAATTTCCCTAATTTGATGGTTATCTAAGGTAATGAAAAACAACCTTCAAGTAAACATGAAAGGGATTATACTATCACTGCTACTGATGTGGATCTGGACAATGATTTGGTGGAAAGTATGCTAGTTATTCATTCAAGAATAGAAAACATACTATTTGATTTTGGTTATACACATTCTTTATATCTTGAAATTTTAGTAGAACTATTCCAAAACCACCTAAAAATTTGGGGGACAAGTTATTTGTGAGAACATAGAATGGGGAAATTATTGCGTCCTTGATTTATAACTCCTCCATAGTTAATGTTTGTGGACTGAACCTCCCATAAAATCTTGTCATACATCCTTTAGAGGAGTTCGATTCTATGTCAGGTACAGATTGACTATCTTTATACAAATTCAAAATCAATTATCGAGAAAGGGAGATTACACTTCCCATCCCGAAGCATCCAAAAATTCATTAAAATTGTAAGGAGGAAGATGAATATCCTTTCAAATTTTCATCTCAAATGTGGATATTAATTCTTTAAGAGCCAGCATGTCTAGCTCAAATGACTGAGACAATGTAGAGAACCATGCTTGAAGACATGACCATCGTGAGGGATTACACTACTATATTCCATGAAGAGTTATCTAGTCTTCCTCATGGACGAGAGGTTGAGTTATCAATTGGGAATATTCTTGGATATCTTCCTATATCAATGAAACCTTATATAATGGACACCGTAGAGCTAGAAGATCTATTGAAGAAGTTACAGAAGAATACAGAGAAGGGTTTTATACATCTGAGTGCTTCACCGTGTGGTGTTCCGGTCCTCTTCATCAATAAGAAGGAAAGATCAATGTCCCTATTCACTGATTTTTGTGCGTTCAATAAAATCATGATAAAGATCAAGTTTCCCCAACCATGGATAGATGACTTGTTGGATCAGCTTCGTGGGGCCAGTAATTTCTCAATGGTGGACCTTCAGTCAGCATATCACTAATTAAAGATGAGGACGGAAATATTCACAAGAATTCATTGAGAATGAGGTATAGAAACTATGAGTTCATAATGATTCCCTTCAGACTCACTAATAATATAACAATTTTATTGGATTTAATAAATAGAGTATTTAGATGTTACATCGGCAAATTTTTGGTAGTATTTTTTGACAATATTCTGATATACTCCAAGAGAAAAGAAGAATATGAGGAGTAGTTGAATACTATGTTAAAGACATTGCGAAGGGAGAATATGTATGCCAGGTATAGTAAATATGAGTTCTTGTTAGAGGAAGTATCATTACTGGGGCATGTTATCACCAGCAAAGGGATATCTATAGACCCTTCCAAGACAAATGTGATTGAAGAGTGGCCTTGGCCAATATCTATAATTGAGATCCAAAATTTTCTAGGTCTAGTCGGGTATTATCAATGATTTGTGAAGAAATTTCACAATTTTTAAACCCAATGACCAAACTTACAAGGAAGAGAGTAATGGTTTTCTAGGCGCAAGAATAGGGTGAATATTTTAAGGAGTTAAAAAAGTGGCTAATCACTACACCAGTACTCACATTCCCAACAAGTGGATAATTATTTGTGGTGTATTGTGATGATTTACAGAAGGGATTAGGCTATGTGCTGATGAAAAATGATAAAGTGGTAGTCTATGAATCAAGGTAGATTAAACTCTATGAGACAAAATATCCTATGTATTATCTAGAGTTGGCGGTTGTGATCTTTGTGTTAATGGAAACATCATCTCTATGGAGAGAAGTGTGAGATATATAATAATAAAAAGAGTCTCAAATATATATTCAAAAAACAATATCTTAATATTCACCAAGGAATATGAATATATCTCATCAAGAATTGTGACTACTCAATCTACTACCATCCCGGTAAATAAAACAATGTGGAAGATGCTCTTAGTTGAAAGAATATTCCATCTTTATCAATGACGAAAATTGAAAAGGATCCGATCATTTTAGATTTATATAGGATGGACTTGGAAATAATTAATGGAGGAACATTATAAATCCATTCTCAAATGATTTCTCAACCATCATTCATTTATAAAATAAAGGAAACTCAAAGAAAATATGTGAAAATTGTTAAAGGGTGGAAGCCATCAAAAATGTTAAATCTTCTAAGTTCAATATTGACAGGGATGAATTCCTATGGTAGGGGTCATGATTATGTGTACCATCTAATAAAAAGATAAAGAAGGATATTGTGAATGATTCACATAACTCGAAATTCTTTATTCCCCTAGGGAGCACAAAGATGTACTGAGATCTATGACAGTAATTTTGGTGAGGCAATATGAAGAAAGAGATTGCTGAGTATACATAAAAGTGTCTAGTATGTCAAAAAGGGATGGCCTAAAGACAAAATTATAAGGGGATGACACAACCACTACCCATGTCCACATGGAAGTGGGAGATTATCACCATGGACTTTGAAACTGGACTCCAAGAACATCCAGATGAAACAATGCTTTATGGGTCATTATGGATCTTCTTACAAAGAAAAATCACATTATCACAATTCTAGATGACTTCTAATTGGATAAAATTTCATGGATATATGTCAAATAGGTGGTAAGAATACATGTATTACAACTATCAATTATATTCAATTGAGATCTAATATTCACCTCAATGTTCTTGAAATGTATTCAACATACTCAAAGCCTAGAACTGAAATTTAATAAGGCCTATTATCCTCAAATAGATGCCCCATCTGAGCACACTATTTATACATAAGAAGATGTATTGAGATAATATTATATTGGCTTCAATGGAGGATGAGACCAATATCTTCCCCCAGTTGAATTCTCCTAAAACAACATTTTCTATTAGAGCATCTGAATGGCACTATACAAATTACATTATGAGAAAAGGCGTAAAACACTGATGTGTAGGGTTGAAGTCAGTGAGAATAATCATATATGACCAAAAATATTCTAATAAATGGTGGAAAAGGTGAAAACCATTCAGAAACACATCAAGTCTGCCAAAAGTCTATATAAGATTTATGCATAATATCGTCGACATGACCTTGAGTTCAATGTTTGAGACCTCGTATTTCTAAACATATACTCATGGAAGAAGGTCATGAGGTTTTAAAAAAGGCAATTAATGTCCTAGGTACATCAGACCCTTTCAGATTCATGATTGTTTCAGGTATCTGTCCTATCAACCAGCACTTCCACCTACCAATTTTAAAGTGCCTGATGTCTTTCATGTATCCCTTTTAAGGAAGTATATATGAGACCAATCACATGTACTCTCTTCAGAGGTGGTACAATTTGAGAGTTATCTTTCTTACAAGAAGCAAATAATGATGGTCTTGGATTGTAGAGATAATGTACTATGTATTACAACTACTCACCTTGTCAAAGTACATTGGCCGGACCCTAAGTATTAAGAGGCGACATGGGAACTTGAGGTGGTAATGAATGAAAAGCACCCACACCTGCTTATGTATCAGAATGTAAAACAAAATTTCAGAGGATAAATTTTATAATGGTGGACTAATGTAATGACCCAATGTTTTATGATTAGAAATTACCTTCTTATAATTATGTCATATACTCACATTAAATTACAACATAATGAACTACTAAGTTCTATATGAATTTAAACATAATATTGTCACCTCTTTGATTTCAATTTCGACAATCTAACATAAACAGGTGCAATCAATAAAATGTTTGGAATATAATGGAATAAATATAATTTTTTGTAAATAGTTACTTACCCTTATGAATAGTAACATACCCTTATGAATAGTAATGTGACCCTTATGAATAGTAAATCATCTAAATGTATAGTAACCTCATCCATGAATGTATAAATAAAATTCAGGCATCTTGTATGTTATAATATGATCATAGTAAAAGTACCAGTATTTTTTAAGAGATACATAATTAATTACAATTATTTAATTAATTTAAAAGATAATCTATTTTACTAAATGTGTTCATATATTAAAATTTTTATGTCTTTTGATTTTAAGATAATTTTATAAGACCTTATGTAATTTTTGAAGCATTATAAAATCAGTTATAGTTTTAAAATCTGTACTTTTCAAGTAAATTATTATTTTAATTAAAACATAAAATAATCATATTTAATTTTTTTTGAAAATTAGAGTTAATTTTTGGATTTCACTTGAAGAAAAATGGTCAGGGTGATTTTTTTGGATTTTTATGAGATACTTGAATTTTTGGTGAAAAGTAAAATACATTAATTTACCATATAAATACATTATAAATTAAAACCACTATTCCTGACATATTAAGTGAAGTGAGAACCCAAAATCAAAATCACATGAACTATTTTTGGACTGGTAATCACCACTATTTTGGGTCTGGAGGGAAATTAATAAACTATGGAATTAAATATGATGAAAACCCTCCTCCCCTCCACTACAAAACCAACCACAATCCCCACCTGTTTTCACTCATCTCAAGCATTGTGAATTTCCTAAGTCCTACCCAAAGAACTCCTTAAGATCCTACCCCACATAATATATCACTTAGACTCCTCATAAGACCTAATACTCTCCCATTAAGATGCTCTCAAAGGAGATAAACTCAAGAGGTAAATTCCTCTTTCCGATCCTTTTATTTTATTTCTAGTTGTTTACTTTTCTTGTTTCTTTCCTAGCCTCTATTCACCAAAATGGTAATATAACTCTAATATAATGAATTTTCATGAATTACATTATTCTAATGGTATATTTTATCAGTATCTCTCCCTCACCCTCTTCTACTCTATAAATGAAAATACCATCTGAGATGTGTTGATTTGTCACATTCATGGATGATAGGTTTTCAATTTCCTTTATCATCTTCTAGATTGGTCATGAAACCATTTTAATGGTCGAACTAGATCATAATATATTAATTTTATCTTATTTGATGTTCTATAATCCTACTTCACACTTGATGTAAAATAATATTACAAAAGAATTTAATTTTGAGAAAAATCGTCAAATTAATCGAAGCGTTTATAAAAAAATGTTTTATATAATGATTCTAATTCACTAAAAGTAAGATAATTAAATTTACCACCATGTAACCTTATATATATTCAATATTAAAATATAACTACAATTAAAGATTACAATCCCCATTTTACATGATTCTCCATTTATAAAAATAAGAAAATCGATCATAAAGAATAAGAAAAAAATAGAACCAAACAATGAAATTGAACTACTTAACCCATCAAAAAGGACATGAATGAACTTAAAAATGTTTTAATAAATATTTTAAATATAAAATAGGTTATGGAATTATTTATTAATTACCCTAGTTTGATTATTAATCTCATTAATATCAAGTGAAGAAGACCCTCAGAATTATGGTAAGGGAACCTCTCTATTTTACTTTTATTCAAGAATGTCCTCTACGTTATGCCCTTTTTTATGTAATCTATAATTGTGGGGTAAGATTTTTAACCTCTCCAATAATTACCACATGATTTATATGTTATTATAATCCCAATTTTCTCTCATTAATCCCTTTTAAGTACACCTGATACGATGCCGATAATACGTAAGGTATTCCACCCGAACCTCGTCTGTTCATTCAGAATGCCTTATCATTATTTAGCCAATATAATGTTATATTATCTTATATGTGCATCCTATAAATGAATTATTCATGTAAAAAATTTACTTATCAATACCCATTCATAATTATCTTTCAATTATATACATGTTTTTAAGTGATTCCCTCCTCAATACCTCCTGATAGGAAAACATGTTTTGAGGGAACTTCCAGAATTCCAACTCAATTTAAAGTGAACTATATATTATGTATGAATCCACTATTGTATTTATAAAATAAATATTTTTTTATTAATAATTTCCAGGTTTAAATATAGTTTTATATAAAGGATTATTTTTTTTCTATTTTAATGGCACTATATTATTTTTATAAAAATCGCACAAAAATGTTTTAATACTAAGCATTCTTAAAGACTTTTCTTACATGTTTTCAATTATACTTGAAATAACCTACCATGATACATGCCTAATTTCCATTATGAATTTTCAAGAATATTTCATTTTACCTCTACATGGACACTTTTGTGATATGCCCATTTGTTTTGCTTAATGTCATGATTATGGTACCTGATACTTTCCATTGGTAACCCTTATGTTTAGGAAATATTGATTATGTATGATTCTTTATGTGGAAGAAATATTCATGAAATGTTAATATGGGTGAAACCAGATATAAATTCAATGCAATGGGTATAATTGAGTCTCATGATACATTATGTTTGTTAGTCCTGGTAGTTTAACATGGCTTGTAATACCTCGTGCAATAGTCCTAGTAGTTAGCCATGGCTTCTTATACCATGTGATAAAGTCTTGGAAGTTAGACTTGAATCTTGATAAATACATGATTTAGGTTTCTTTCACATTATTAGGAATTATGTTTTATACGATTCCTTATTTATATGTTATTATTCTTTAAGTTACATACCTTTGTATATCATCATGTCACGCCTTCTATTCCATGTGCTAATGCTTTTTTATTATGGTTATTCCCTTACTAGGATACTTATCTCATCCATTTGGTCATGTTTTCCACATGGTATCCAATGAAGATGATTGAGGAAAATTGATGTTATGAAATATATTTTAATATTAAATAAAGAAACGTTTTATTCAGTTATATGTTTTCAGTTTTATATACCTAGTCTTCCATGACACTAGAATTTACAATCCTTGGCTTGTACTCTAATGTATAATTTTTTCTTAAAATCATATATTGTTATATGTAAAAGGGTAGGGTCTCTCTATATATGGTGTACCACTATTATATCATGAAAAGCCAAAAAATTTAATTAAATAGTCTATAAAATTATCGAGAGACCTAATTATTCACCCGAGACAAAATAGAAATATAGGGAAAAATGATTCAACAAAATTATTTTTTCAAATTACATAATATTTTTACCCCATGTAAAAATATGATAAGGATGAAACCTATTAAATTTATACCTCTAGGATAAAGACCATGTATGTTGGGAACAATGGTACATTGAATAACATTATCATCATATGAATGAACATATGTTTTTACAGCAGCATCCTGATCAATAAAATCCTATACATGAAGGTTAAGTTAAATATTATCAAGATTATATGGTTGGGATTCATTAAAAATAAATTCATGTGTCACAAACTTATGATCATCCTTAATTTTCTTACCTATCCCAAAACTTGAATACTTGTTAGATTGGCCAGTAGTATGTGAAAATACTTGAGATTATTTCTTGTAAGAAAAGGTCCCCACATCATTCAATTGACCTATCACCTGGTAAAAAATAGTTGTGTTCCTCACCATAAGGATAGTTTTTATAGTATTATTGATTAAATATAGAATGTATATGCATAATATACTTCTGAAATCCAACATGATTCTATTATTATATACTAGAGACCCTCTAATATGTTGTCATAGAATGACCAAAACAAGACCCTAAAACCGAGCTGTTCTTCTGTCCATAAATAGTTCCATCCCCACCAATAGAAATTCTATATTTTTGTAACCATGAAACATTAAAAATTTACTAAATCTGTATAATAACTATGGAATTTACACACAACCCCTTTTATTGAGAGGAAACACCAATTTCCTACTTACCTACATCCATCAATTGACTTTCCTAATCAATCCATCCAATTGAAGGTCCTATAGTGCATTGATTCCAATATAGACATGATACCTATTCTTGAAGACATATAACTAATATAACAGAATGATTCTTCTTACTCATCTAAAATTGAAACCTTTACTAGAAATTACATCAATAGAAATAAAAAAGATATTCCTCACATTTTTTACCTTATAACCACAGTATTTGTCATGTTTTCTTCTAAGAAAACTATTCCCATAGATGATAATTAGATGATAGTTACTATTGTAATGAAAAACAACAAAACACTCCCTCGAGAATAAAGGATGTTTCATATAATAAATTATAAAACTCATCCCATTATCAAGTATATTGAGTATTTCTATATGCATAAGAGTATAAATGAGATAAAACATCAATAATATCCTATTATAATTGAAACAATTTCCATTTTATTATCTCTATCCACATGAAGTGTAACCTTGAATGAACAAGTGAAATCAATTCTAGTGAATTTCATGCTAATGGTGTGGCATTTGTAATGAGATGTTGTGCGTTCTGGGTGGCTTACCCCGAAACATGACACTTGGGCCCTCGAGTGAAAATACGTTTCATTAAAATTAGTTCCCTTCTCTTGATTGTATATATGTTTTTACTATGTTATGGAATTTCTCAAACTTATATTGTTTTATATCCTCCACATGTGACCAATGATTGAAATTTAAAGAAAAAAATTACTTATTGATTAATTTCATTTGTTTTCTCGTCAATTTAAATGTCTTTAGTTGGGTTTGAATGCCAAATTGGTTAAATTTAATTTTAATGAAATGTAAATGTAATTTATGACTTTACAAAAAATAAGAAAAATGAGATAGTTAATTAGAATTAAAACTAGAATGAAAAAATGAAACACACCTCATAAATCTATTTCATCATAAAGGACCCCGATTTCTACCTATATTTGATATGGATAAGGCCTTCTAAAATAAAAAGCATGAAGATCAAAATAATGGATGTAATAAAAAAAATCATTCTAAACCATTCGCATAGGATCCCCGACACATATGCTCCCTTCATGGTCTCACTTTAGTTTAGAGATGCGCATTTGCGTCCTTGGATGAATAAATCCATACCTATAAATCCATCAAAAACTATTTAATCAAATCAAAAATAGGTCCTACACCCTCATTACATTAATCTATAGAATGTGGTATCCCTATGTTATATGTCATGCTATAGATATGCCCATTACAACCAATAATGTAATGAAATATCTCATGCCACAACATGGAAATTTGTCATTCATCCTTTGGAAGTTGTGATAAATCAACCTCAAATTGAACCTATATAATATAAAAAATATAAAAATATATTTATATAAAAATAAATTTAAGTATTTATAATTAGTACAAGAACTTATTATATGAACTGAAACTTAAGGATCATTTTGATAACTAGTCAATGTACACACTTACATTTTATCATTAAAAAAGCCTTTCTACTATAAATTTATACCTAAACTATATAAATATAGAAAAAATTTCCATATTAATTAATAAATTTAAAATTTAAATGATAAATGCATCATGTTGAATTTTGGACACGCGACAAGTCCCTTATCTATGAGGTGGTCTTTAAAATGTGTGATCTTATGAAGTATGTTATTCAACTTCCTATATTCTATTAATTAAAATTTAAAATATATAAAATTATTCTAATTATTTGAAAAATATACCCAAAAATAAATATTCTCACCATCATAGCCTCAATGGACCAATATTCAACTATGTCACACCACCAATATGAGAGAAATTCACTCAGGACTCTGTCCAGAATGTTTGGGGAAACTAAATTTGGTACCCAGTGCTCCCTCTTAACTCTACCTTTATAATATTTTCACATTTTATTATATTTTTACATACACACTAGCCAAAATTTATTGGGGGGTAGACTCTCATATTATTCAATTTAAGTGAAAAATATTAACAAATGTAAGTATTTTTTGACAAATATAAGAAACAAAAGTATTTCACTTAACTAAACTTCCCACCATAAATGATATAATGTATCTTGGGGGAATAAATCCCATTTATTTCTATTCATTTAAAACAAGTGGTCATATAAAACATTAATGATGTATTTTAAATTGACCATATTAATAACCAGAATTGATAGAGGAAAAACCAACACCACTTTTTTTCTTGTTTTCATCGACATCATTACTGTCAAACCGAAAGTCATTAACATCTGTAGGATTGTAATTATGAGGCATTATAGATGGACCAATATCTAGTTGGTTAAATTATTCAATTACTTAGGGGTCACCTAATTCCCACAAGTTATGGACTTATATATATCACATAAGTCAATAAAATGTTATGCATATAGAAATTAGTACTATACTTTAAACATAATGGAAATCCATTTATACATACAAAATCCTTACGCCAATCATAAAATGATGCATAATAGGACTATAAAAATTTTATAATCAATCAAATGAGATGTATATTTTCTTATCACATTAAATGTTTTCTGAAAATGATAACTTAATGTTTAAATAATCCACACATATATATGAAAATAGAACATATAAAATATAAGATCCTATATTTTTCTAGTTTGGTCTCTATCGAGGTTTTTATTAACTTTATCTTGAGTAAGATCATCCCTATGAGGAAAACAATTCTTGGGAAAAATAGAGAGGATCCACATGGAGTTATTTGTTAGGGAAAATTACATAATGTTCATGGATGTAGTATTGTATGAATTACTGGAGTCCTAACATTAATGGGTTATGTTGTCATTGGTTCTTAGTGGGTTGAGAATATTAAAAAGAGATTGGGGTTGTCTACAGGGAAAAGAGGCTCTAAAATCATCAAAATAACATTTAAACACCATTTAAATTAATTAAACTCTTTATAATGTTCAATATTTTTTAATAAAATAAATCCAATGTGACAGGTTTTTTGGCATATCCGATTAGGATTATTTAGACGATGTGTTACTACATTACACATCTTGTAATTCTCCGACCTGATTTTTTAAATTACATTGTATGGTTTATTTTTCACTTAATATAACTAAAATAATATACTCTTAAACCTAGGGAGTCTTATAGATGAAACTAGAGTAACAAAGCTTCTTTTAGATGTCCTGATAATTCCTTTGATCCCTAGAAAGTGGTTTTAGTCACGGTTTTCCTTCCATTCTTTGGTTCTCAAACTATAGTGGTAAATTTTTTTGACCATGTACATTGTAGGTTTTGATCTTGATTTGTTTTATCTAGGTTTCTATTAGATATTATCCCTAACTTCTTCTACATGGGGGTTTTCCATTAGAATCATTCACGGATTGTCAGTTAAAGTCAACAGTCTAAATCTTAACTCTACGGTGTGATAATTTCCACGTGTATAAAATATTGTGATTTTAGCCATAGTAGCATGTTCCTAAACAAAATAAATAATACATGGGATAATTCTTTGAAGTCCTTTAGTTTTAATTGGCTTATTAATTTTCTTATGTCTACCCATGGGTAGAGAACACTATGGATATAATTGAATTGTCTAATGGTTTAGAGTGTGTTTATCATAACATGAGACCTTAGATGATTTATTTATATAGAATCCTTATGATGTGGATTATTTCATATTGTTAGGACTTTTAGTCATATATGAATTAATTAAAAGTGGTATATAAAAGATAAATTTTAATTAAAATAATAAACAGTTGAGATTAATGAAGTAATATTATGATATCCATGTTGTATGAATGGAATTGCGTTCCATGATAAAATGTATATATATATATATGTCTCAACCTTGTAAATTTCACACATATATGCTATAATGATATTATTGAGTGGAATATTCCTAGTATAATGCTATAATTCTTCTAGAGAGTGGGCTTTACCTAGTATCATGCTATAATTCATATAGGGATTTGACTCGAATATTATAATTCCTATATGGATTTGACCCAGATTGTCATGAATTTCCCAGGTTAATATAGTGGGTACTGTCATTTTATTAAGATGTGGTCAAATATATTCTAGCATTGTGATAAGTGAGATTATTCTACCATGGTTATATATATTTTTTAGATTGGTTGTAATACAAGATGAAGCATAGCAAAAAATTTTGAGAGACAGGTGGGTACCTGCTCCCAAAAAATTATTTATAAATAAGTTTAAACATTACAAAACAACTCATATTAGGGGAGCCTTACACAAACTTATGTGCATAGTGTCAATTCTATCATTGTGGACAAGACCATTGCAGTAATCAGGTAGTACAAAAGACCAACTTGTACTAGCCTCAACAATTGCTCTTTTTGAGAGAGCATCTGCCACCTGATTTGCCTCTCTGTACACATGAGACATATCCAAAGAGATCAGCTCAGCAAGAATCATAGAATTTATCCAAGCAGAGTGAATCTTCCATGGGGCATTCTTGGACCGGTCCTTTAGAATATGCATAGCAACAGAAGAGTCTGATTCGAGCCAACGCTTTCACCAACCATAATGAGTTGCGTACCTTATCGCCTTTATCATTGCCCATAATTCAGCCTCAATTGCAAGACCATTGCCTATATAATGAAAGAATCATCCTTTGACAAAGACTTGATGAGTCCTGGAAACTCCACCACATCCAGTAGGACCAGGCGCACTTGAGGCTACCTCATCCAAATTCACCTTTAGCTAATCATTTATAGGTTAAATCCACCTGATATATTTCACCTTTTTGGGCTTCCACCCCCTGCCACTTACACAAAAATTTCTCAAGAGAATAAATTCAAAAATATCATTATTCATCGACCCATATTGATTCACCGAAGCAAGCTTAATGATTCAATGAATCATTAAAACACCCTCCTTGAAAGAGGGACATCCATTATTGTAGAAAATAGTGTCGTGGGCCTTCTAGATATATGATACAAGAGAAATGATAGTAGTAGTGAGTAGAGATTTGACCTTCTCACTTCAATCTTCTTGCCTATCCTTGGTTAACAATGTACTAACTGAACTGGAATTTAATTGAAAGTGGAAGATTCCTTTCAGATAACTTCATAATTGAGATGCAAATGGATAGTGAATAAAAAGATGGGTAATAGATTCTTCTGCAGGAAAGCAAAGGAAACATACCGAGGCAATTCGCAGTCCAGTTCATTGCTGAGAAGATTGTATTGGCATCCTTTTCTTCCAGAAGCGCCATATCAGAAGTGAATTAGATAGTAAAATGAAAGGTCTTCTCACTCCCTCCACCCAAGAAGGTACTCCAGGTGCATTTCCACACTGAAGATTATAGAACTCACGGCTGGAGAAAGATCAACTGATCACTGGTTTCCATATAAGAACATCATAGTAAACATATTGGTATGTAGAAATCTCAATCTGAAGGTGAGTAGGTATAATAGAATGCGCCTCCAAATTCCCCTACAGGTCAGGAATAGACATGCCCCTCAAAGACAATGGAATGCACGAGGTTATTATTTTATGATGTTACTATTCTTTGATATTTTACTCATGTCTTAGTATGGCACGATATGAAAATACTTGCATCATAATAGAAACATAGAGATATATTTACATGAATTGTTCATGACAGGGGCATATATATATCTTCATTTTATGAACACTTGCCTATTGATCTGTGATATGAGATATATGTTTCACTGGGTAAATTAAGTGAGTAGAAATGTCAGGCTAAAACACTTGTAAACCATATTTAGGGAAACAAATTTCTAGTTATTATCTATTTGTGGAACCTTTTGAGGTTGACCATATTTCTATCCAGTCATCTAAGATATGTGTTTTTGTTATATAGATAAAATGACTCATCATTATCTTTGAATTGAGCTTCAAGAGATATGAAGTCGGCACACTCATTACATTATTGAATCAAAAAATTCTATAGTTCCAAAAAATTAGATGGATGTTCCACTTCATTAAATCTTTCTAAGGGTCATGAATTCCATGTAAAGGGAGAATATTCAAACCATTCCTTTGATGTATGTATTGAAAGATAATTTTAGAAGGAGTATCTTCCAATGTTTACTGGAAAAGGAGGACCCCATGTAGTCGAGTTCTGGGTCAAGTCAATCAATATGATATTCAAGAATCTTGAGACACCCACAGATAGGAGGGTGAGACTTTCTATAAATATTCTTCATGGACCTTCTGATCATATTTTTTGGATATTCTGGAGGAATATGGGTAGTAAGATGTGATATCTTGTAAGGAAATCGAGATGATGTTCTTGATCCATTTTCATATTGAGATGTTGAAGGATAAAAAATATCGTGATTTTATGTATCTGAAGCATGAGGGAATGTCCATGATGAACTTTTCTAGATGTTTCGCTGACCTATAACACATTACACCATTTTTATTATTTGATGAGATCTACAAGGTGAGATATTTTCATGAAGATCTCCACTATGAGATCACATTATAGGTAAATATCTTCCATTTTAGTATCATTGAGAATATGATGATTCAGACAGTTATTATGAAATGGAATCTAAGAGACACCCTGATATGTGAACAATATATTTCAGAAGGGTGATCTGGGATCTCTTCTTTGAGTTGAATGAATCACCACATTGATATTTTCCACTAATGTTATAATGGGAAGAGAAGTTAGGTTAGGGGACCACCATATTAGGACCATGTTCCTTTGTAGTGCTATTAGTGTGGAATGTTTGGCAACAAGCATCCACCGTTTGCTTACAAATTCGATGAGTGTAATATCTAAGGTAGGTTGGGTCATGTTTAGAGGTTATATGAAAACATTCTATAACAGAATACTGGTAGTGGGCCAGGAAATGCACTTGAGTTAGGAAGGGGATGATCTCCCCCCTAGCAGACTAGTATATGGAGTTCCACTGGCCGTTTAGACGAGTAAGGGAACATGGTAACCCAGTGAATGAGAAAACGTACCATCCAAGGGAAATAACATAGGTTAGTCATAATGAAGCTCAATGTAGATGGAAAATATAACGACCCATACTTTACATACACTGTTATTAATTGAGAATTGAAGCATACTTATTACAACATATAACAAAACCATGATAGGACCGTATAGGTATAGTGTCTTTTGAAACTGGGAAACAGAAACAATTAGTTCATAAAGAATCTACATTGTCTCCCATTTATTTCATCAAATCTGGAGTCCCTTTTGGAATATCCGACTTAATACCCTTCTTCCTGAGTTGGGGAAAATAAAACATATAAAATTGTGAGCTCAAATTCTCAGTAAGGGTAAACAAAGGAAATATCAATCATATTCTATTCATAAGAACATAACATTTTGAAAATCATAACCTGCAAAAGAGATGATGGGATAAATCATAGTGGTGAAATGTAATCCCAATAATCATAAAAAAGACATGAAACTTTGTGGCATGCACATATAATCATAGAAAATCATTTCTTATTAGTCAAGACTATCAAATTGGTAAAAGTCTATTTCTAAACCGAGTTCAATCCTCGTTCCAGTCCTATATCACTAAATCGAATTAACTTTCCATTCCAGCCATTTCTATCTCATGAGATATAAATCTTTACCCAATGCATTAGAGGGAGATATAGGTCCCACCCATCCAATAATGAGACCATTATTATGTGTGCCACAAAATCATAAATCATACATCATAGCATAACCCATGTAAAAAAATGAGATTCTTAAACATCATGTCATCATAACATAATCCATATAAAATAAAATGAATTCATAAAAATAATTCCCTCAAAACATAATCAAATCAATGTAATAATAGGGATAGAAACGGAACCCTATATTCTATTAAATGGAAAATAATTTTGATAAAACACACGAACTCCATTCTTGAATAAAACATCCTTTCTACTAGAAATCCATTTTCCTTTTGTTACACACAATACAATTTTAAAATAAAATAAGTTAATTTAAAATAAACTTGAAAACTTGTAAAGGAATCTTCATGGAAATAATGTTCTATGAAATCATAAAAATCTATTCCTGCCATATAAGTTAAAAAACATTATTCTCATACTTTGGCTGAAAAAGTCAAAATGAATCTCGTACCGAAAACGAAAAAAGATTCATTTCATAACTTTTAATAAAAATTCACCAAAAGGAAAAATTTTATTTAAAAAATTTTAAGAGGATATAAAAAATATTACATATTTTGTAAACATGGATGTGGATGATAAATATGCCCCAGAAAATTCTGAAGTATAAACAATCTTGGATAAAAATGAGATTGTGATATTTTTCCTTACCTTAGGTCCAATATGCTTTGTACGTATCCAAACCTACTGTATAATGATTTAAATAATGTTATTTACTTATTCTAGAATGATACTCATTGTTCTGATATCGTATGTGGTCATATTCTTAGCTTCTTATTAGTAATATTTCATTGCTACTTGTTATTCTGGTGTTCATTGCTTTATGTTGTTATGCGTGTTTTGTCGAATAAATTCTTATTCCTCTTTTTAGGTTATAGATACATAATTTAAATAATTGTATTAGTATAATATATATAATATTTATTCGTTCAATTCATTTATATAATCATTGTTTAATGAAGATCATGTAGAATGAATCTCATCGCATCGTGGAGATGGTAAGCCGTACGTACTCACGAGCGACGATATCATTCCCATAATTATTGAATGGTCTTTTAGTGGATTAATTTCTAAGAATTTGTATCATGTTATAATAGTCATATAAAGTTATTATTTACACCATTATACCCATCCTAGTAATGTGGTGGTGGAAAACAGATTACACCACGACGTGGAGACGGTATTCCGTACGTAAGCATGCGTGGTGATTTCATTTTCCATATGATGGATATAAGGTGAAATAGATTTTTTTTTCATATTTATAATAACATATTAGTATATTAGTGATACTGATGTTATTAATTTATAATGAAACCATTAAAGAAGAGGAAGTAGAAAAAGAAAAAACGTGAAAGAATCGGTAGAAGAGAATACCTCTTCCTCGACGTGCCTCTTTTAAACTTCCTCTTAGGGAACTGGAGTTGGTGTTTTGAGAAGACCCGAACCTCTATGATATAACTGTAGATGTTTAGAATAGAAATGTGCAGGGGTTGGCCGAGCATGAAGGCTCAAAATTGTTTGAAGAAGAGAGGGAGGAGGTTCTCTTTTATAAGGGTGGAGAGGGTCACATTTGGAAATCTAAAAATATTAATTTATAATAAATTCATATTCGGTTTATAATGGCTCCAAAGTGAATTATTTATATGATAGGCTAGGTATGGGTATAAATCCTCTTAAATAATAGGCTTTATAAAAGTTTAGGTTACCAATTTAACCTTATCATTTAGATTTAACTCTAAATTAAATAATTTATCTTTTACCGTGTCTTCTTGTATTCTTACACTATATGGTTAATAAAGTTACTATAAAATTTAAATAGAACCCAAATTGGTTCGTCAATGTCATATAAATTATTATATAAATTTTTTGGCTGAACCTTATATTTTTAGGAATAGAATATCAATTAATAATTTAATACTTTTTTTAAAAACTCTTTTATGTCAATTTTGTCATTATTTGGTATTTTGTTTTTTTTAAATTCATAACAGCATTATTACTTCGAAAAAATTCATTTAACCAACTCTAATATGTTTTAATAACCTATAAAAGAATTTTAATTCATAAAAATTCTTGAATTACATTTATTTGGGTATTTATAATATCAATTATGTTAATATTTCATTAATAAGTTAATTACTGCATCACCATTGTGTCATAAATAAATTAAATTATATAATGTCAATAAATTAGAAATAAAATACCATTATGTAGGAAATCGTTTTGGATTTCTAATTAATATTTTTAGTCGAATTTAGCTTATGTATAACCCTATATTGAAAATGTTTTACTTACAAAACATTGATTTTAACTCTTTTAACTCTTCTTTGATTAAAATAATAATAAATGTCCAAATCTAATCCAAGTGGATCTAAATGGTATTATTTTATTCCTAAGGCTGTTTTTGGTCTAATTACATCTATACAATAGAATTAGGACATGTTTTAGTGTAATAATAATATATTTTTTACCCTTAATTACCCTATTTACTTTTAACTGTGGTGAATAAAAGTAAAAAATTACAATTCCCCAAAAATTATTTTTATCTTATTCAACCACATTTTACATATTGATATCAATTGTGTCTCTAGGATTTTTTAAATTCTACTCACAGAAGTGGTAAAATTATGATTTATGTAAATTTGAAAATTCTCTTAGGAGGTGGGTAAAATACAATCAAAAGTTCAATAAAATTTTTATATATCTAAAATTATTATAAAATGACTCCAATGAATTAAATTGAACTTATATAGGTATTATATATCTTTTTTGACCTAAAATAAATTTAAATAAAATAAATTATTATTTAAATAAAAATTCTATTTTAACCAATAAGTCAGTGTTTTCTCTGTTCATCAAAAATTGAATGTTTTCAGAAAAATACCAAAAATTCACCCCAGTATAATTTCGATATTCCGAATCCAAAAATGAAGTAAATTTTGAAAGATAAAATTTATACAATTTCAAAAAGAGGGTAATACTCTTCATAACGGCTAATTTATATAATATTTTAATAACATATCGTTGTTTAGTGAATCTCGGTAATGCGTACAACGCAAGCTATCGAGGATGGTTGCTCTTGCGTGTACCAAAGCAAAGAAAGTGTTTTGTGAAAGATTCCTTCGGTGTTTCATATAACATAATACATAAAAAAAATATTTCTCATAAAATATAATAGTGTTACATTCTAACCCCTTAAAAAGAATTTATCCCTCAAAATTCGTCACTTCATAACAAACAGATGAGGATAACTATCCTTCATCATATCCTCAAGTTCCCATGTAGCTTCTTCGAATTGGTGGTTCCTCCATAAATTTTTAACCAAGCTAGTGGTATTGTTTCCTAGAACTTTTTCACTATGATCCAGAATCTCTATCGGCTATTCTTTAAAAGAAAGATCTTGCTCCAGCAGTACAACTTCTGATCTTAGTACATGTGAAGGATTGGGTATGTACTTTCTCAGGAGAGATACACGGAACACATCATGAACTTGAAAGATATTCAATGGAAGCTCCAATCGGTAAGCTACCATCCCAACACAATACAATATTTAAAAAGGACAAATATACCTAGGGATCATCTTGCCCTTCCTCTATATCTCATTACTCTCTTCCAGGGAGATATTTGTAAGAACACTTTATCTCACACTTCAAACTCTCGGTCTTTTCTTCAGTTATCAGTATAACTTTTTTATCGACTTTGAGCTACTCTTATGTGTTTTTGAATAGATCAGACATTTTTTTCCATATCATCAACAAGATCAGGTCCCAATAGCTTTCTTTCCCCAACTTCATCCCAGCAATTTGAAGTTCTGCATTTCTTTCCATAGAGAGCTTCATAAGGAGCCATCTAAATACTAAAGTTAAAGCTATTATTATAAGAAAATTCTACCAAACGTATGTGTCGATACCAACCACCTTCGAAATCCATAGAGAAAGCTCTCAACATGTCTTCTAGAGTTTTAGTTGTCCTCTCAGACTAACTGTCTGTCAAAGGATGATAAGAAGTGCTGAAACTCAACTTTGTATCTAGATTACGTTGAAGACTTCTCCAGAACGTCAAGGTAAACCTCGGATCCCAAACAGATATAATGGAAATTGGTACTTCATGCAATCTTACCACTTATTTTATATATATCATAGAAAGCTAATTAAGAGAAAAATCTTCTCTAATAGCAATGAAGTGTTCCGACTTCGTAATATGATCAACTATTACCCAGATAGCATTATTGCCTTTGGAAGTTTTGGGAAGTCCGATACTAAGTCCATAGTGATTTTTCTAATTTCCAATCTGGTGTGGGTAATGGTTGTAACATCCCCTTATACTTCTGTCTCTCAGCTTTAACTTGTTGAAAAACCAAGCATTGAGAGACATATTCAGCAACATCTCTTTTCATGACATCCCACCAGAAGTACTCCTTCAGGTCCCTATACATCTTCGTGCTTCTAGGGTGAACAAATAATGAAGAACTATGATCCTCATCCAATATTTCCTTCTTTAATTCTGGGATGGGAGGAACACAAACCCGATTCCCAAACCTTATTATTTCATCACAATCAATGTGGAATTCAAGAACATTTTTAACCTTCTTTTGTAACTATACATCTTATTTCAATTCATCTTTAATCTTCCCATGTATAGATTGTTGAACATTCATTTGAGAAAGATAATATTTCCCCCTTCCATTATAATTCCAAGATCCATCATTTGTAAATACATAAATATTGGATCTTTTGTGATCATCATCATGGATAAGCTTGCATGGTCTTGTCGACTTAATTCATTTTCTACCTAGTTTGCTTTCCCAGGGTGGTAATGAATTGAGCAGTCAAAATCCTTAATTAGCTCCAACCATCATCTTTGGCGCATATTCAACTCCTTTTGTGTGAAAATATACTTTAAACTTTTATGATCAGTATAAATATCACACATTTCACCATAAAGATAATTCCTCTAAATCTTTAATGCAATGATTACCACAGATAACTCCAAATCATGAGTTGGGTAATTTTTCTCAGGGATTTTCAACTATTGTGAGGAATAAGCTATCACCATATCATTTTGCATGAGAATACACCACAATCCATTCTTAGAAGCATCACTATAGATCAAAAACCTTTCTCCACTAAAAGGCAGTGTGAGCACAGGTGCACTGGATAACTTTTTTTTAACTCCTTGAAATTATCTTCACACTCTTTCGTCCAAATGAACTTAACACTTTTTCGATTCAACCCGGTGAGTGGATTAGATAATCCTGAAAAATCATTCTCAAAATGTCGATAATATGCATCCAAACCAAGAAAACATCGGATCTCAACTACTGTTGTTGGTCTTGAAAATCTTTTGATAACTTTTGTTTTCATTGGATACATAAATATCCCCTCTTTTAAGATTATGTGACCCCAAAATGAAACTTTTTAAAGCCAAAATTCACACTTGGTAAAATTGGAATAAATATTCTCCTTTCATAGTGTATTTAATACAATTCTCAAGTGATCTTTATGTTCTTACTTGCTCATTGATTAGGCAAGAATATCGTCTATAAAGACTACCACAAAATGATCAAGATAGTCCCTAAAGACTCTATTCATTAGATCGATGAAGATAGATGGTGTATTAGTAAGATGAAATAGCATCACTATAAATTTATAGTGTCTATACCTTGTATGGAAATCCATATTTGGTATATCATCCCTTTTGACCCTTAATTGATGATACCCAGAATGAAGATCAATCTTGGAAAAGTGTTGAGCTCCATGTAGTCGGTCAAATAAGTCATCAATGCATGGGAGATGATATTTTTTCATGATAGTGATCTTGTTAAGTTATCGATAATCAATGTAGAGTCTCATTGATCCATCTTTCTTCTTAACCAATAGAATTAGTGCTCCCCAAGGTGATGCACTAGGGAATATTAATTCCTTATCAAGATTCTCTTGGAGTTGCTTCTTCAATTCTTGCAACTCAATTGGGTCCATTCAATAAGGTGTGTTTGAAATCGACATAGCACCCGATATGAGTTCTATTGAAAACTCAACTTCAAAATTTGGTAGAAGACCTGAAAATTCTGTTGTAAATACATCATAAAACTTCCATATAATGGGTGTATTCTTAATCATGAGTTTCTCTCCAACCATTTGATAGAAATAACCTTCATTTATTGGAATTAAGACCCTTTAGATGGATGAAATTTCCACTAGAAGGTTATATTCACAATTTCAAATATAGATGATTATTGATTAATCCAGAATATAAAACGTGACTTTCCTTCTTTGGAAATCAATATGAGATCCATATAAGGAAATCCAATCCATGCTAAGGATCACATCAAATTGCACTATAAGAAGGATCACAAGATTTTCAAGAAGCGCTTTCCCACAAACATCAATTGGAGAATAATTAGAAACTTTTGATGCGACTGTTGTGCCATTAGGGTTTGCCACAGCAAACTCAAGATCTAATTGTTGAGGTAATACATCGATACCCTTATAAAATTCTTTAGAAATAAAAGAGTGGGTGGATCCAGAATCAAATAAAACATTTGCTACTTTAGAGTGGATGGTAAGTGTACCTTTCACCACTTCTTCATCTTACTCCACATCGCTGATAGAAATTGCATGTGACTTTACTTTTTCTTTGGCCTTATGAGTTTGTTGACATCAATCATCATCAACAACCCTTAGATTAGGGCATTGATTAGAATAATGCCCCATTTCCTTACAAATGTATCATTGAAGTGTAGGAGGTGCATTCTATGTAGCCTTTTCATTGTTTGCATCCCTAGAAATATTTTTCCCATCATTGCGGCATTCAAATGCCTGATGACCTTCTTTAAACATTTAAAACATTTACTAGTCCCTTTAAGACAATTCCCTCTTTTTTTATTTCCACACTTTTTTCATAAGGGAAAACTCATCTACTTTTCAGCGTGGTCTTTTGATTTCCCTTTGAATTACATTTTCCTCTTCTTATCGAACCCATAGGACTGCTGGGTTACTCCTATCTCTATCTCAACCTTGAGAGAACATCTAACAATTTCCTCATAGCTATTGAAGTCCCTTATGGCTAATGCCCTTTGAATACATGGTTTTAAGCCACTAATGAATCGATTGATCTTACTCCCAGGTTGGATAATAATTCCAGAAGCATACCTTGAAAGCCTTATAAAATTTCCTTCCTAGGTACCAAACGATTCATCATCTTTCTTTAGTTCAAGAAACTCCTTCTCCATCTTTGTTCGAAGAATACTAGGGAAGTACTTATTGGAAAATATGTTCTTGAACTCATCACATTCCAGGGACTCAATTTCATCTCTTTTCCTCATATTATTGATAAGATTCAACCATTGATCAGCTTTACCTTCCAAATGATATACTGCTAAGATGACATTATCATGTTCAGGACATTGAAGAACTGAAAATATCTTTACAGTGGTTCTGATCCATTTTTCGGCAACTAATGGATTAGTAGACCCACTGAATAAGGGTGGACACTGCCTCATAAAGAATTAAAGAGAATGTCTATCCATCCTTTGCTCGTTTGGAAATCGAACATGATTCATAGATTGATAAAGTTGTGTGATAATGGATATAAGATTTTGCGTTCCAGCTCCCATAACGTTTGTTTTCTTAGGGGGACAATCTTCTCATTTCCCTTCACAATCAGCATTAACACGGTTCCTTCAGGATCTAGACATTGACTAAAACCAATAATCATAGTGTGAGAAACAAAAATCATAATAGGAAAATCACATAATCAAGAATAGAATTTCAAACTTTAGGTCTTATCATATCTTATTCATGGCCATTTCTAAAATACTAATATTGTATTCTATGCTTAGACATATCCTTAGGGTTCTTACTAAGGATTTCACATCCTAGTTTCCAAAGGTTGACTATACCTTTCCTATGATACCAAAAATAATGACCCATACTTTACATACATTGTTATTACTTCAGAATTGAAGCATACGTATTACAACATATAAAAAAATCATGATATGACCATATAGGTATGGTGTCTTTAAAAATAGGGAAACATAAACCAATGGTTCATAAAGCATCTACATTGTCTCCCGTTTATTTCATCATATCTAGAGTCCATTTTGGTATATCCTATTTAATACCCTTCTTCCTGACCTGGGGAAAATAAAACATATAAACGGGTAAGCTCAAATGCACAGTAAGGGTAAACAAATGAAATATCAATAATATCTTATTCTTAAGAAAATAACATTTTGAAAATCTTAACCTGCAAAATAGATCATGGGATAAATCATAGTAGTGAAATGTAATCCCAATAATAATAACATAAAACATGAAAATTTGTGTCATACACACATAATCATAGAAAATAATTTCCTATTAGTAAAGACTCATTTACAAGACTATCACAGTGGACAAAGTCCATTTTTGAACCGAGTTCACTCCTCATTCCAGTCCTGTTTCACTGAACCGGATTAACTTTTCGTTCAAGCCATGTCTATCTCATGAGATATAAATCTTTACCCAATTAATTGGAGGGGGATATAGGTCCCACCCATCTCATAATGATACCATTCTTATGTGTACCACAAAATCATAAATCATACATCATAACATAACCCATGTAATAAAAATGGGATTCTTAAACATCATGTAATTGTAACATAATCCATATAAGATAAAAGGACTTCATAAAAATAATTCCATAAAAACATAATCAAATCAATGTAATAATAGGGAAATAAACATAACCCTGTATTATCTTAGATGGAAAATAATTTTGATAAAACACCTGAACACCATTCTTGAGGAAAATATCCTTTCTACTTGAAAAACATTTATCCTTTCTTAACATGTCATACAATTTTAAACTAAAATAAGTTAATTGAAAATAAACTTGAAAACATGTAAATTAAGCTTCATGAAAATAATGTTATATGAAATCATAAAAATCTATTCATTCAGTATAAGTTAAAAAAACATTTTTCTCGTACTTTGGCAGATAAAGACAAAAAGTATCTCTTACTAAAAACTGAAAAAGATTCCTTTCATAACTTTTACTAAAAATTCCCCAATAGGTAAAATTGGATTTAAACAATTGTAGGAGGATAGAAATAATATTACATATTTTCGAAACATGGATGTGGATGATAAATATGCCCCAGTAAATTCTGAAGTACAAACAATCTCGAATGAAAATGAGATTGTGAGATTTTCCATTACCTTGGGTCTGATATGAATTGTACGTGTCCGAAACTCCTGTATAATGATTTAATTAATGTTATTTACTTATTCCAGAATCATACTCATTGTTATTATATCATATATGGTCATATTATTAGCTTCTTATTAGTAATATTTCATTCCTACTTGTTATTCAGGTGTTCTTGATTTATGTTCTTATGTGTGTTTTGTCGAATAAATTCTTATTCCTCTTTTTAGTTTATATTTATATCATTTACCAAATGGTAGTAGTATAATATATATCAGATTTATTCATTCAATTTTTTTATATAATCATGGTTTAATGAAGATCACGTAGAACGAATCACATTACATTGTGGAGATGGTAAGTTGTACATACGCACGAGCGACGATATCGTTCCCATAATTATTTAATGGTCTTGGAGTGGATGATAAAATATCTCATAATTAGTATCACGTTATAATAATCATAAATAGTTATTATTTACACCATTATACCCATCCATTTATGGTGGTGGTGGAAAACAGATTACACCACGACGTGGAGACGATATTCCTTACTTACCCGCATGTGGTGATTTAATTTTCAATAGGATGGATAGAAAGTGAAATAGGTTAGTTTAATATTTATAATAACACATTAGTATATTATTGATATGGATTTTATTAATTTTTAATAAAACCAATATTGAAGAGGAAGTAGAAGAAGAATGAAACTTGAAAGAATCTGTAGAAGAGAATACCTCTTCCTCGACATACCTCTTTTAAACTCCCTATTAGGGCAGTAGAGTTGGTCTTTTGAGAATACCCTAACCTCTATGATATAACTATATATTTTTATAAGAGAAATTGGTAGGTTTTGGCTGAGCTTGAAGGCTCAAAATTGTATGAAGTGGAGAGGGAGGAGGTTCTCTTTTATAATGGAGGAGAGCGACACCTTTGGAAACCTAAAAATATTAATTTATAATAAATTTATATTCAGTTTATAATGGCTGAAATGCGACTTATTTCAAGGATAGGGTGGGTATGGGTCGAAATCCTTTCAATCAATAGGTTTTAGAAAACTTTATGTTACCATTTTTTTCTGATCATTTAGATTTAACTCTAAGTTAAATAATTTTTCTTCTACCGTGTCTTCTTTTATTATTACACTATATGGTTAATAAACTTACTATAAACTTCCAATCAAACCCCAATTTGTTCATTAATGTCATATATATTATTATATAAGTATTATGGCCTAACATTAGATTTTTAGGAATAGAATATCAATTAATAAATTAATATTTTTTTAAAAAACTCTTTTATGTCAATTTTGACACTATTTGGTATTGTGTTTTTTCTAAATTCATAACAGACTTATTACTTCGAAAAAAATTCATATAACAAACCCTAATATGTTATATTAACTTATAAGAGTAGTTTAATTCATAAAAAGTCTCAAATTAATTTTACTTGGGTATTTATAATATCAATTATGTTAATATTTCATTAATAACATAATTACTGCATCATTATTGTGTCATAAATAAATTAAATTATTTAATTTCTAAAAATTATAAATAAAATACAATTATGTAGGAAATATTTTTATATTTCTAATGAATATTTATAGTCAAATATATCTTATGCATAACCCTATATTAAAAATGTTTTACTTATTAATCCTTGATTTTAACTCTTTTAACTCTTCGTTGATTTAAATAATAATAAATGTCCTAATCTAATCCATGTGGACCTAAAGGGTAATATTTTATTCCTATGGTTGTTTTTGGTCGAATTAAACTTATCCAATAGAATTAGGACATGTGTTAGGGTAATAATAATATCATTTTTACCCGTAATTACTCTATTTACTTTTAACTGTGGTAAATAAAAGTAAAATTTGACTATTCAACAAAAATTATTTTTTCTCTTATTGAACCAAATTTTACTTACTAATATCAATCGTGTCTCTCAGAGTTTTTAAATTCCACTCACAGAAGTGGTAGAATTCTGTTTTATATAAATTTTCATATTTTCCTAGAAGGTTGGTAAAAGACGGTCAAAAGTTCAATAAATTTTTATATTTCTAAAATTATTATAAAATGGATCTTATTAATTACATTCAACTTATATAGGTATTATGTATATATTTTGACCTAAATAAATATAAATAAAATAAATGATTATTTAAATAAAAAGTCGGTTTTAACCGATAACTAAGTGTTTTCACTATTCATCAAAAAATTGAATGTTTTCAAAAAAATAACAAAACATCACCCTAGGATAATTTCAATATTCTAAATCCAAAAATAAAGACTATTTTTAAAGATAAAATTTAAAAAATTTCAAAAAGTGGTTATTACTATTCATAACGGCAAGTTTATATAATATTTTAATAACATATCGTTGTTTAGTGAAACTCGGCATTGCGTACAACACAATCTATCAAGGAAGGTTGCTCTGGCGTGTAACGCAATCCAAGACAGTGTTGTGTGAATGATTACTTGGGTGTTGCGTATAACATAATACATAAAAACAAATATTTCTCATAAAATCTCAGGGTGTTACAGACAAGTCAACTACACGATATGTAAACTATTCCAGCTATCAAGGATGTAGGACCATTTACCATCATAGGTATAATTCTTGTATCATTTACTGTTTCTGTTTTGTTTGATACAGGGGAATCAAATTATTTTCTATCTAATATTTTTGCAAATGGTTTGGTATTGGATGTTTCTTTGACCATCGTCACACCTTTTGGACTGTAGTTAGAGAATATCTAATGTTGTAAGGCATTTTATCTAGATATTGGTGGTTACCATTTCTTTTTCTAGATGTTATTTCTTAAAGTGGAAGGTATGAAATTTATTCTTGGCATGGATTGGTTATTTCTATAATAGGATCATGTCCAATGTTATCATAGGATAGTTATATTTTTATCTCCAAAAGAAACCATTTATTCTCAACAAGGTCGGTGGGATCACCATGATGGTCCTGATGGAAAAATTCAGTGTATATTGGATAGTCTCTTGGACCATATAACATGTATTTATCTAGGTGGTGGTGGATTATTTTCATCTAGAGGCATACCATTTTCAGGATTTCTTTCCTCATGAGTTATACAGATTACCGCCCAAGAGAGTGTTTGAGTTTATGATCAAGTTATTGCTGGGATCAGAGCTAGTTTCTCACCCTCTATATAGAATAGAACTATTAGATCCTAGAGAGTTGAAATATTTGTTGAATGATTTAAATTATAAAGGATTTATATGGCCCCATTCGTGTCCTTGGGGTTCTTTAGTTCTATTCACCAAGAAGGCTGATGGATCTTTGATATTATGTGTGGACTAACAGAGGATTAACTAGACATGGACAAGAACCAATATCCTCATCCATTCATTAGTGATATTTTTTATCATTTAAGAAGTGATAAGATCTTCTCCAATATTGATTTGATATCAGGTAACCACCAGATAAGGGTGATACCATAGAACATACCTCAGACTACTTTTAGGAGTAGGTATGTCTTGTATTAATTCTTAGTGATGTTGTTTGGGTTGACTAACACACTAGAAGTATTCATGGCCTCAATGATTATGATCCTTCCTAATTTTGTAGATAGGTATGAAATGTTTTTTTAGATGATATATTAGTGTACTCCAAGTTAGAAGATGATCTTTCCAAACTTCTCAACATCATTCTGTGTACATTGAGAGAGTATTGAATTTATTCCATGATAACCAAACACAATTTATAGATTAATTATGTTCACTTATTAGGAAATGTGATATCACAGAAATAATTATTCTTGGAATTATAGAGATTAAAAACCAGGATATCTTGGATATATACCAACAACATCTTCACTATTTAGAACATTCTGGGTTCAATAGGTTATTATCGACACTTTATCACTGATTTCTCCCATTTTAAAGCACCAATATCGAGGATAAACAAGAAAGGGGTAGAGTTTGTTTGGTTTTAGGGTTGATAAATAGATTCTCATGTGTTTGAACAATGGATACCTTGTCACCCTTCATCAATTTAAATGTTTCGGGTAGATCATATACCACGTACTATGATAAATCTAGAGTTAGACTCAAAGTAGTTCAAATACAGAATGATCATGTGTTTGCTTATGGATCCTGGGAGTTGAGAGCGTATGAGAAATATTATCCTAATTTTAGACTATAGTTTACAGTAATGGTACACCCCCTAATATGTTGGTGACACTATCTCATCGGTTAGAGGTTAGTTTTATACACGGATCACAAGAGCCTCAGGTAAAACTTTTCTTAGTGAGACCAGAACCTTTGTCATAAGAGGCGAGTTGAGTATCTAAAGTATTTTGACATTGAATTGATTTATACAAAAATAAAGGTAAATATATTTTCCAAATATTTGAGTCATATTACACACATAGAAAAAGTATGGGATTCTTGTGATGAGTGGTGGACAACAACCCTATTTACAAAAATGCATATGGATGTTCCTAAGTCCTAGGGATGGGTAACTCTTACTTTGAAATATATTATAGCCTTGTTTTTTGACTAGATTAAGACTGAGAAAGTGCATGATCAGGAGGGATAAAATTTAAGAGAAAAATGATATGGTGGGGAGACACTATTAGGATGCTCTGTTAGAAATGGAAATTCTGTTCTTTTCCATGGACGGGTATAGGTTCTTATGAGCTTTTTCATAGATTTGATGAAAGTGTTTCATAATTATAGATGGGTGGTGCATCCTAGTTTAAACATTATTTATCATTATCTCTATAGAAATAAATGGTGGATAAAAAGGAAGAATAAGGATGAAAGCATTATGCCGAGAATATTTTCTCTTTAGGAGTTAAAAGTTTAGCATTAGAGGCCACCTTGGATTCTGTAGCCTTTTCCCACATTGAATTGGAAGTGGGATGGGTCCATAATAGATTATTTCATTGGACTACCTAAAAAACCCATATTAATGAAATTTTATGGGTTATTATGGATCGAATGATTAAGGCATCCCACTTCATACCAATTAGAGAAACCTTAAAATTTAATGATTTGGGTAGTCTTTATTTGTACATAGTGGTTGATTAGACAACATTCCGAGGAGTATCATTTCAGAAAGAGGTACTCATTTCCAATATTAATTCTATTTGGATATATATAATCCTCTTGGATTATGGGTACTTTTGAGAACATCCGATCATCAAAATACTAATTTTCAATCAGAGTGGACTATTCAAGTTTTGTAAGATATACTCTGAGTCCGTGTTTTGAATTTTGGTGGTTCATGGGAGCAACATGTGGAACTCATGATGTTTCATATAATAATAGAATCTAAAAATAAATAAAAATGGACCTTTTAAGGATTTTTATGTAATTCCAGGTATTTTTTACCTTTATTTGATAGAGGTAGGTGAGTTATCACTTGTTATGACTAGTCTAATACAAGAGACATCTGAGGAGCTTCAGTTGATCTGAAAGCTGGTAGACCCTATACAGAGTAGGAAGAAAATCATATGCTGACTATCATAGATAACCATTATAATTATATGTTGGTTGTCATTTTTTTCTATGAGTGTTTCCCATGTTGGGGAAATGTCGTACTGGGAAACAGGGAAAGTTGGCACCCAGGTTTATGGGGTTGTTTGAGATAACAACAATGGTTGGTCCAATGGGATACTTTTTATCCCATCCATAGTGCTGTAGTGACATGAAAAATGTGTTCCACATGTCACGGGTATTGATATATCATCCAGACCCATCCCATGTGATAGAATTTGTAGACATTGAGATTTATACTAATGGGTCCTTTTATGAGCATCTGATACGGGTTGTGGATCATAGTGAGAAGTTTCTTCCAGTTAGGACAATACTGTGGGTTCTAGTTAAGTGGAATATTTGGAGAGTCTAAGAGGATATTTGGGAAAGGGATTATGATATAAAAATAAAATGGTTAGACTTATTCACTAAGACCACATGGATATTCTTGGAGTAGCCTGGGGATAAGGTGTTATTTGGTGGCGAGGATGTAAGATATCATATTTTTCTAAGTATGTCTCTATATATCTCTTTCATTAAATATTCATTCCGGTAATTTTTCCTCATTATGAAACCAAATTTGAGTGAAACTAGAGAGGATAAATGTGGAGATATTTGTTAGGGAAATTGACTATGTTCAGGGATGTAGCCTTTTTTGAAATAATGGAGTTTAGGTATCAATAGTTTAAGAGTTTCATGGGTTTTATGTCTATTAAGGATATTTAAAGGGGTTTCATGTTGTTTAAGAAGAAAATGTGTTGGAAAAAAATCTGTAGAATATTTACATGTTGTGTAAAGGGATTACACATCATGTAATGTTTTAGAGTCTTTAACAAAATAAATCTAAGTTGATAGGTTCTTAGGGATATCTCATCAAGAATATTTACACAACTTGTAACAACATTTTACACCATGTAATTTCATGGAATTTTATTTTAATGTTTTATTTGTGGTTGATGTTTCATTTCATCTCACTTCGTATATCACCTCTGGACCATAGGCTATCTTCCAGATAAATTTGGATTACCAAATTTCCTCTTGAATGTCCTAATAATGCATTCAATCTCAGGTAAGTGGTTTTGGACATTTTTTCACTTCTCCCACTTGGTTATCCAATCATTTCAATGAAAACCATTGATTGTGTATGATGTAGGTTTTGATCATGATCAGTTTTGATCTAGGTTTCTCTTGGTAATCATCTAATCCTTCCTCCTCATGGTAGTTTTCTGTCAGAATCATTGTTGGATCGTGAGTTAAAGGTAAGGGGTCTAAATCATAACCCTATGATTTGATAGTTAACATGTCTATAAAATAATGTGATTTGTTACTACATGACATGTTACCAAAAAAATTATATAATGAATGATCTTATTTCTTGAATTATTTTGGTTTCAACCATCTTTTGACCGGGCTTATAAATACCCATTGGTTGAGAGAACCATTAATATAAATCAATTTGATAATGGTTTAAAGTATGTTTGGCATGACAAGATACCATAGGTGATTTCTTGATATAGAATCCCTAAGATGTGGCTTATTTCATATTTTCATTACTGTTAATCAAGTTTCACTTAAATGAAAGTGGTATATGAATGATAAATAGTAATTCGAAAAATTAAACCTTGAAATTTATGATGTGATATTGTGATATCCATGTTGTGTGAAACGAATTGTGTTCCCTGATGAAATACATATATATTGGGTTCAAACATAAAACATCAACAATTATATGCTGTAATGCTAATATTTTGTGGTCTTGGCCTAATCCAAAGCTTTACCACATATAAAAGAAGTGAATTTCTCATTCCTATGCTGTAATGCTTATAGGGATTTGAAACGGATGATATAATTCTTATAGGTCCTTGATCATGATTGTTGTGATTATACCATGGTTATATAGTGGTGGAAAGCATGTTCATAATACATGGTACCGAATTTTCTATCATGGAACCAATGAATGTTATTTTACCAATGTTATATCTTTTTGGTTCACATGGTTTTAAGACAGGCTATGAAATATTATGGCATTGAGACGAAGAAGGTTATTGTGGTATTTTATTAATTGTTGAATTAATTAATACACTTGTTTATGACTTTATTGAATAAAATTATTATATAATTGGTTTTTTAGACAATATAGTGTCAACCTTCTGAGTTATACTCACCCCTATTCAAGCCACTGTTCGGTACCCAGGAAAATTATGTGGACTCAGGTTTGGACAAGGGAAGATGACCTTGCTACTAATTTTATTATTTCTGGATGGTATGGAATTATGAGGTGGGATCGACATGGATTTTGGGACCAAGGAAATTTTTGTATATATTTTAGTATTCTAGTATTTTATTTGTATTGTTTTTATAATGACATTTAGTTATATTCCAAAATTTTATTACATTATTCCTTTATTATTGTTTCGACTGCTAGTGGGAAGACCGACGCGCCAGACAGTTGATCTTACGGAGGGATGAGTTCCACTCAATCTCTCAAGTCAGGTATATCAGTCTTCATTTTGAAATTCCCAATGGTTCCATATCCAATGATCCGTGGAACTGGTTTCCAAAGGAAGGCATTCACTGGGAAATTCATCCAGCGATGCTTAAGAACTCACATTGGTCGAGAGGATTGGATGTAGGGATCATTTCACCCTTTTGGGGGGAATTATTTCCTGTTTCGGGACTCTCTTATATATTGTAGACATATTCATATGTTCGTGAATCTTTGGTTTATCCCCAATCATAGTATCCAAATATTAAACCTTAGTTGCTAATGATCAACTAAACGCAGGGATGCGTAGTCATTTAGGCCCGAGGTTTACCATCCCTCATTGGGATTAATGACTCTGAGGAGTTTAGACTCATTGAGACGACACAAGTTTGAAGCCTCATAACTACACGCTCTGGAGTTTATTGTCATCAAGGGGGGACAAATAACGACTTGAGAATTTGGATCAATCCCGTGATACAGGCTTCCAAAATATCCTCATGAGAGGAATCAGAATCCACATAGTTCAATGCCACTTGACGGGACACATCACCTTTTAGGGTCGTGCGACAAGGACCCAAACATACAATTTAACATCTTGTGGCAAGGACACCCAAGTGATAGATGCTTGGTCAAAGTTGGTGTGGGAATTATGTCGAAGAGGCCTAGATGACCCAAGGGAAGCAATTTTATGGGCCTAGATATGGTCGTGTTGGGGTCATGGGGACATGATTTGAAAGTGACGGATGTGTATCAGACATAGATATCGGGCTTTCACCTCGGGGAGGTTTCCTACATGTCCCAGTTGGTCGGGGATCAATGTACACATAGTTCTAGGTGATTAGGGCTTACACGTGAGAGTTTCATGTTGTTGGGATTGAACATCGGGGACGCATCCTATGTACCCTGTTTAGGAAATAGGGATCAAAACCCACGTAGTTTGTTTTGAGATTAGGGATTACACGTGATAGTTTCCTATTATTGGTATTGAACCTCAAGGAGGTGTCCTATGTACCCTCCTTAGGAAACATGGGTGAAATTCCACATAGTTTGTTTTGATTTTAGGGCTTACACATGAGAGTTTCCTATTGCTGGGATTGAAACTCATGGAGGCATCCTACATAACCTGTTTAGGAAATAGGGATCAAAACCCACATATTTTGTTTTGAGGGTCGTCGTTGTGTGGACTTCGTGACCATCATGAATCTCTAAGCCCACGTGAGTCATGTTCGGTGTGAGAAACAAGAGAATGCAAGAGACTTGGCAAGCCTCACACTTTCTTCCTACTAAGGGAAGGGGAGGAAAATGATGAGTAGAGAGAAGGCTAGGACCACTGGACTCTCCTTCTCCCTGATGTTGGAGGAAGGTAGGAGTCATGCATCAGATCAATGAACCTTCCATAATGATAGGGGAAGGTCCATGGGATTTTGGTGAGGATGGTGTCGGGATCACTTCAGGAGGGATGCACAGCCACTCCCAGGAAAGGGTAGAAGTGCCCACCACATGCAATCGTCAAAAGGAAACAAGAGCTGGGTCGCTCAATCCTTGCAAGTGGAGAGGCACGAAGGGGACTCTCGGGCTCGGACCCTGCACTACTGTGGGAATGTGAACCCAGAAATGCCTCGGGAATTAGCTCAAGAGCCGAGGAAACCCCTTTTTCCTACCTACCGTGGGTATGTGAACTCAAAGTGGTGCACTGATGCACCTGAATATTTCATCATACCGGTCCAGTGGCTTTAGTATAGGCCTTGGCTTGGGGCCAATGAATAGGCCAATGAAGGGATTGCGAAGGATCGGGCCAGATTGGAAGGGTTTTATCTGGCTCGGGGAATGGGAACACTGAAGGAGTTGGCGGGACTCATGGGTGCATGAGGAGCGGCGCCCTTCACGCAGGGGAGTGCTACGCGGCTGTAGAGGCTGTCCGTGTACCAGGGTGGTACGCGGACTGATAGGAATCCAGGGTACTCGGGTGCTATGCGGCTTCTGGTTCGACCCGCGTACCCAGTTGGTACGCAGTGGAGTCCACGCGAGCAGTGGTGGTTAGGGGCATCGCTAGTCGGTGGTTCACTGGTCAGGGATTCACCCATGTAGGAGGGTGATACACAGTGCTTCAGATCAAAAAATGGGGCATAAACTCCCTGATTCGTGGGGAGTTCATCCGCAGAGGGGCCATGGCTCGCAGTTTCTTTTATTTTAAGATCACGGTTCACCAATTTGTTATGCGTTTTCAGTTCCTTATCAATTTTTTTCCAGTTTTATACCTATTCTGGTTTGTGAATAGGAAATTTTAGGTTCGCGAAATCTTACGCTCCTTCCTCCGGAATCCTTCCTTCATAAGTCGATCTCCACACATTCTTACCGATGGAGTCCGATCAATAGATCCCCCGATCTCCAAATCCTTCTCCCCGAATCTGATCCCCTCTCTTCTCCCACTATATGTCCCTTTATATCGGGGGTAAATAGATGTATCAATGGTCATGTTGTACCTTTTATGGAGTCCCATGACCGAAAACCTGGTTTACAGGAGACATGGTCAATCCGAAACTCGCGGGGGGTCATTGAATGCACCCAACCCACGAACCAAATCGGTTCCGGGGGTGCTTTGCAGCCGTACAGGGCTCCGCCTCTCTTCTGTGAAGGACATCTCTTGTGGTTTGGTCTGGTTGGTGCGTTTCATGGCTGGGGCAGTTCCGGATGATGGACTGGCCTGGTGCCCGTCCTGCTTCGTGCCCGCGGAGGGGTTCCCGCATCCGTTTGACGAATGACGCTAGTCCGTAGAGAGGGCAGCTTGCTGAACCGGTTGATTACCATTAATGTTGGACCGGTACATGGAATGATAAGTCCTTTTCCAATCTTGTGTACTCTCCATATTTTTGTCCAATTCTTTGAGGGAAATTGGGTAGAATCCTTTCTCAATTTAATGGGGATTCCCATTCTCCTTTGAAGATTTTTAGGACCCTACAATTATTTATTTGATTACTCAGTTGGCTGTTATTATTGTTTTCTACTATGTCTATTAATAAATTTATTTCTTTATATGGTTTATTATCTACTAATATTATATTTTATACGAGGGGTATAGTCTCCCCGCTATACATATCACACCCTTGTTACTAGTCGGCATCCTCTAGCATATGGAGAGGCATACTTTAGGTCTTGTTACACACCTTTTTTGGCCATGTGAGAGAGTGTTGGATCAATGGAAATAACGTAACATATAATAAATAAAACTTACAAGACACTTTCTACATCAATTGTGTGGCTTATGGTGTATTGAAAAAGATATATCGATGAGAATGTACCCATTCAAGGTTTTCCATATAAAATATTTCTCCTTCTCCAACTAAACTATCTTGAATTGGACATGGATTATACAATTTTGTTTCAACATCCCAGATATATTCTACACAAAAAGAAGTATACTCAACCATTTAATAATTATCGACAATTTATTCCTCCATATTTGGAATTTTATCTACAAATCATTTAAATATATTTATATACCTATCAATATGATACATACAAATAAATTTCACTAGATCCACATCCATTACTTCATCGATAAGGTACACTATGAAGTGAACCATAACATCAAAAAATGAGGACATAAATACTTTATAAAAGTTAAAAATATTAAGTAAAATTTATTTAAAATTTTTAAATCGCCCATTTATTTATTTTTTAAACAAATCTATCTAAGAAATTACTCATCTCAATAAGTGGTCGGAAAATATTGGGTAATAAAAAATCATGAATTTTGATTTGGATCAACTACTAAATTAGTATTTGATTGTAATGAATTTTTAACCCTTTTAATGCCCTTCTCATCACATTCACAGACCAAGAAATATTATAAGAGTAACCATACAAAACCATGATCAACTTCAAAATGGAAAAATGAAAATTTCATTTTTTTCAATAATTGTATACTATATAAAAGTCATGTATGACTTGTTTCCCTCAGCCAACTGCAAATGAAAAATTTCCCCTAAACTCATTTATTCTAAACAATTTCAATCATTGACATAGTTTTTTTATTTTACATTGAGACCTAAAATTTTCCAGAATATATCATCATAATTTATTTTCAATGTCCATGACACTATATTATGCATCAGAATGCTAGTTTTCTATTACAGGACATTAAAAAAACTTTTCTTCTTCTAAATGTGACTATGTCGTCTACTCACACCATAAATGTTGGGTAATGGTTGATCCCCCAAATCCTGAAATTTTTATTACATGGGGATGTTTTTTCCTTAATATATGATTATATTATTACTCTTATCATAATATTTTGTGGTGGAATAAATTTTATAGAACCATCAAATGCCACTCTATCCTTTCTAAACCAATTTTATTGTGGAAGAAAATTATTTTGACCCATGTATGTCCATTTTTTTACAATGCTTAAGACATGTTGAATTTTTACTTTTATTGTAGAAAGTGAATGAAAATTCCACTTTTGTACTCCAAATTGATTTATTTTTATATACTAGGTAGTTATTGATTATACATAATAAATTATCAAGAAGTTTGAACATTTCATTCATTTCACAATTGTAATTCATCACACCGTTGCCCAAAAATTAATTCGACCCATCAATCAACGGATGAAGGTAAATGAAAATATTATTCCTCATACCTCTAGGTCCTTCTATAATAGTTTACAGAAATAAGAATTTTTGTTTCACACAGATCCACAAAGAAGATTATACGGAACCAACCCCACAGACCATGTGCTATGAGTTAAACCAACCATTAACCTGTATGAATTGAAATGTTATATTCCAAACCCCATAGAACGTTATGACTATCTGTAAAAATGGCAGGGTGACTTTGATCAAAATCATTCAATGCAAGAGAGTCAAATAAGTGGGTTAACATATCAATTTATTTATTTCATTCAAAATTCCATATAACTAATTTATAAACTTTTGATGAGATAAAAAATCTTTTAAACCATATATTGAGTATAAATTAATGAATTTTATTTATTTCAATTAGTTTCCTATGTTTTGTAGTTTGACACTAATGAGTCAGATTTTCCCCATTATCATTCCACATAGAAGAGTCACATATCGTAAAATTATCCAAAAAAGAATTTTACATTCTAAACAACATACACTTGTTTTAACATGAATATATAGTATCTTATAAGAATCCTAAGTTATATTTCAACATAAGACCAGGGAATTTTTCCTCAGGAATCATAGCTTCAGTATTAAGTACTTACTCAATAACCCTAATTTCATATTGAATAATGCATCTGACCACTAATTCAATGTTTTATTGTTTAAAAACTCCAGGATAAATGAAAATATACTGTAAGTAGTACACCCATAATATAATTTAGTATTATCAATATAATTTATTTCATAAATCCTCAATTAATAATGATCTGTAGCAGAGTAAAAATTGATCACAGTAGCCTCAAATTTTTTGATGTCAATGTCATCGGAAGCCAACACATTTACCACTTTAGTAATCATTTCTTACATCATATCAATAATTGTTGATTCAAAATCCATTAGTACTATTTCTATATGATTAAAATGAATATATTTATCCCTATAAAAATTAAAATTCATATAATTTTTTAGAAGAAAATTCCAGAAAAGGTTCTCTCTCATCGTATGTCCTGGGAATTATTATCTATTTTCACATTTTTTACTCAAAAAACTACTACAGTCACTTAGTATTCCACTATTGTAATCAATAAACTATCTAATAGCAACCAAATAATCTCTATATTTTTTATTGGGAAGATCTACCCTAACAATATCCATATTCATATTTGTAAAACAATAAGTAACATTTATAGAAGACATTATATTTCGGGCATTTTTATAATTTTATATCACAAAATATGTTTCAATTAATGACTAAAAAATTTCATGTGAACATCAATTCATACTCATTCCAAACAAAAGAAGAAATTCCCAAATGATAATATCTTCATATTTTAAGTTATATTAAAAAATATATACCTTTAATTTTTTAAATACTTCGTTCTTACATGACAAAATATTTTATAGAGAGTCTCTTGTAATGAAATGAAGGAAAAGAAAATTTTAAAAGTGTAGAAAACAATCAGACATATATATTAATATATTACCAATGATTATTTTATATTATTTTATAAAAAAATAGATTCTGTAAAATTATTTTATTAAACTGTCTTTGACATGTTAGTGTTGAAATATTGATGAATATTTAATTGTAATGAGTAGGAAATTATGTATCCAATGTCAAGACAATAAATAATTTAATATATAAATTTAACTATATTTTAATTATTATATAAAAAATAAAGTTGTTTAATATATATTTTTTACATTCAATTTATAAAAATATAAATATAATGTAAATAATATTAATTAAATAATTAATTAATTTAAAAATTTATTCACAAAAAATATTATACCATAATTTGGAAAAAATAACAGATAAGCCACCTAAAATAAATGTTAAGAAAAATACCTTGATGTAATGGGAGAAATTAACATGAAATATATATATATCCCAAACTCCTAAAATGATTAAAAGAATTTCATAATATTTTAAAAGAATAAAAAAGAAATTTTATAGGAAGGATGAAGTTAAATATTTTTTAATATTCTTTTTCTATAATGGATATTAGATATTGGTTGATATATTTATTACTACTTATCGAATTGAACTTAATATTTAATTTTTATCTCAAATATTTAGTATGAATTATTATAAAGAAGATCATATCCATAGTGGATAACTAAAAAATATACTTTATCTATCATATATCTCTTATATAATTTTAACTTATCAAATAGCCACACACCCTTTGTTTCAATGACAATTATAATTGATATTAATTTCATAATTAGTATTCACCATAATTATATTCCATAATCATTTAAAAATTGCAAGAAATAAGTTATTCAATCAAAATCATTTTATGTTTTTCAATGTTTTAATATTTCCTTGTCACAATGAGACTTGGATGTTCCAATGTGCATGTATGTGTGTCAAAACATGTCGTTAAAAAGTAATATTCTATAAAAAAATGCCACTACTACTATAATTTTTCACGAAAACTTTATCCTGCATCACTATAAAAAATGCAAAAAATTCTCATTTATATTGGAGATAATTTTCATCATAAACAATTCATCATAATGGAATTATAATTATATTGTTGTTAACCTCATTAAATTATGTTCGACTTATAAGTTTCCTCTATATGGTTATAGAAAATAGATGATATGTGATTATTATAAAAATAAATACTCTAAAATAGATGGTGTTTCAAATGAATCAAGAATTAGAGTGTTTACCAAAAATAATAAAATTGATCCCACATCGCAACATGTGTAGGGAGTGGAATCATCTGGATCATAGATAGTGGTAGAGACATGGCAACAATTATGACTAGATCCGAGGTGTTGGTGTAGGAAGCTCCAGAAGGGGTGTAATGAGGCTAAGGCGGAGGAAAAGGTGTGATTATGGAAAAAAGGTGACCGTGATAGGGAGTGTGGAGAGGTTTTGGAGAGTCAGGGAAGTGAGCTTAGAATATACGGTGATGATGAATCCAGGATTCACAAAGGTTGTTGATCTGGTTTTAGTGAGGTTAATATGTGAAGGTGGAGGGAGGCGGTGAAGAGTGGAAGGGTTGAGGGTGAATGAGATGTGGTGGCATCGACGGTTACCATAGTGGTAATGGATGAGGTGAGAGTGTATGAGGGATAGGGAAGTGGAAAATACACATTGCATGTGGGGAAGGTGCGAGGGAGGGTTAAAGTGAACAATGGGGGGGTTGTGATCATTTTTTTTTAATTTCTATCATTGACCACCATTGGAGGCTTCCCATGGAAAACATTAGAGATCTCTAAGGGTTGTTTCCCATTCCCATAGGTGTAATATCTAGAAATTATATCAGTGCTGATGAAGTCATTTTTATTAATTTTTTTATTTTGTGTATTTATAAAAAATATATTTATTTATAGTTAATATTACTTTGATATTTATTGTATTCATTGAATGAATTTTACATATGATATTTTTAATTATTATCCCTTCTAATATTATTCATACATTATATATATATTTTTTTGAATACCTTGATATTTATTCAATTTATTTTAATAACATTTCAAATATTTAGTATTAATGTGCACCATTACAACCGATATTTCAAATATATATATTTTTTAGACTTTGAATTTTTTTTATTGAGTTATTATGTTATAAATAAATACTCAATGTCTTCCCACTTAATCTAAATTAGTTTATAGTATTTAATATTGCATAATTAAATATTTTAATTTTTAAACACTATAAAATTAGAAATTCTTTTAACATTTTAATTTAGACTCGTAAATTATCATATGATATTTATGGATTTTTTGAACTATTATTAAGAAAAATATATTAATTATTTAATGATTAAATGAAATTAATTTGAACTAGTTCTTAATTGATGAATTTATAAAAATTGTTACTATTATTCTCGATGATATTTTTCTCTCTCCTGAATAATTTTTTCATTTGAATATGAATTTATTTACCATATTGGCGATTGGTTTGTCTATTTTTAAATATATTATTTAAAGGACTCAAGGGATCATGGGAAAGAGCTGATGATTACTTATAATAGTACTCAAAGAAACTCAAAGTGATCAGATTTTTTGAAACCCTCATTTGATCCTATACACATTGTTTACATAATTTTGGATGAGCTATCAAGGTAATAGAACTATGGTTCTTTGAATTATATATCAACATGAAGAGTTTAACCGTTCCTTTTCTATAATTCCTTGAGTACACAAGAAACATCTAACACCCCTAAATTTTATGAGATATATTATTTTAAATTTCTTTGATGTCTTCTATTATACACTACATCAAGATTAGCTTGTACTATATGCAACACCGTATTAGCTTGAAGTATACAAAACACTATTCTTGGCTCATGTTACACACAGTTTCAAGTTCGTTTTGTGGAAAGTATTCTACACAACACTAAGTATAGATTTTGTTTCATGTATAAATGAAATAAGTTTTGATTATGTTATACAGAACACCAAACAGAGCTTTCACTACACGCATCCCTGACTTCGCTTGCATTACACGCAATCAATACCTTCCTCGATAGCGTGTGTAGTACGCAATACCGAGTTTCACTAAACAAGATATTAGTATAATATTATTATGAACTAGAGGTAATGAATAGTAATACCCACTTTTTGAAATTTTATAAATTTTATCTTTCAAAATGGACTTCATTTTTGGATTCAGAATATCGAAATTAGACTAGGGTAAATATTTGGAATTTTTCTGAAAAATTTCAATTTTTGATGAATAGTGAAAACACTAGGTTACTATTTAAAAACCGAAATTTTATTTAAATAATAATTTATTTTATTTAAATTTATTTTTGGTCAAAATTGATATATAATACCTATATAATTTTAATGTAATTCATTGGAGTCATTTTATAATAATCTTAGATATAAAATTTTTTTATTGAACTTTTCACCGTCTTTTACCCACATCCAAAGATAATTTGAAAATTTACATAAAACATAATTTTACCACTTCTGTGAGTGGAATTTCTAAAATCCGAGAGATATGGTTAATATCAAGGTGTAAAATTTGGTTCAATAAGATAAAAATAATTTTTGGTGAATAGTAACTTTTTACTTTTCTTTACCACGGTTAAAAGTAAATAGGATAATTAAGGATAAAAATGATATTATTATTACCCTAACACATGTCATAATTCTATTGGATATATGTAATTCGACCAAAAACAACCTTAGAAATAAAATATTTTCATTTAGGTCCACATGGATTAGATTAGGACATTTATTATTATTATTTTAAAAGAAGAGTTAAAATGGTTAAAATCAATGTTTAATAGCTAAATCATTTTTAATATTGGGTTATACATAAGATAAATTAGACTATAAATATTCATTAGATATATAAATATATTTCCTACCTAATGGTATTTTATTTATAATTTTTATACATTAAATAAGTTAATTTATTTATGACACAATGGTGATGCAGTAATTACCCAAATAATGAAATATTAAAATAATTGATATTATAAATACCCAAATAAATGTAATTTGAGACTTTTTATGAGTTACAATAATATTATAGGTTAATATGACCTATTAGTATTTATTTAGTTAACTTTTTTAGAACTAATCTTGCTGTTATGTTTTTCACAAAAATCAATTACCAAATAGTGTCAAAATTGACATAAAATAGTTTTTAAAACAAATATTATATGACTAATTATTATAATATTCATAAAGATCTAAGGTTCGACAAAATGACTTAGATAAAGTTATATATATTAATAATTAACCAATTGGGGTTCTTTTGTCTTATTATAGTAATTTTATTAACCATATAGTGTAAGAAAACAAGAAAATATAGTAAAAGTTAAATTATTTAACTTAGAGTTAAATCAAAATGATAAGGTTAAAATAGTAACCTAAACTTGTCTAAATTCTATTTTTTGAGGGTATTTCGACCCATCCCCACTTTGGCTTCGAAATAAATCAATTAAGAGCTATTATAAACCGAATATTACTTTATTTTAAAATAATATTTTATGTTTTTCCAAAGGTTCCCCTCTCCTCCCTTATAAAAAGGGCACCCCATCCCTCCACTCTTCACACCATTCTGAGCCTTGAAGCTTGGCCAAAACCTGCCAATTCCTATTCTCAACCTCTATAGTTAAATCATAGAGGTTCTGGTCTCCTCAAAAACCAACCCTAGTGCCTTAATATGAGGTTAAGAAGAGGTGCATCAAAGAAAAGGTAATATCCATTACCGATTCTTTCCAATTTTTTTCTTCTTCTAATTATTCTTCTTTATTTGTTTCATCATAAATTAATAACATCAGTATCACTTATATAATGATATGTTATTATAAATATTAAACAACCCTATTTCACCTTCTATACATCCTACCGAAAACGAAATCACCGTGCGTGCGTACGTACGGAATATCGTCTCCACGGCGGGCTGTAATATGTTTTCAACCACCACCTTACATGGATCAGTATAATGGTGTAAATAAACAACTATATATGATTATTGTAATGTTTTAATGATTCTGAGATATTATAAATACACTTCAATAAAATTCCACGATCATGGGAATGATATCATCGCTCGTGCGTACGTACGGACTACTGTCTCCACGAAGCGATGAGATTCATTCTCCATGTTAACCATTCATGAATGATTATAAAGTATATATAATAAATAATAAAGAAATATGTGACATAATAATGATAATGGATTTATGTATATATATATATATATATTTATTTCATCTACTTAATTCCATTCAATTCAATAAGGAAACGAAAATAGCGTCCATGCGTATGTACGACCTACCGTCTCCATTAACGGTGTGTTTCATTCTATTTATCAATATATCATATATATATATATGTATATGCTGAATATAAATTATATATAAATCATATTTTACATTCTGGAATTATGTAAATCAGGATATAAGTAATAATATCAAGAACAACAAGTCAAAAAACATACATTAAATGAAATGATTTTACCCAAATTGCTTCTTTTACATCGAATTTACAAAAGAATGGGTAATATAAAGTCATAAGTAAACCATATATGATATCATAAAAATTAATATGGTTCTGAAATAAGTCAATGATATTATTTAAATCATTATACATGATTTTCAGATACATACGAAGCATATCAGAGATAAGGTAAGGGATAACTATTCAAATCTCGTTCTTATCTGAGATTGTTATTCGTAAGTATTTATTGGGGTTATTATTATCATCAATGCCCATGTTTTCTAAAAAATGTTTTCATGTATTTATAAAAGTCCATTTTACAATTTTTTTAAATTTACCACATGTTATGAAAGGAATCTTACTTTCGTTTACCACACGGGGAACTTTTTTACTTTTCTGACAAAAGTAAAAGGAGAATGTAATTTTTAACTTATACGGCGTGAAGGGATTTTTACGGTTTCATAATGTCTCATTTTCATGAATCTTCCGCTACAAGATTGAATGATTATTTTCAAGAAAACTCTTTTTTAAAAATTGCATGGCATTTTGTGAAAAGAAAATGATTTTGAAAAAGAAAGGATATTTTCCACAAAAATTCATTTCAAGTGTTTTATCAAAACTATTTTCCATCTAAAATGAAATTATTTAATATTTTCATGTTTCAAGTATAATGTCTCCATTATTCACATGGTTTTATTCTTCTAATGATGAAATGATATCAGTTTTTTTATTAAGATTATGTTATGATGGCATGATGTTTAAGAATCCCATTCTATTACATGGGTTATGCTATGATGTATGATTTATAATTTTGTGGCACACGAAATAATGATTTCATTATGAGATGGGTGGTAACTATATCCCCTTCCAATGTATTGGGTAAATATTTATATGTCATTATATAGACATGGCTGGAATGGTATGTTAATCCGGTTTAGTGATACAGGACTAGAATGAGGAGTGACCTCGATTCAGAAAGGGACATTGTCCACTAATATAGTCTTGGTAGTAATGCTTTGGATACTATGGAAATCATATCATGTGATTAATGGTTTTCCACAATTACATCTTTTATTCCCATGATATTTAATCATGATTGATGTTCCTTTATGATATATGCCTTATGTATTTCCAAGATTTATGTCTTTGCTCAAGATTTGGATGTTTAGATTTTATGTTCAAGTTTTTTCATTCAAATGTTTATGGATTGTTTTATGTTCTCTATGTTTACCCTTACTGAGAATTCGAGCTCACCCTTTTTATGTTTTCTTTTCCCCAAAATATAATGAAAGGTTTTAGTTAAGCAATCAAAAGGAGAAAATCTTTATGGGAGATGTTGAAGATCTGCCACCATGAATAGAAGATTATTTTTCCATGTTTCCAAAGACACTAAACTATTACGGTCCTTGTGTGTTTGTTTTTGTTATTTATTAAGTATTCCGCAAAAAGTATTATAATGTCTATGTACATCATGTTTGGGTCTCTACAGTTGGTATCAAAGGAAAGGTTTAGTTAAACTTTGGAAACTAGGATGCGAAATATTTAGTGAAATCCCTAAAGATATTTCTAAGGTATGTCTAGGGATGTCCCTAAGGTTAAGTATACGTATAGGTTAGAGTCCTAGAATTATGTTGACGATCATGAATAACCTGGGGTGAACCAAATGTGTCATGGATTAATGAATTTTGTTATACTTTAGACATCCCAAAAGTGACTTTTTATGATTATGTGGTTCCTCATTATTTTAACTGTTTCTTACACTATAGTTTCTGGTCTTAGTCAATGGAGGGAACGAGAAGGGATTCAGTTAGCATTGATTCCAATGGAAAAATTGGTGACTATGATCAACGAAATTATGTAACTCCTAGAAATAATGATATTGTGATTATGCCGAATCAGTCATCTTGGTATATGATTAACAAGGTAAACTTTAGTTGTATTCCTAGGTCATCAAATAAGAGGAAGATGGAATTTTATGCATGTTCGCATGGTGAGGAGAATAGACAAAGGAAGATTGAGATTTCTAATTAAGGGAAGAAGAAACTTGAGGAATTCCTCAAATGGAGGGGAAGATGTTATCTATGTGAAGAAAATTTTCATAGAGTGATAGATTGTTATGGAGTCCAATTTCTTATCTATGGAGAACATGGGCATTACCCAACTCAATGCATTGACCTAAGAAGTTACTTCTAAATCAAGGAATGACCTATTCCAAGGCAATAATTGAAGATGATGGATTGATGGGCTTATGTATTTGAATTCAATAATAATGTTGTTGAGGTACTTTTATAGTATGTTTAAATATCATTGTATTGGTCCATTGTGGTTTTCTATAAGAATATGGTACCAGTAACCATGAAAAATGATTCAAATATTTTAGAAAGTAGATGATATGCGCATAATGAAGGGATTAGGGGAAAATAATTTGTTTGATGGTATTCATGAGCTCATGATTGATATAAGGACTAAGTGATATCATTGTTTGAGTATATAGAATTTTTGGGATTTTGGTATGTGGAAAGAGTTAACTTTATACAGCACTCATGTTTTCACTAAGGTTCAATGGTAATTCATTTTTCAAAAGAATACATGATTAAGGTATTCACATGTTTGTAAAGTAACCAACAAGATATATCTTCTGATATATGGGGGATAAATCATGGTATTCACGTTCTTGTCATGTGACCTTTCAAGTAACCATTTTCTTTATACTATGAGATTGGACAGATGTATTTTGGATAATCCTAAAGATTATAATGGATTATGTTTGACATAAGATAGTATTATTTAAGGATAGAACTTGTTTTTCGATATTATTTCTAGAATGTAAAAATAGTATAGTTTTAGAAAAAGGACAACCCATGGGATGAGCGACAACCTGTCGTGTTTGACAAGGCTGTGGGAATCGAACCCACAACTGAGGTGCAACATGCCTTTATCGCATAACACTGGCCTACAAAAAATCCCTGGTTATTATAAGTTCGCTTTATTATATTATGCGGTATCATATATGAAGTAGAAGTCCATATTAGGAACCATATACGATTAATCTCAATATAGATGGACTTATGTATATTTAAAAACTTTTAATATCCTTTTGTTTGAGACAGATGGAATGACTTATCATTCTATCGCATGATCTGCTAACACTTCATGGAAGACAAATTCAACTTCATTTCTTTAATAGATGAAGTGGAAATTTTTCAAGGTACAAACAACAGTGAGTTTGTACCCAAATCAAATATTTCTTTTAAATCAAAAAAATATTTATAATTAGGAAAATGATCTTGAAAACCAAAAATGTTGTCCTAGTGCCCTTATATCCGAAAAATCAGATGGTACCTTAAATAATCACAAATTTATGGCTTTGTGATTGTTGGATTTTTCATAGCCATGTCCTCTACCACTCTCTATCAGAACATGATGGTTAGTTTTTTCTTCCATTTCTATATTTCCACCTATGTTCTCCTATGTGGAAAGTCAGTGATGAGTTGATCTGGGTAACCATTAAATTTCATACTTTACATTTTAAAATTCTATTTTAGTATTCCTTTTACAATGTGGGGTTTTACAAACAAAACTTTCAAGTAGTACACGATTTATAACCACAACAAATTTTGAGCACGAAATTTATTTTAAGGGGGGTAGAATGTAACACCTCGAGATTTTATGAGATTTTTTTTTTAAATTTCTTTGATGTCTTATATTATACACTACACCTTGATTAGCTTCTACTATACACAACACCGTATTAGCTTGCAGAATACGCAACACTATTCTTGGCTCGTGTTACACACAGTTTCAAGTTTGTTTTGAGGAAATTATTCTACACAACATTAAGTATAGATGTTGTTTCATGTATAAATGAAATATGATTTGATTATGTTATACGAAACACCAAACAGATCTTTCACTACACGCATCCCTGACTTGGCTTGAATTAAACACAATCAATACCTTCCTCGATAGCGTGTGTAGTACGCAATACCGAGTTTTACTAAACGATATATTATTATAATATTATTATGAACTAGCCGTTATGAATAGTAATACCCAATTTTTGAATTTTATAAATTTTATCTTGAAAAATGGACTTTATATTTGGATTCAAAACACCGAAATTATCCTAGGGATAAATTTTGGTATTTTTCTAAAAAGTTTCAATTTTTGATGAATAGTGAAAACACTAGGTTACTATTTAAAAACCGATTTTTTATTTATATAAATATTTTTTTTATTTAAATTTAATTTAGGTCAAAATTGATACATAATACCTATATAATTTCAATGTAATTCATTAGAGTCATTTTATAATAATTTTACATATATATAAATTTTATTGAAATTTTCACCGTCTTTTACCCACATCCTAGGAGAATTTAAAAATTTACATAATGTGTAGTTTTACAACTTCTGTGAGTGGAATTTCGAAAATCTGAAAGACATGGTTAATATCAAGGAGTAAAATGTGGTTCAATAGGATAAAAATAATTTTTGGTGAATAGTAACTTTTTACTTTTATTTACCACGGTTAAAAGTAAATAGGGTAATTAAGGGTAAAAATGATATTATTATTACCTTAACACATGTACTAATTCTATTGGATAAGTGTAATTAGACCAAAAAAAACCTTAGAAACAAAATATTATCATTTAGGTCCACCTGGATTAGATTAGAACATTTATTACTAATTTTTTTTAATGAAGAGTTAAAATGGTTAAAATCAAAGTTTAATAACTAAATCATTTTCAATATAGGGTTATAAATAAGGTAAATTCGACTATAAATATTACTTAGAAATGTAAAAATACTTCCTACCTAATGGTATTTTATTTATAACTTTTATAGATTAAATAATTTAATTTATTTATGATACAATGGTGATGCAGTAATTACCTAAATAATGAAATATTAAAATAATTTATATTATAAATACCCAAATAAATGTAATTTGAGACTTTTTATGAATTACAATAATTTTATCGGATAATATGAAATTTTAGTATTTATTTAATTAACTTTTTTATAACTAATCATGCTGTTATGATTTTCACAAAATTCAATTACCAAATAGTGTCAAATTTGACCTAAAATAGTTTTTAAAACAAATATTATTTAATTAATTGTTATAATATTCCTAAAGATCTATGGCTCAGACAAATGACTTAGATAAGGTTATATATGTTAACAATGAGCCACTTGGGGTTCTTTTGGCTTGTTATAGTAAGTTTATTAACCATACTGTGTAAGAAAACAAGAGGACACAGTAAAAGATAAATTATTTAACTTAGAGTTAAATCTAAATGATAAGGTTAAAATAGTAACCTAAACTTGTATAAATTCTATTGGTTGAGATGATTTCAACCCATACCTACTTTTTCTTCGAAATAAATTAATTTGGAGCAATTATAAACCAAATATGACTTTATTATAAAATAATATTTTATGTTTTTCCAAAGGTACCCCTCTCCTCCCTTATAAAAAGGGCACCCCTTCCCTCCTATATTCACACCATTTTTATCCTTGAACCTCGACCAACCCCTGACAATTACTCTTCTAAAACTCTCTAGTTACATCATATAGGTTCTGGTCTCCTCAAAAGACCAACCCTAGTGCTTTAAGAGGAGGTTAAGAAGAGGTGCGTCAAGGAAAGGGTAATATCCTTTACCGATTCTTTCCAATTTATTTCTTCTTCTACTACTTCTTCTTTATTTGTTTCATCATAAATTAATAAAATCAGTGTCACTTATATACTGATATGTTATTATAAATATGAAACAACCCTATTTCACCTTCTATCCATCCTATGGAAAATGAAATCACCGTGCGTGCGTACGTACGGAATACCGTCTCCACGCCGTGGTGTAATCTGTTTTCGAGCCCCACCTTACGTGGATGGGTATAATGGTGTAAATTGATAACTATATATGATTATTTGAAAGTTATATTTATTATGAAATATTATACGTACACTTCAATACAATTTCACAATCATGGGAATGATGTCATCGCTCTTGCGTACGTACGGACTACTGTCTCCACGACGCGATAAGATTTATTCTCCATGTTAACAATTCATGAATAATTACAAACTATATATAATGAATAATAATGAAATATATGAAATAATAATGATACTGGATTTATGTATATATATATTTATTTCAACCACTTAATTCCATTCAATTCAAAAGGAAACGAAAACAACATTCATGCGTACGTACGGCCTACCGTCTCCATGAACGGTGTATTTCATTACATTTATCGGTCTATCATATATATATGTATATGCGGAAAATATATTATATATAAATCATGGGTTACATTCTGGAAATAATTAAATCAGTATATAAGTAATAATATCAAGAACAACATGTCGAAACACATACGATAAATGAAACAATTTTACCCAAATCGCTGGTTTTACATCGAATTTACAAAAGTACAGGTAATATAAAGTCATAAGTAAACCATATATGATATAATAACAATGAATATGATTCTGTAATAAGTGAATGAAATTATTTAAATCATTATACAGGAGGTTCGGATACATACGAAGCGTATCAGACATAAGGTAAGGGATAACTATTCCAATCTCATTCTTATCTGAGCTTATTATTCGTAAGTATTTACAGGGGTTATTATTATCATCCATGCCCATGTTTTCTAAAAAATGTTTTCATGTATTTTTAAAAGTCCTTTTTACCCATTTTTGAAATTTACCACATGTTATGAAAGGAATCTTACTTTTTTTACCACACGGGGAACTTTTTTTACTTTTCCAACAAAAGTTTGAGGAGAATGTTAATTTTAACTTATACAGCTTGAATGGATTTTTACGGTTTCATAACCCCTCATTTTCATGAATATTCCTCTATAAGATTGCATGATTATTTTGAAAAAAACCCTTTTCTATTAAAATTTCATTGCATTTTGTGAAAAGAAAATGATTTTGAAGAAGAAAGGATATTTTCCTCAAGAATTCATTTCAAGTGTTTTATCTAAACTATTTTCCATCTAAAATGACATTATTTAATATGTTTTGGTTTCAAGTATAATTTCCCTATTATTTAAATGTTTTTATTATTCTTATGATGAAATGATATCCATTTTTTATATGGATTATGTTATAATGGCATGATGTTTAAGAATACCATTATAATACATGGGTTATGCTATGATGTATGATTTATGATTTGGTGGCACAAGAAATAATGATTTTATTATGAGATTGGTGGGACCTATATGTCCCTCCAATGCATTGGGTAAAGATTTATATCTCATGAGATAGACATTTCTGGAATGGTAAGTTAATCCGGTTCAGTGATACAAGACTGGAACGAAGAGTGACCACAATTCAGAAAGGGACTTTATCCACTAAGACGGTCTTGGCAGTAATGCCTTGGATACTATGGAAGTCATATCATGTGCTTAATGGTTTTACACAATTACATATTTTATTCCAATGATATTTTATCAGGATTTATGTTCCTTTATGATATATGCCTTACGTACTTCCAAGATTTATGTCTTTGCTCCAGATTTGGATGTTTAGATTTTATGTTCATGTTTTTGCATTCAAATGTTTATGGATTGTTTTATGTTCTCTATGTTTACCCTTACTGAGCATTCAAGCTCACCCTTTTTATGTTTTCTTTTCCCCATGATATAATGGGAGGTTTTAGGTAAGAAAACAAAAGGGGACGATCTTTATGGGAGATATTGAAGATCTTTCACCGTGAATAGAAGATTATTTTTCCTAGTTTCTAAAGACAATAAACTATTACAGTCCTTGTGTTTTTTTATGTATTATGAATTCCGCAAAAAGTAATGTTATGTCTATGTACGTGATGTTTGGGTCTCTACAAGACATAATTCCGAAGGGACTACATCAACTGTTTCATCACTATCAATCTTTTTTTCTTCCCTAAAGTTGTATTACATTTTCTATATTGTTTAGTCTTGGTAGAGGTATGTACTTAATATTTTCCCTCATAGTCTAGTCTACATATAAATGATATTCCCATGGTTATAATCACTTGATCAATAGGTAGTATACTTAGGTCTGGTATTTTGTTGTAGAAATCATGGGTTTCTATATACTCCTACAAAAGGATGTGTGTTGTTAGGTTTAGGGATGATCCAAAAAAATCATAGCTGGGGATTCACCTCAATATAAAAGTATTTTTTTTATATTTATCTTATATAAAAGTAACTATGTTTATTTAAATCCTTACTTCCATTTACCACTTCTCAATGTCATCCAAGGATATATCCCTTGATGAAGTTGTAACAAAGGCTATCATTAGTTTTGTGAAGATAATCATTATTACGAGTCATAATGCCCGTCATATAATATTGACAGATAATGGCACCAACTTCCCCTCTTTTGAACTAAACGGGATGTTTTAGCAATATGGAATTCAACAAAACCACTCATCTCACTACTATGTTATAAAGAATGGATAAATAGAGGCATTAAAAATTCTATATGATGTACTCCATAAGATGTTTAATAAAGACCTAAAATATTGGGAAAATTGATGTATGCAAGATTTGTGTTACTATCATTCAACAAACCATAATTATATATAGGAAACCCTATATTTTATTGTGTATGGGAAAACAATTAGTTTTCCCAATTGAGGTTCAATTATCATCACTTCTTATTAGTATTTTCAATCAGCTATCCATAGATGAGAAATCACAGGATAGATTGGATTGGTTCTAATGACCTGATGAGAGATTTTTATGCACCCTGCATAACTTGGAAGTTCATAAAAACTGATAAGCACATGCCTTTAACAAGAAATTTCACCACTATTAATTCTTCCGTGGGGAATTTTTATTGGGTATCAGAACATCGATAATTACTATGAAGAGACTTATAAAACATGAACCAAAGTTAGAAAGAATATTTTTCATATATAAATTATACTCCAATAGAGTCTATTCCTTGATTAAAATAGACAAGAAGTGCATTACAACCCTACCAATGCAAGCTTTCTCAATTAATACGTTTTTTAATCTATAAAAAATATTCATCCTAGAAACATGACGGGAAAATGTGTGGCCAAAATATTGGTCACATGACATAAAACTGTACAAAATAACAGTTCGGGTTTCATGATGTTGAAAAAAATAACATGTGTGTTAGTCTCACAATGCAAAAATTCATGATAAAATCTTTACAAAACAAAGTTAATCATTATGGTTTTCACCCTTACAGTATGATGTGAAATACATAGCTCCAATAGTATAAGATGCATGAAATTTATACCTCTAAACAAAATTTATAAAAGTTTGACTTTAAAAAATATAATATCCAAATCCCCACATCTTCATGGTAAACCACATGAACAATGTCCTTGTCATAAGATGTTAAAATTTATGACATTATAGTATGGGATGAAAAATGTTAAACTACTAGGATTTTAAGATATAGGACTTCCTTAAGATACGTCCATTTATAAATTTTGGTTTAAATTTCTTGTTTATTTGATAATTAAATGATTCTCATGTGTATGAGGGGTCTTGAGGGTGTTCTCAGGGTTCGAAACATAAAGGGAAGGAAAACTAAACCAAACTGTCAGGGTGAATGGTTGGTGCACATTTGAGTAAATCGTGAGACCATCCAAGGAAAATCATGTAGCCTTGGATAGTCGAATATCACACAGCTGGAGAAAAAATTTTAAACCGTAGGAAGATTCCTAGGTAACTCTGCAAACTCACCTTCTTGAGACAGTGGCTTGCACACTATTTTCCTATGGTTTGGAAAACTGTGTAGGTAAACCCTACGATTCGGTAAATGATGGAAAAATTACACTTTTTCCATTATGTTTTAAGATACCCATTCAACTTCTCCCCGATTTCATTCTCCTATAGACCTAGAGAGTTCCCATTTCAACCCAACATTCCAAGGGTTCAATCTGCATTATTTCTAATACATTTGTAGTGCCTATTGTTGCAGATCAAAGCTCCAAATAAGTCTATCTCATTCCATTTTCTCTTTTCTGAATTAGGGTTTGCAGTTACTACTATCTTCTTCCAAATCTCAAAAACCCTTTTCATTTAGGTGGAACATTGGTTAGGGATTTAATAGTTGTCTGAATTCAGATATGAGTCTACAATCAAGAGTGTGTTCATAATTAGATTCGAGGTAGGTGGTCCACATGTTATATCACATAGTTTTGAGGTGGTTTTGTGTATGTGAATTTGTGTTCTTGGTTTTATATTGTTGCGAATGTGATGAATTTAGTTATACATGGTATAATGATTGTCTAAATGAATAATTGAAACCCTCATGATTCCTATGTGATTTTTTGAGGATGGATATAATGCTTTAGGGCCACCCATGGGGTGCACTGGCCTTCCTGAACCAATTTATTGGTAATGTAAAGTGTTGAGTTGGCATGTGATACAGTAGTGTCCATAAGGAGCATGTTTCAATAGTTGGTTAAATTGAAAATATAATAGGGATAGTTGTGCCTAGGTTTTGATAATGACATAAGGGGTTGTTTGGTAAGTCTTGAAAATGGGTTGATTGGGTTAATTGAGATAGTTTCAAATGGTTTATGAATTATGTTAGAATCCCAAAAAGGGTTACTATATATGAAATAAAGAACATGTTAAATTGGAAATGTATTTTGAATTGGTGAACATGTAAAAGAGGTAGCATAAGAGAAATTTATGAATATGTTGAATGGCTAAATAAAAGTAAATTATGAGATATACATAATTTTTTGAATGAAATAAAATGGTTACACTATGTGAGTTATGAAGTGTACATGAAATAAAGAAGTGGGTAAATGTCGGTTAATTAATAAATGGGTCACATGGGATAATATAATTTTATTAATGAATATTTTCTATGGTATATTTTTTGTTAATGGGTTAAGGAAAGAGAATGAAAAATGGGATAAATGGGCAAGTAATGTAAATGGTAAATGCATTAATGGGTTATCGAATAATGTTTATTCCCATGTTGATTTTTTAGGACATGATTATTATATTGGATGTGATATGGTATGTGTGGTTAATGGATATATATAGGCATGTGAACATGTATTTTTGGGGGGATAAATGACTAAGGCTCCTCCCACAGGTTGGGTTGGACTGTAGTTCTAACCCCACACAAGAATTCATGGATTGGGGAGTCAGACGGATGCTTTATGAACCCAATGGTTATATTTTATGTAACTACTTGGACTAATGCTATATGGTAAGTGTGATTTATTTATTGTTAAATGATTATCCCTAGTGAGATAGGGACTTGAATTAATCCCTTATGCATAGTGATGTAAATGTATAACCCATGAAGTACATGATGAAAAATAAATTATGTAATGAAGAAGAGATAAATGACAGATATTGTAATAATGATAGAATTTTTTAAAGTAAATATTGTTAAATAATGACACTCGAGCAATTCCTTATTCACTGTTCATTCACTTCTAACTTTCATGCACTATATATTTAGAATTTATATTTTGAAGACATCGTTGGTGGTGTCCTACTGGGTTGTACTGAAAACATTGTATGGCCACCTTTGGGTACCCGATTAGATCTCATGGTAGATGATAGGGACATGGGAAAATTCCCTATGATAGGGAGTTGAGTTTGGCTTGGGACATGCCTGATTGAGGATTCAGACACGGACTCAAGATCCTCTTGGGAGTTCTGCGATTATCATTACCATGGATTTTTGTTCACATTGGAACTACTTATCAGGACATAACATATTTTACTATTTTTTATGGAGTTGTATAATATTTGAGATATGGTTTGTTATGCATGTTCATTGATTATTTCATATTGCTTCCTCTATTTACATGGGTGTCTACTATGGCCTACTTTGTTAAATAGGGTATTGTATCCCCTGTGGATTCTTAGACCTTGACTACTAGTCAGAAACCTCGAGAGTATAGGGTGGTGCACTAAAGGTCAGGTAAAGGCTTGGATCCTATCATACGTTTAGTGTCACTAGAGTTAGGGGAGTTATTACCTCCATGTCTTAGTCGTATAATGTAAAACATCATGAGAAAATTCTTACTACAAGATATTAAATGACAGGGTTATCATCCGTATAGTATGAATTTAAACTACATATCCCAAACAATTAAAGATGCATGATTTTAAACTAACCTGTACAATTTATGGTGGAAATAATTTAAAATTAATAATACCAATTTCCTATTAGCATTAAGTTAAAAAATATGTTTAATTTCCTAGTCATGTAGATTTAAACTATATGGAATTATAGAATATTTTATATATCATTAAACTACCTAGTGCATATCCTAATTGAATTTAAACAACACGACAATGTCCATGTAGTATGACACTAAACAACACAATTATTGTACCTACTGTATGATATTAATCTACGAAGTGGGATTCTATCCTACCAGAATATAAGGTGCACATGATGTACTATTTACTATGGAATCACATTCCCATACCAGAGAGCTTGATTCATGTAGAATTATTTATAAAATATCCCATCTATTGCATATAACATTAATGACCCTTCCATTACACATAGGTCAAATATGAACAACGAAACTTTTCATTCCAACAACTACATGTGGTTTTATTCTCATCCAGAAAAGATATATCGTGACACGAGGATTCCCTATCCTTGGACTATCCTAAAAGTCTAATGATTCATATCCCTACTTATGAATAAGATATATATAGGGGAATTATTTTAAAAACTAGGTGTGACTTGATTTTGATTCTGATGATATACACAGTGTCACGTAGTTTCCTTATTCTTGATAAAACCAAAAACAAATTCACATCTACTACGTATGAATATGATTTGTGTAATATATTATAACATGGTTTGTCCCACTTATAGGCCTATACTGAAAATAATATTCCCCTTAACTTATATATGTGGTAGATCCATGCAGGATGCCTTTATTTCCAAGAACTATGTGTTGATTTATTACCATTACTATGATATACATAGTGATGGTAGGATACCCAATCATAGTCCCAAAATAATTTAAAAAATACCAATGTAAACTAATACAATTTTTGCTTGGGAATTCAATAAAAAACTACTTATGGATTAATTCACGTTCTTAAAGGATACATAGTGATGCTAGGATACCCTATACATGGAACAATAATTATATATAAAATATTCCCTCATCCCTGCATATTATCCAGATCAATGTTGTGAAATAATTATATAAAACTATATGTGTTCTGATTTCTATTCCGATGAGACTCATAGTAATACCTAGATACATTATTCTAAGACAAACTAAAAATCACCTTTCCTTGTATATGAGATATATTTATGTATTTAAATCCTTAAAAAAGTTTTAAAGAGTTCTATCACTCCCTTTTAATAATATAAATATCACATATTCATGTAAATATCATGTAAAAATGCTTTCATCACGCTTCTAAAATTATTATTTTCATAAACAACACATCATGACGTGTAAAACTCAGATTATCACAAACTATCCTTAGATAACGATGAAAATAATATTCTAATACAATAGAATATTATGTTTTGACTGTGCATACTATACCTCTAAATAGTATTTTCATATATGCCCCTAACATGAACTTTCAATCAGAGTCATTTATATCTTAATGAGAAAAGTATATGATCTTCATATCCATTGGTAGAATTGAAATATAATTCACATTTCAAACATGGTCTAAATGAATTCATTTTATACCAATATCTTTCCGACACATTAAATATAAAATATCCATGTAAGGATTTATAATTTTTCCCACATGTTTTAGAGTGATGTTGGAGAGTTCTTGATATATAAGACTAAATTTAGGTGATTACTCTTAACTTTTTTCCCAAGAACCATGACCTTAAACTATACTCCAATTTAATTTGTTGGTTCTAAAATATTATCCATCCATGTATTTATGATCCATAAACAGTGATGCAATTACTATGGGGCTTGAATTGTTATTGAATATTCCCATCCTCTGTGAACCCTCTTAATATACATGATATATTATTCAACACTAACCAATTCCTTGATATAATATAATCATATTTAAATCCCTCTACTATGATTCAATATATACTTTTGGTCATCTCTTTTACAAAAAAAATTGTTAACAATGATTTATTTATCCGAAGGGGTCCCACTAGGATTTGATTGTGAATAACACAATTTTCCCAATGCCTATGTAGTAAATCCTGGGGTGTGTTTTTGTACCTTGGAAATTATCTACATGAACCCCATATTCTATCCCATAATTGAGTGCGGAAATGAAAGTCGACTCCATTCAGTATCCATTGAATAATCAAAACATTATTTTTCCTCCAAAACTGATTAATATTCTACTCCCGACAATATCTATTTCTTATTTACCCATATTTTCATAGGCTTTGATTTTCAAATTCTATAATTCGGTTTTTCATGATGATTCAGCATACATAATTTTAAATGAAATTTATTTTATCCTCTTTGGGGACAAAAACCATTAGTGAAATCTATATGACCTTAAACTACATATATGTTGGTCTGACATGAATGTGCAAGAAATTCCCATTTAATGATATAGATATCCAGTTAAAATAAAACACTGAGACATTTTCTCTAGAAAAATGTCACATCCCCTGTATATAGAAACACACCTCACATGGTCTATACAAAATTGATCACTTGAAATTGAAATGGAAGAAAATTTGTTTGCATGAAATCCACAATGGGAATCCTCCTAAAAATCAACATCTTACTTGCTAAGTGTTTTCAACTTGAAACATAGTTAAAAGTTATGTAAATTATGAAAATCAATGTGAAGCTAGTGGTCCCTACTATATATCCCCAATAATGGTTAAGATATACTCACTTGGCCCCTATCCTTGGAAATATATAGAGAACCATTTCGTTCAGGAAATATTGGTTTAGATACATCCATAAAATCATTCAAAGGTGTGATACTATATCATCCATTTAAATATAGAAATTATAGTGTTACTATGATGAAAAATTATACCTATATATATATGTGAGACACATATAGAAGAACATCATTTTGACTCTTGTATTCAATAATTATGACCAACATTATTATTCAGTGTTTAGGGGTTCAATGGTCTGATACGTCTTGATATTTTTGTCAATGAATAATATGTTATAATAAAATAATATTCACGAATGGAAGAGATGGGAAACTTCAAATAAACTATTTTTTTCATTTATTCATAAAAATAATAAGAGAAACATCCATAGATTATAGTTTATCTCTTCTCGGAAAATTGAGTCCAATGAAAATAGCTAAGTCAAGAACTAATTGACTAGATGTTGAAGGTCCTCTAAATCTTGATGGGTGGTGTCTATTGATTGTTGATGAATTGAAATTTGTGAAGCTTCAAACATATCCCATGAATGGATTTATGACACTTAACCAAACAAATCTTGTTTTATTATCTTATGGACCTTAAGTAAAGTTGTAAATTATGTCATTTGGGCCCTTGTAGAAAACATTAGGGCATAATATTGCTTTAATTATTTGGTCAAGGGTGATACCTTATCATGGATTCTTGATTCATACACTTTACATTAAGACACTTCATAGATTTGTCACTCTGAAAGTTCAATTTGGTGAGTTACACTTTCAAGTGTCTAATGATTTTGTTCACAAGTCACTAGTCACTCATGTAAAATCACCAATTGATGGATAAAAAAACCCAACCTCTGATAGTCTAAGCATGTTATAGTGAAACACATTAAGAGTTGATGGGAACAATATTCTTTTCACTCCATCCAAACAATATTAGGTCCAAGTGATTAAGGAATATAAGTTCTAAGATGCTCATTCACATGGGGATTGGTTCATAGTAGCTCCCTAATCATAGATTATGGCCACATCATTAGTAAACCAAATGAATTATGGAATATAATTTCATTTTATTTTCCTCGTGATATTGATAATGAAGTGATCTAAACAATATTTGAGGCTTATCTATCGAGATATAGATGACTAATAGAGGGCCATCTGACAGTCGTGTTAGGAATGTAAATGGATTATTATATCTCTGAAGATGTTTTGCCTATGTCTTTCCCCTTGATATTGGAAACTGTAATTTCATGTAATGACATAGGAATTTATTAATAAAATTCCCATTGAAAATAAATTAAATTCCTTATTATATATTATTGTTACAGAAATCACATTCACTTCTTTGGTTTCATTATATACTATTGAATTTAAAGGACCATTAAGCATCATAAACATTGGAAATATAGTGCCTTAATAGTGATCATATGATTAATATAAAAATATGGTGTTGATAAATCCAATTCACACAAACAAAATAACTGACAACTCCAACCAGTAGGAAAATAATCCAAAAATCCCATTTGTTAGAGCATTCAAGGGAGGTAACATCACTAAGGTTTATCCTCGACCAATCCTAAGCCAAGATCCAACAATTAAAGCATAAGATAAACTATTTAAGGGAGAATGTCATGATCATAGAGATCATGACCCAAACCATGTATGCCAAACTAACCCTGAAAACCTCACCATCACACACCTTACTCATAGGGAGTTTGACAGTGTAATGAAGGGATATGTATTAAGACCAGAATAATAAAAACATTCATATTTCATTTTCAATAGAATAATAATTATATTTACTCCTTATTGTTGTGAAATTTTAAATATTTTGATTTGGATATTATAAAAAATTGTATTTTTGGGTAATATGAAATTTCAATTAAGACATCTATTTTGATGAATTAATGGATACTTGAAATAAACAATATTTTTTTAAATATTATTATTAAATAATTATTTTTAAATATAAATTATATTATAATTTTTATGATATCAAATGTAATTTTTATACATAATCGAAAACTGTAATTGTTAAAAAAAATCCAGCATTTCTCAATAAATGATTATTCTGTTTTAAAAGTAAAAAATAGAATATTTGGTAAATTATATTAATAAAATACAAGAATAAGAATGCTGAAATTATACAATGGTGAATTTTTCATAATATTATGAGACAATAATTTTTTTGATAGAAATTAAATATGGTATAAATATACGATGTATATTATGACATCATAATGATCAAAAAGTGAAGTAAAAAATACTATAAAAGGTATCAAAGATAAAATATATATTTCTCATTTAAATTAATATTTTTTTGGTTATTTTATTAATTTTTTAATCCCAGTATGAATTCTATAAAACCGATATTATTGTTAAAGGATTTAAAATCATTTATTTGAGGAACATGACTCACTTCCACATCCCCAAGTGTAAAATATTAATTTGTTCGTCACATAGAAATAAAAAATAATAAAAACCACTAATATTTATAAAAAAATGGGGGGAAACAATTGAATGTTTTTTGTTTTGATTAATTTATTATATATAGTACAAAACCTATGTTTGGAAAATAATAAAGAACTCCCCTCTATTTTCTTATATAAACTCACCCAATCTCCCAATCCTCTTAACTCGAAAACCATATATCATATCCATGATATCCCCTCACATCTTTATATTACTCCAAAGGTTACCCTAATATCTCAATAATCTTCTTCCATGATTTTGGAATCATCCTATCAGGGGTATGGATCATCTCCTACTTCTCTATATTTAAGCATCTGCATTATCTTATACATTTTATCTTCAATTCATAATGTTTGGATTTGTAATTTCATATTCACCTTATATACATTTTAATTTCAAAATTATTTAGAACACATTTCACTCCCATTAATCCCCCCATTAATATTTATGTTCCTCCGATATTTTTCCAAATTGTTTTGTGATTTTCCATGCCAAACATTTGTTTAGTGAATACCCATACCACATTCTGATCAAGTGTGTTCACCATTATGAACTTATAAATATTTTATTTGGGAATTAAATGTATTTAATTAAAACTCCATTATCATTGGAACATATGTGATAAAATAATATCTTATTTATATGATCTATGTGTCAAACTTATGCATGTACATGGTATTATTATGATGGGTGTGCCCAGATAGTTCTCCAATGCAATGGGTAATGTGTTAGTCTCCTGAGATGCCATATATGTAGTGGGGGATGTTATCTCAAGCCCATTTTGTTATGATTCCTTGGTGTATAACATTGAGTTATTTTTACAGTGTCATGTTCAATGTTGTAGTCACATTTCCATGTTTCCTTATATTATCATGTTATATCATTCCTTAATGTTCATGTTTATGATTCTCACCCCTTTTATGCCCCATGGGAATTCACGTTTTTGTCATGTACTACCTTATTCTTATTATTTTTTGTTTATTTCTTTACTAGGATTTGTAGGTCACTCCTTCTTTGTCCATGTCCCCAGGTTATCCCATATAGTTTTAAGAATTATTAAAAAATGTGATCACCTTAAAGAAGTTTTCAATAAAGAAGACACACCCCTTGTTTTAAATTTTTATATATTATACCTATTTCATAAAGAAAATAGAATTAATAATATTTTTGTGTTATATTATGTGTATTATTATGTAATAAGTTTTGGTATAGTATAGATTTAGTGGTTTCCAAACAAATACATACCTGCCTGGATACAGTAGGTGGTTGTGAATCTGGAAAAAATGTACATAGTGTCAACACACAAAAACAACATATTCAGTAAGCCTTGATTAATTACTGGTGAAAAAACATATCCTTAATTAGAACTTAGTTTGAAACATCTATGGGATATAATATTTTAATTTTAAAAGTTTATTATAATCATTATTAAGTGTACAAAAAAATTCAAAAATATTTTATGTTAGGAAATTTACTATGGATAATATAGATCGATGCCTATAAATTCCCAAGTTAATGAATAAATTTAATTTATAAGTTATACATTTAATGTTTTTTGATTATTTTTTATGTGTTTAATAATTTAAAAATACTCATTCCTAATTTTCCCTTTATTTAAGACAAAGGTTGAAAATTGGAGTAACCGAGTAGACAGCCAATGTCAAAGTCAATGTGATGACTACCCACAAGAGATGGCTAACCCGATTGGAGCAAGAATCATGAACATTATACCGATACACTCTTAGTTGAATCGGGTTATAAATATAAAACTGAATCATGAAGATGTCCCAAATCCCCTAAGAAATAATAAGCTTTAATTGAGACCATTATGGAAGAAATACCTCTAACTTTTAATTGATCATTGGATCCCATAATCACGATGTAATTCACCAACTCAATTGATATGATCTTATCCATTATCCAATGTTCTAAAAAATAGAAGTTTATAATAGATGCTTATTGTATGTAGGGAGAAGCCAATTAGCGGTGGAGGTTGATCAAGAATACGAACCCTAAGAAAGAGATCCAAGCAATGGGGTGTATGGAATTCTAGATAATGTTCTTAAAAAAATATTTTCCTTTCAATATCTTACTTGAAATGTAATGGGAAATTCTTTCCCTCAAGAAAAAATATTATTAATCCCTTGGTCCATACATGAAAAACATCACCAGTGTTTCATGATACACATCCGACATTGTTTTTAACATTGAATGAAATGATGAACAATTCATTGGAATGATAAAAATAATATTATGAAAATACCTGGAAATAAAATATTAGGATAGCTATGTGGAAATTTTATTTTATACCCATAAAGTATAAATTGGAATTAGAAAATATCATGTCTATCATAAGGATCCGTAGCATGAATTGATGTTTTATTCAATTTCTTTGATAGAGAAATCTAACAGCGGTAACAAATTTTAACATTGCACTTGTTAAAAGTGAAGAAGGTGGAACCCCAAAAATTTCATAAATTGGACAAGGAAATGATTTTATTAAGGTAATTAAGGGCACATAGCTAGATATTTTAGATGGGAGAAACCCACCAACTCAGTGGAATAAATAAATGATCCTTCATACCTTTAGCTTATTGTATATTATTTCAACATCAAGGAAGAATGAAACTATGTGAAAAAATTTACTGATACAAGGGTTATCCAAGAAAATCAATGCTGAAAACATCCAATGAATTAAGGGAGAGAATATGACACCAAAACCTCAAAGGTACATATGAACAATGAAGTGGTTAGGGGAACACTATTTATTCATTCAATAATATAAAATGTAATTTTTGATCCTAGTTCTACACATTTCTTTATATTACTCAAGTTTAACACAACTATTAAATCTCCATCAAAAATCATGGAATTTTATCTATTAATGAAACAAAAATAATAGGTAAATTATTTCATATCAGATATATACCTCCTCCTCTATCAAAATTTCGAGGATACACTTCCTGGAGAACCTTGTGATAGTCCATTTAGTGTAATTTGATGAAATTATGGGTATGAATTGGATTTAAATGTATATAAAAAACATATATTCCCATGTGATGTAAATAACTCTCCATATTTTGAATCATCCATTTATTCTATACACGTTAATGGAGTGGAATGAATCTTCTTTAGCACCAGCATCTCAAGCATGGATATTATTTCCATATGAGTAACCACATCTAGCTAAAATGGTTGAGTATAAGGTAAAGATCATCAATGTTGAAATGCCAATTATTAAATAATACACACATGTTTTTCCTAAAGAATTTCCCCATCTTCATACTACTCTATATGTTGAATTTTCAATTGTTCTTATACTTAGTGAATTTTCAACAAATAATAATATGTATAGAATAACTATTATATAATTATAGGAGCCGGAGAAATAACTACATGATAATATAGATATAGGATTTACAGGACCATGTAATTTACTGTGGGGTGCACAAGTCCTCTTAATTAAGGAGATGGATGGTTCAATTCACCATTTTATTGATTATCATGAGATCACAAATATCATGATAAAAAAAATTATCATCTTCCATGGATTGATAAATTTTTTCAATCATCAAATTGGATCCCAATACATATCTAAGGTTGATCTTTGGTTCGGGTATTATCAAGTTAGGGTGAGAAAGGAGGAAATCTCCAACACCATGTTCCATACATGGTATGGGCACTATGAGTTCATAGTAATTCCATACAAACATAAAAATGATCCAAAAATATATATGGACTTGGTGAATAGATTATTTATATATTAAATTTATGGTTTTTTGTATGTATTTATAGATGATATTTTAATATATTCCAAAAGGACCGAGTAGCTTGAGTATAATATAACACTATGCTAAGGACCTTATAAAGGAAAAGATTTTTGAAATGCAAGAAAAATGTGAGTTCTAGTTGAAGGATGTCTTATTCTTGGGGAAATTTATCACTAAAAATGGTATATATATTGACCCTTCAAATAGATATTCAATTGAAGGATGAACAAACCAATAACTATGATAGATATTCATAGTTTCCACATAGTAACAGTGTACTATCATAGATTTGTGAGAAATTATTAAATATTTTAAAATCCCCTAGACACGATAAATCAGAAGGGTGTTAATTTTGTTTAGAATAATGAATTCTAAGAGAGCATCAAAGAGTTAAATAATAGGCCTGTCACCACACATGTACTTATGCTACCCACAAGTGTGGAGATTTTAATGTTATAGAGTGGTTCTTTTATGAGTATCATGAATTTTTTACTAATGGAGAATGAAAAAGAGAGAGCCCATGCCTCAATGAAATTGAATGATCATGTACATAACTACATAATTCATGATCTAGTGTTGGATATAATGATGACTATACTGAAAATTTTGATTTATTATGTATTTGGGTGGAAGTGTGAAATATATTTGGATATTAAGAGCCTCTATTATATATTCACAAAGAAAAAGATGAGTATATTCCTACAATGTTTGTTGCTGACTATTAAAGACTATGAGAAGTCAAGACACTAACATGATGGGAATCAAATGACGTGGTTGATGCTATAAGCAGTAAGGATCTAGAAATTTTATAATTGATGAGAGTTTAGAAGGATATAATCACCTTATAATTCAAAAGGATTGAAATGGAAATCATAAATGAAGGAACATCATCAGTCCTTTAAAAAATGATTGATTAACCACCCCTTATGGAGAAGATAAGGGTTGAACTAAGAGATGATATGGAAATTAAAAAGAAGTTGGAACCTATAAGAAAAAGTAAATGCTAAGTGTTCAAAATTAATGATGTAGAAGTGTTATGATTTGGGTCATGAATATGTGTTCCATCAAATCCAAAGTTAATGAAGGAGTTGTTGGATGATTCACATCGCTCGAAATTATCCATACATGCAGGGACCACAATGATGTATTAACATATCCAAAAGCACTATTAGTTGGAAAATGTGAATAATGAGATCATGTAATATAAATCAAGGTGTCATGTGTGTGAGAAAGTGAAGGCTAAAATAAAAAAAACCAAGGGGATGATGGAACCATTACCCATAACTATATTGAAATGGGAAAACATAATCATAGACTTTGTCACCATTCTAATAAAGACATAAATTTTTAATAATGTTATATGGGTAATGGTGGATCGTCTTACAAAGTATTATTACATCATTTAAATTATAAAGGACTTCTCCCTCAATCAAATTACAAGGATATAAACTAGGTAAGAAGTGAGACTACATGTGGCACCACTATTGATTGTATCTGATAGAGACCTATGATTTAACTATATGTTTTTTTAGAACCTCTAACATTCTATAAATACTAATTTGAACTTTAGAATGTATTATCACCCTCAAACTGATAGTGAATCTAACTGGAATATCTTGACACTCATGGAAATGTTGAGATCATGCTCGATGGACTGAAGAGGGGGATGTTAAAAACATCTTCCATTGGTGGAGTTTTAATAAAATTATAGTTTCTACTAAAGCATCCAAATGGTTCTCTATAAAGCCCCTTATGAGAAGAGGTACAAAACTCCCACTTACATCTATCCCTTTGAGATCCATTATCGCATTGGAGCCAAAACCTATCAACTAGAACTCCCACCAAACCTATCTAAATTACATTATGTTTTCTATATATCAATATTAAAGAGGTACATACCATAACCTTTACATGTGGTGTATCTAGAGATGTTACTATTGGAGAATTATCTTTCATATGAAGAGAATCTGTTGAAGATATTAGATCATAGAGATAATGTTATTCAAAATAAGACAAATCATCTGGTCAAAGTTTTGTGGAGATGCCACAATTTTTAAGAAATGATGTTTGAACCAGAGGTGGTGATGAAAACAAATTACCTTCTTTTTTTTAGTGTGTGATATGAAATTTTATAAGGAAATTTTCTAAATCAGGGAGGATTTTAATGACATAAACATTTAAAAATAAAATTCTTTTTGTGATTGAATTAAATTACCATTTATGTATTATGGTTATATTAAACTCATGTACTTATTTAGTTGTATTATTTCATAACAGATTTAAAATACCATTAATCATCATAACTGTTGATAACATATCCAATGAAAAGTTATCATATTATTAGTATAAATACATGGTTTTCATAAATCCAATTAAAATAGACAAAGTAATTGATGGCCTAGAACTACATGACCATACTATATGAATCCCATTTTTTAGAGATTCCATGAGAGATAGAATCACTAGGATTTTCACTTGAGAAAGACCAAGACGAGATCCAATAACTAAAGCATTAGAGAAACCATATATGATAGATGTTTAAGATCATCGAGATCTTGACTGAAACCATATATACGGAACCACCCCTTGATAATCTCATAACCTCAATCCTTTCCCATATGAAATTTTCTAGACTAATAAAGGTCAATGTATCAAGACCATAACAATATCAATATTTATATTGTATTTTTAATAGAATAATAATTTTAATTACTTCTTATTGTTGTTACGTTATATGTTATTTTTATTTTGATATGATAAAAAAATTTATACTTTTGGATAATATGAAATTTCAATTAAGACATTTCTTTTAATGAGTTAAAGGATTTTTAAATGAATAAAATATTAATAAAATATTATTATTAAATAATTATTATTAAATATAATTAATGATATAATTTTTATGATGTAAAATGTAATTTTTATAATGGCTCCAAAATTGTTGTTATCAAAAAACCAAGAATTATCAATAAATGTAAATTATATTTAAAAAGTGAAAATTGGAATATATAGAAAATTATTATGATAAAATAAATACTATTTTTTATTAATCATATTGAAATTACCCAGTGGTTAAAATTTCATAATTCTATGACATAGTTTATTTTTTTGGGTTAAAATTTAATACGATATAAATATATGTTGGGTAATAGGATATCATAATAAACCAAAATTTATTTAAAAATACTTTAAAAGGCATACATGACCAAATATATGTTTTCCCATGAAGGTAATGGATATTTGAGGTTATTTTATTAGTTTTATAGATTCTTTATGAATCCTTCAAAACCTATATTATATTTTAAGGTCTTAAAATCATTTCTTCAAGAAAATGACTCACTTCCACATCCCTAAGGGAAATATGTTAATGAGTTTAGACCGCAGAGTTGTAAAAATATAAAATACACTATTATTTTACAGAAATAATTGGAAAACCCATGAGATAATTGTTGTTTTTTATTACTTTATCATATAGATTCCAAAACCTATGTTTGAGAAATACTAAATAACTACTCACTCTTTTCCTACATAAACCCAAAAAATATCCCATTCCTCTTAAAAAAATATTATAATACATCCTTAATCATACATCCCATCTCTGTAGTCCTCTCACGATTCCCTATGCTCTCAAAAAGCTTCTACTACACTCTTGGAATCACCCTCTCAATGTAATGTATCCACTCCTCCTCTATATTCAAGAAGTTTTATTACCTTATACCTTTTATCTCTAATGGTTCGTGTTTTAATTTGTTATTAAATATTCCCCTTATTACCCTTATAATTTTAAAATGACGATATAACCCTTTCACTCTCATGTTTCCCCTGGTAAAAAATTATGAGTCCCCATTCTACTGCCAAAAGTTCACTATGATTTTCAATTCCAAATTTTATTAGTGAATACCCATACCCATTTCTTATAAATGTGTTCCGATTTAAACCGACATAATTATATTATTGTGGAATTACATGTATGAAATCCACACTCAATTATTATGGAATTAAATAAGATGAAATGTGTTCATATTTATCTGAACTATGTAGAGAACTTATTCATGTAAATGATTTGATTATGATGGGTGCACACAAATAGTGATCCGAAACATTTTGTAATGTTTAAATTTCATTAGATTCAATGTATGGCTCATGGGAGTTTATCCTAAGAATATTATGTTATAATTCCTTGGTGGTTAACCATGAATTATTTTTTGATGTCATGTTTAAATTTGTTTCCATATTACCATGTTGCATTTATATTATCATTCCATATAATTTAAGAGTTTTAAAAATGTTAAAACCCCAATAAATAAATTTAAACCCAAGATAAATTCAATATAGTAGTCCCTGGATTCTCTCTTGAGGATGTTACAATTTTAGTTTCAAAATTGTCACTTTTTCATTGTTTTTTTGAATGTATAACTTTTTTTGGGGAATTGATTAAAATTTATAATACAAAAAATAAATATAAACCTACATGAATGAAAACTATAGATCAAGAAAAAAATTTATTGGAAATTAAATGGGTTTCAAATGATAATTTAAATATTAGATATAAATAAGATTAAACATATCGAACACTCTCCTATTCCTTGTTTAAAATGATTTCCCAATTTAATTTCTCAATAACCATCCAGATAACTTTGGATGGAAAACCTAATTTTAAAGGATACAATTTCAATAAGTCATTATTGTCGTTTCCCATCATATAGAAGTGATTAAATTACATAATACCTTTATTAAATCAAACCTAATCGAGATCACTTTTCTCAACAACAAATCCTCCCTAAATAAATTTAAATAGTGAAATCAATTATTTTACATAATATATTTGAAAAAATCCTAAAAATATCATTTAAAGTTTATTGTAGAAATAAAACAATTTATTTCATTAAAAAATATTAGTTCACAAGAAATTCAAATGAGATTATAAAACAAGATCGCAACTCGGAAGAGAGTTTCTATTAGTTATCACCATTAAAAACCACTTGTTTATTTGGATCACATCAATTTTGAAGCCAAAATATTCTCCATTATAGCATGAATAAACAACATCTTCATCAATATATCAATTATATAATTCTCCCTTCTTTCAGGATCCAGTCCCCAAAGAAAATATGTGTTGATGAAAATATAAGGTGCAGGAGGAGGAGGAAATCTCTTTTCTAGTTTATGTCTATCCAAACCTGTCTAATTTATTCTTCATTCCTAGCTAAATATCCACACTAGGTATTCTTTAATTTTTTTTTTAAATTTAATTATCTATTGAATTGAGAAAATTTATTTCCTTTGGACTATTTTTGAAAAAGTTATATTCAATTTATTAAATTCTTAAATTTCTATCATAAGAGACCAATCAACATCCTTTAATTTTACACAATTATATAATTAATAATTGATACAAATGTTCCATGAAATCTAACATGAAAACAATCCTTTGAATATTATTTAATATCCATGTGAAATCATCTAATTTTTTTTGCTTTTACCTATGTTATTCCTCACTTATGAGGTAGGGCCCATTCTATCATCCAAAACAATTTTTCACAATGACTGATTTATATGGGCCTCAATAAGGTTAAATAAACACTTTTTCTAGCTGAAATAGTTATCTTCCACAAACATATAAATCTTATGGAATAATAATTACTCTATTTGAATTGATAAATAAAAAATTTATCCACAAAATATATAGGTGATTTAGAATGGTTAAATTTCTATAATAAATAAAATTTCAATTTTAATCTCAAAAAATCCAAAAAATCCTTAAACGATTAAATCAAATGAAATTTATAAATTTCATGGGTTTATATCATTAAGATACACATTAAAAATATTAAAAACATTAGCTCTATCAATTCTCACACACTTAGTGCTTGGTATCTTAGACAAGTGAGAATCCAAATAAAATTAAGGAAAATGAAAAATATATACCAATGTGGTTCTCCAATTTATCACCAAAAAAATATATCTCATGACCCAAAAAAAATATTTCAAGATCTCCATTAATAGCATTAAATCCATTCATAATTAATTACAATTTCCATGAAAAAAACATGCTTAACTCAAAATAATTTTCTCTCACCACACAAATATGGATATTCAACAAAGATTTTATCATTAAAAATCATACAAGAATCACCATTGACTTGATAAATTTCTATATATTCACTTAATGTGATGTAAGAACATGTTATTATCATGAGGAATTTCTATTATTATTATTTTGATTTTAGTTGTTTCATTTTGAATGTCAAAATTCTAAGGATGAATAAGGATAGTTTGGATCATTTTGAATTAAAAAGGAATCATTATATTTTTCACTAAAGTTTGGTCTCATCCTCAATATTAATAGATTTAAATTATCTATAATCATATTTGAATCTAAAAATATAATTATTTTAGTGGAAAAAGGATATTTATATTCTTTTTTGTATTGAAATATTCAGATAGGAATAAATTTCTTTATTTGTGATGTCGATAATGAAATGACTCTGTTTTTCATGAAGGCTTTAGAAGCATATACATTTTAGTAAAAAAAATATTCATAAAAAATATATCTTCAGAATTTTATTTTCCACCTATAGAAGAACCGAATGATGGAAGGCACCACAAGTCATCTTTCCACATAGTTATGTTTAACTAAATCATGTATTTCTACTTCTAGATCTGGTTGGAAAGATAAAATGGGATTCTAATGTGGCTAGACTAATAGTATGTACAAGGATACTAAAGGATGTCAAAGATAAATTGTATTGGGAAGTCCAAATTAAAATAAATCAATTGATAAGGGGCTCTAAAACCCAATATATTCCTCAACCATTTAAATAATGAGTACTTTAACTATCTGGTATTGATAAAAATAAATCACATTTTAGATAAAGAAGGCATGGGTTACTTCTCTAAAGAAATGTGGTTCATGTGAAGAAGATATCAAAAATGGTTTAGAAGCATCCTATTAATGGGGTTTCAAAGATAAATAAATGGAGGTTTTTTATGAGATTAAAAAATGATAGGTATTTTTAAGAAATATTCAAGGTTTTGGAGTTAAAAGAAAGTTAATTTTAGCATTAATTTTTTCTAGGATTCAAGGTATAAAATGTTTACCTTGTCAAAATGGGTTTAAAAAATGAAATTTATAATCATATAAGATCAAAATTTTCAAATAAAAAAATTAAATGAAAATAAAATAAAATAATATAAAAAAACAAAAAGATAAAAAATGGAAATAATTGAAAATAAAGATCCCAAAATTTTAATCTACCCAACATGTTCCTCCCACCCACTTATTTTTCAAAATATATTCCATTTGAAATATATTTATGTGAGAAAATTATATTCTATAAATTAGAGACATAACAAAAATAAGTGATAAGTAATGAAACAATATGGATTCAATTCTGTTAAGCTTCCTGAATATGGATATACTCCCCTAGAGTCTTTTAAATGTTATATATTAAAAGCTTCATCCTATTACCATAAACTGTAAATGGTTTCACTTTGTCTATTTATTTTATCTAGATTGTAAGAATATAAAAAACATTAGGAATAATAAAAGGTTCATAACATTTAGAATTATTATTACCTGGGAAAAACATCAATCAGGAATCAAATAGTAACACTTTATCTATTTCCTTGATTTTTTATTAAGAACCATCCCATCATGAAATTTTGTGGATATTTGTTTTATAAAACATTGATATTTCTTAGGAATATTTCCTAATATAATCATTCTTCTGAAAATAGTATTTTATTTCTTTCATAGATGAGAAAATATTCATGTCACATGTTTTAGCAATGTGAAAAGCATTGTGTCATAAATCAAATGGTAAGTGATAGGCCCTTCCATATAATAATTTTATTTGGGACTTGGATTTTTTTTTTGAAATCAGTCCCATATTCCAAAAGTGTAACCTCTAGTCTCAAACTCCAATACTATCTATTTGGGTTCATTATATTTAGAATGTGATTGATTTATCTATTTGAATTACTTAGACATTCAATTTATTTGAGGGTGATAAGGAATAAATAACCTAATATTAAATCCATAATTCTTAAAAATTTATTTAAATGTCTAATTAATTTTTTTCCTTAAATAGTGATCAGAAACATTAGAAATCAAAATATAGAAAAAAGTCTCATTTCACAATCATAGATACTGTTTTGGAATTATCATATCTATTGGGAATAGATTTTACCCACTTGGACACATAATAATCATCATCTTGAAATAGGTAAATATATCCAAAATTAATGGGAAATGTTCTAATGAAATACATTCCCCACACATATAATACATCTCAAAGCAAAAGTGGTTGTTGGGCATCTCATTCATTTTGTATATTTAACATTAGAATTTGATATTTTTATAGTATTTGAAAAATTCAAAACCATATCTAAAAATGGAAGTCCAATAAAAAAATAATCAAGAACTTTTATTTTAGTTATTTGTGACTCAATGTATCCTACGTCGATCAATGTGTGACAAATATTTTGGATATATTGAAATTCATGATTTGTAATGCATCTTAAAATCGTATAATCACAAATAATATGGTATAGTTTATGATCATCCATAATTTAATTCTTTGAATCACAAATAAATTAATAAATATTTTTCCTATAAAATTAGTGGAGAAATATACTATTACAAAAATAATTCACATGTTTATAAGACCAGGGTGTTTCACTCTTACAAGTATATGACTAATCATCTAGAAAGGTTTATTTAATTTCTGAAAAAATATGATGTTTTCCATTAAAAATAAATGGCATCCTACACAAAGTATCAAAATATGTTCTCAGTTAATTTCTTATCCTTTATTTCAATAGAAAACTTCTGTAAAAACAAGATATATCTCAAGGTTTTTGGTTTTTTTCATCATGTTTCTTCATAAAACATATGATCACATAATCTTCCATGAAAGTAATCACTTTGGATCCGAGAATATAAAACCAAAATTTTTATAAGGAAATTAAAAAATCCCTTAGTTATTTCACATTTTTATATAGTTTTATTTAGCATTATCTAAAGTTATAGAGGCATAAAAAATAACATTGGATTTATTTTACATCCTTTAACTGAAAACTTCTCTAAGAGAAAAGTTAGATGCATCAATCCTGATATCAAAGGGGAAGTCCCATTTTGGTGTTTGACCAATGGGAGGGGTTATAATTTTTTTATATCCCAAAAGTAAGGTTTAAAAATATCCAAAAAACAAGTTGGGTGTTTTTTGGAGCAATATATACAATGTTTGTTCGTTGTTACTGAAATAATTTGTGAATCTCCATTAAAAAATAGCATGACCAAGGATGAATCTCACATATGTCAATATTTTTGTGTATTGAAAGGATTAAATTGCCTCAATATTTGATTTATTAATTTTAATTACATCTATAGAAACAAAATGGCAAAGAAAAATCCACTCATCTACCATGAAATGGTATTTTTCATAATTGGGGAAAATATTATAATCAATAAAATATACAAGAAAATGAGTTGAAATTTTTAAACAACCATCAAATTATTTTCCACAAATAATGAATCCATTCATAAAAACTTCCATACAAGTGTCTATAATTTCATATAAAATTACAATCATACACTCTTGAAATGTTTTAGTAGAATTACATAAACCGAATGGCATTATCCTATAAGAAATTTTTCTAAAGGGGAAAGTGAAAGTGGTTTTATCTTAATCCTCCAGTGTAATATGTGTTTGGAAATAGATATTCAATCCATAAATAATGAAATAGTGGGTTTTCCAACATATTATTCAAGGAAATTATCAAGAAATGGAAATGGGAAGTGGTATTTTCATATCATAATATTGAGCTTCCTATAATCAATACACAATTTCCATTAATTTTTTATCCTAACTTGGACAAGAGCACCAAATTCATTACTTGATATTTTAAATCCACCATTTTTGGGAACAACTTGGATATGACTCATCTATTGACTATCAAATATCAGAAAAATAATTCTACAGACCAAAAATGTGGTAATGCCCTTCTTAAAAACATCTAAAAGTGTTTGGTCGAGTCTCTATTGAAACTTTCCCACTCATTTATCACCTTCATCCAATAAATTTCTATTATTAAAAAAATAGTTAATGATCCCATTCAAATAATATAGAGTACAACCTATTTATTTCTTATAGAGTTTTAGGACTCCTAACTATTGGTACACCTATATGAACATTTATGATTTATTCTACCATTTTCAAATATGGTCTCCCTAGATTGAGAGGTTAAGGGATACTAAGCTGATCATATTCCATATCAATGACATAGAAATAAACTAAAAAAATTAATTTCACTCATCAAAATAAGAACACCCTATATAATTCCATAAGGCTTGGTAGTACATCGATTTCCAAGATGAATGATAATAATAGAGGGGTTTAGTTCTCCAACTGGAATAAATGTGTAAATAGAAAGTGGCATAACATTTATTTAGGCTCCAAAAAGTAATCATGACATCCATTAATTCAAAATTTCCTATTTCTTGGGTATTTTAAATGATCTTGTGTCTTTAAATTTGACAAGAAAATCACATTGAATTATAGATGAAACATTTCTCCATATTTTAACCTTTTCACATACTTTGAATTTCTTCTTTTGGGTACAAATCACTTTAAAAAACCTATCATACCTTTAAATTAGTTTCATATCAATGAGAAACGATATGTTGACTTGAATATTCTTAAATGTTTCCAAAACTTCCTAATACAACTTTTTTTTATTACTTGACCTCGCCTATGGTCCACGCATTGGATAACGTAGTTATGGTTTTAATATTTCGGACTATTCTAAGCACTCCATTGAGAAACATAAGAACCATACATCCTATTCCAATTGTTATTTATTAATTCAAGAGAAACATCCTCTCTTGACCTTGTGTTTTCATTCATGGAAAATGAAAAAAAATTATCATTTCCATCAAATATGGGTTTCTCATCAATAATTTAAATATTATGTTTGAGTTTCTCATTTTGAGGGTTATTAAATCTTGTTCCAGTTCTAAATTCAATATAACTCACATTTTCATTCCCTTTATCTATTATATTCACTTGGGGTTGTGATGGTAAGTGGATTCTCATTTGGATATTTATATTACTAAAATCATGGGAATGATGAAACTATTGTTTCATCAAGGTATTCATTATGTTCTATTGTTTATATAAGGCTTATTATAGGTGTATCAATACTTCTTATGTTTTTCTCATTTCCTATTGTTTTTGCCTCATTTCATCTTAATATTTTATCATTGAATTTTTAATTGGAGGATAAGAATGAATGTTTCTTCCAGAATGACCATTAGATTTCTGATCGAAATATATGTGTTGATAATTACTTGAATGTCCATGGAATATGCTTCTTGGGTTGTCCAAGAAGAAGAAATATTTCATTGGAGTTGTTTTCTTAGCCTTGATTGAAATTTTGGTATGTGTGAAAAGTTATTTATTTGTTTAAAAGAAAAGGTTTTCTTGGAAAAACATTTTTATTTTTAGAAATCTCTTTAATTTTAGGGTATTGATAACTAAAAATTCTTTTGGAAGAATGAATTCCATAATATACTTCCATTTGAAAATTTTCTTCTGGTTTTGGGTGGGGTTGGTGGGTTGTTGGAAAACATCATCAACCTTACTATGGTGGTATGATAAAAAAGTTTACTAGAAGACATGTTATTTTTATAACTAGAAGTGGGGAATTCATGGTCATACTTCACATATAGAAGGGATGTTTTTCCAAATTGGTAATCATTTAATGACATGTTTTCAATTAAATTCCTAGAAAAAAATAATGTTTTTTTAAAAATCCCTACCTACAATTGTATCAATAATACTTCTATAGATATTACATAATCCTTCATAAAAATATTTAATCGAGAGATGATCAATAATTTTATGGTTGGGGAAACTAAAATAGAGGACTTTTAATCATTAATAGTACTCATATAATTTTTCACACTGAGTTTTCGTGACCCCACAAACCACCTTTCAGATAGAAGTATTTCTAGAGGCAAGGAAAAAAATTCGAGGAAATTTTTATTTAATTATTTCTAATTTCGAATCAATGATGAAGGTGAATATAAAATTCAATCATTTGAAACTCATTCTAATGAAAACTTAAATTACATCAATTTCATTTTATTTGGATGAACACCTTGAGGTTTCTTTTTGAAATAAAAAATGAAATATTGAAAGTTCTATGTGGTTCTTCACTTATAAGTCCTTTAAATATTTTTAGTTATTTAATGAGACCACATTTAACTTCAGACCCAACAGGTGCATTAAGGTTTTTAACATGGTTTTATTTATTTTTATCATAGGATGAGGCCAATAATATCAATGTTTTTGTCGTTATCCATTAGAATCTTAGGTAAACACTATTTCCTTCTATGTGTACAAGTAGAAGACTTACAATGAAGGACATATGGATTTCAAATAGATCTAACTCAAGAGTCACAAGTTCTATTAATTTCATAATCAAATGGTAATAAGTTCGGTTCATAATTTTAGGTCCTGAGAAATTATTTTAAAAAATATACTCAAGAAACCTCATCATAAATAGTTATATTTTTTATGGGAATTTTTATAGAAAACCCCAAATCAAGAAATTCATCACCAAGAAAAATTCAATATAGCAATCATAGGATTGTCTCTGGAGGAGGTTATAAATTTTGTTTAAAAAATATCACTTTTGTTTTGATTATTTTTATAAGAATAATTATTTTTGGGGATTTGATTAAAATTTATAAAATAGAAAATTTATATAAATCAAAGTGAGAAGACATTCAAGGGAAAGGAAGAAAATTGAAATGAAAATAAAAGGGTTTTAAATTTAAATTTAAATAGTAGTTTCAGAAAATCTTAAATCTCTTAGAAACTCCCTTATTTCTTGTTTAGAAGAGTTTCCCAACTAAATTTTCCAAATCAAGACCAAATAGCTCTAGATTAAAACATTTGTTATCAAGGATATCATATCAATACCTTAATATGATTTCTATCCCCCATATAAAAGTGATTTAATTACATGATGACCTTCAATAAAGAAATCCTAATCGAGATCTCTATTCTCATTGTGGAAACACAACTGAAGAAATTTAAATTGGTAAATTGATTATTTTACATCATATATTTAACAACATTATAAAAAAAATATACTAAAAATATATTCATGAAATAAATAATAAAACATTCATTAAAAAATATATGTTCCAGAAAATAATCATAATAAATTATAGATGAATATCATAACTCAGAAGAGAGTGTCTTCTAGTTATCGAAGTCCAAAACCACTTGATGCTTGTCCTCAAATCACCTGAGAATCCCCCATATTTTATATTCTAGTACGAATTCATAGAGTCAATAACAATATCTCTATCTCATCCCTCCATTTATCTATGAAGACAACCCTTGAAAATATGTGTAGATGGAAATAAAAATAGGTGGAGGGTGGGAAATCTACTATCCAGTCGTTATACATCCAGAGTTTTCTCAATTATATCCCCTTTCTTGGATGAATATACACTAGATTTCTTCTAAAAGGATGTTAGAAACTAAAATCCTTATCTATACTCAAAATATCCACTCTTTTGGACACATTTAGGAAATCATAAATTTGATTTATTGAAGTTACAATTTTCTATCCGAAGAGACATTTTTACATTCCACAAATTGACTCATGTATATAATAAATAAATAATTTTTTTTAAACATTGACATTAATGAACACCATTGATTCATCATTTATATCCAATTATAATCATCTAATTTGATGGGTTGTATCCATATTTGTGCCTCATTAATTGAGCTGGGGTCCATTCTATCCGATTTTCTCTAGAATGAATAATTTATTTGGGCCTCAAGAAAGTATAATTAAAACATTTCCTAATTTACAAGGTTGTATACCATGTATATAAGATGCCTATAAAAAAATTAAATACTCAATTTTTATCAATGAGGGAAATTTTATTCTTGAAATATTGAATTTATCGAAAACAATTGGATTTACAGAATTTAGAAGTTTTTACTTTTAATTTGAAAACATCTTGAAAATCCAAAAAAAATGAAATTCATCTCAAATAGAAAAATTTGTGGGGTTTAATACATTTAAATACTCCTGAAAATAGTTTAAATATTAGTTGTATCACTATACCATGCCTCAATGTTCATGTTTATAATTCTCACCAATTTTATGTACAATGGAAATAACTATTGTGTAACTTGTAATACATTATTCAAATTATGATTTGTTCATTCCATTAATGGGTTTTATATCTCAAAAATGTTTTATGTATGTTCCCATGAAATTTTCGGAATGATTAAATAATATGATCATGTAAAGGAAGTTTTATCAAAGCTATCTTACCCCTATTTTAACTTTTTATATATTGTAACTATTTACCAAAGATAGAAGGATTATTGATATCATAGGTTATATTTTATGTATCATTATGTATTAAATCATGAATTATTGTGTAATAAATATAAGGTTATTAATATTCATATCCAAGAATAAGATCAATTTCTTCATTATCCATGGAACTGAGGTTGACGATGTTAATATATTGTGTTGTTTCTTCTGGGATTTCCCCTTCAATTAGAAATGATGGTGCATGTATCTATGGAGTGGCTTCCCTTAGAGGCATGTTATAATAAAACACAATCCATGCATGGGAGTACCCTACAAACATTAAAATTCCATCTGAAAATAGTGGGAAAAGTTTGGAGATGATTCTATTTGTTTGGATCAATATTAATCAAAACTGATATGAGATTATTATGTTCTACTCATAATACACTTCACAAAAGAAATATATTTTCATCTCATAAATGAATCAAAAATGGAATCCAAACTAGTATTTTATATTGATTTCACAAATTGTGACACCATAAACCCACTTTGTGAGAACCCCATCATGTAGTGTGATCTGGTATGATCGAGTGACAATTGTTTCATTTAGATAGGCTACCATAGTGATGATGAGAGTCTTTTATCAAGTAAAATAAAATGTATAAAGGTTTAATAGATTCATATCCAAATATTTTGTATTTATTTTTATGGCCTATATGTTCTTGATATCTAGTGATATTGGCCTAAGATCAAGATTAGGATACAAGGTTTTAAGTCACTAGTCATAAACACTGAGATTCACTATTATCCAGCTATGAAGTTGTGAGATAGGTTTGCAAGTTCTTTGAGAAGATTCACCCCCACTAAACTTGACCAAACACTTGATATAGCCTCCCAAAATTTTAATCATTAATAATCATTTATATTTTTTAATTTAAATTGATCCATTATTATAAAATTCATTTCCCTTACTCAGATAAATGCATATCAAGCAGGTAATAGACATACACAGAAAAACATGTCAAGAAACCCTATCAATTATTGTTCTGAGCTAAACTCTTGAATGATTTAGTAACCCCAAGTTAGATATTGATAATTATCACAGAAATACTAGTATTTATTTTTTAAAACTCCTAACATTATAATTTGGGATGATCCTTTGAATTTTTCATCAGATTTTTAGAACCATAATAGAATACTAAAATTTGGATCCATGCACAAATGAAACATTTATCGAAAGAAAAAAACTCATTCGACGGATCCATTTTATCCAATTTTAGTAAGTCCCTACCAAACATAATATTTCACATGGAATATTATTATGTTAAAAAATTATTAAGTAATTAATCATAAATATACCCCAAGATATGGATCCCTCTGATTTATGGGCATCCTAGAGGGTAATACCAACCTCACGGCATGGAAGATAAAATGCATTAGTCTCAAAATGCCACAAGATGACCATATTTGGGATGAGATATGGATATAGATATAAATATAAAAACTATGTCTTAAAATTATCATAATGTATAACAATATGCCTAAGGTTATCATGTGTAATACAATATAGGTTATCATAACAATTCTATGTACACTCCTTAGAAAAATAACTTCTCAGATGAAGGTCCCATTAAAGACTTCATCCTCTCTTCTAGATCTATATAAGGGAATGATTAATATTTAAATATAAAATTAATTCCATATTTTTTTATGATAAATAATTTTTTATATGATTCAACATTTCACTAATGGTTCTATTAATGAAGGTTCTGTCAATAGAATTATTCACCGTTGAGGTAGCCGAATTCAAAAAAAGTTAAATATTGGAGAAGTATTCTTCATTGTACATTCTATAAACTAGAAATCCATACCAATACGAGTAAAGTATATAAAATAGCAAATAGTTTTTAAGATATTATTCAATAATTATTGTTATATTTTGATGATTTGAGGTGATTATGATTAATGAATTGGATTCAGTATTTGCAATCATTTCATAAGTGGTAGGGGCTTTAGTATCTGAGAGAAAATTTGATGATAAATCCATTTATAAATATACAATGGGTTTCAAAAGTTGTTCCATCAAAAAAATGAAATGAAAAAAAATTACTATAAATGAGGATAAAATTGTTGTAAAGAAAAAAATGTTATAATTTTACAAATTAATATTTTTTCTTTAGGTAACTTTACTTAGGACTATTTCAAGGGAGGTCCCAATATGGAACCTTTGATACAGTGGAATCCCTATGTCCCCCTCACTATGGTGACCCTTGTAGCCCCTGCTCACTGGGAGGGACTCTCCCAAACCCCTTCTCTTCAGTGTTCTAGCTAATGTAAAAATAGAACTAGAAATCACCATGGGGAATTAATAGAATCAAGGGAAAAAGAGGGATGTGATATCATTCTTAATTAATGGGAGTTCCCTTTCTATTTATAAATAATTTGGTCATCTCACAGGACCTAACTAGAACTTCTCACTCTACCTGGATAGTGTGGCCCACCCAAATTGGAAAAAATGGGTTTTTCTAAGAACCTCCACAAATAGGTAGTGGAACCAGAGTTAAATAATCATGTTATAAGAGAGGATTTGAACCTATAATCTAATCATAACCTTTACGCTTGAATCATATTCCAAGGGGATCATATTTTTTGAACCCTTTTTTACGAAAAGGGGAATCCAAGAGAATGACCATGATTCCCTCTTATTTCATGGCCTACCTCAGTTAAGTATTATTTTCCACCCAACCAAACTCACTCAGATCCCCATGGATCACCCAATATACCCTTCACAACTGACATGTTTGAATATCTTTAATTTCTTAGCCCAATATACCGAGAGTTTAAATGTTTTCCTATATATTTAACCCTAGGTCAACACATACTGCACATTTTTTCAATTACAAAAATAGGAGAAATAAAACCTGAGATCCTTCACTCAATCTTCAAATACCTCTCTTTGGTAGCCTATAACACTCAAGGATGTAATTAAAATTAACTTACGAAGTGTTAAGTAGTGATGAAAAATTCAACACTAGGTCTTTTATGTGCCCAAGGATTTTTACTATTGTGGCTATCCACCTTGTCTAGTTCATCTTAATGGAACATCACCATGGGATAAGTCTTCAAAAAATTACTTATTAATTTACTCAAATATCGTTTTTGATAATGATGTCATTAAGACCCCACAAAGAAACCAATTTTTTTTGGGACATAAGGCACACCTGTGTACCCCTATTTCAATCATGAATTCCCCTAACAAAGAATTTCCATCAAATAACCTTTGTAATATATGGGTTATAAAGGGTATTTTCAATCTTACATACCCTTGGTTATAATTATAGTAATCCCAGTAGTGGTCGATGGACACTTCCCAGTTCAGGCAGTAGTGATTACCTCCCTAGTGATTCCAAAAACATGATGCGAATAAGACAATATCCTCTCTTTCTTTTTTCTATCCAATAGGTGCATAAGACCTAATATTGGGTTTAGAAATAAATAATAATATGAATCTCGGCACCCCACCTGGATTAATCCAATTTTATTTATTTTTAAATACCTCACTATAGCTCATCCCTCATCCATCCGTAGCCAGGGAGAAGACTCCAAATAGAAACCCTCCTAGTGTATTACCTAATAAAATTTCTTAGGATATAATATACCTCTATCCTTTTATAACACGCTATTTTATCAACCATTGGACAAGGAAGTAAATTATTTTATATGATTCTTAATTAAAATGATGTCCCATTCAGTTTGCCATTCATGCAATGCGACTGATATACTATAGTCCTTTATTTCTCACACCGAGATTTGCACTAGGGAGATTATATATATTTGGAGATTTTTACAATGACATGATAATATACATAAAAAAATAATACTCTTTAGGTGTATGAGAAAAGTAAACATCCCTTTTCTAAAAGGTCCACATTCTTCATGATATTTTCCTTCAAAGGGTCACATCCTTAAGGAAGTAATCTTGGGCTCATTGTTATGATCAATATGTACCTCATAGGATACTACATAGGATTTGGTTCTTATATCAAGGTTATATGTTTCAAACCTCCAATATTTTCAAACTAAATATTATAATCCTTATATTAATACCAAGGATCCATATTCCATTTGAGGTTAACCAGAAAGGGCCTCTCATGCGTAAGTCCCACCTCAACCATTTATAGGAACCATTCTTATAGTTTTACATTCCATAATACATTCATCTCTATGGAAGCGTCCTTGTCTCAAATCCAAATAATTCCATATATGTGAATAATATGTAGCACCAAAAAACTTTGGTTCTAATTCCATTCTCAAGGATACATAGGAAGCCATAACATGGTCCCTATCCTGACACCAACCCAATCATAACCTTCTAGGATGTCTACAAAAAACCAGAGTACCTAGTTGTGTGGGTTTAAATCAAATTTCTCTAAAATTAAGAATCACTATGTAATAATGAAATAAAATATAGGACCTATAATAAATATTGATGGATATATTGATATAGAACCTCTAATATATTTATATGTTTATAATTATAGGGAACCACTGATACACAAAGATGGTTTATTCCAATAACTTTGAATAAATGATTTCTCCTAGAAGAGGTTTACCCATAACCTAATGAGACTTTGGAAGGAATCATGAATATTTTGTAAATCTATAAAATATTCCTAGAATAAGAAATAATCTATCTCTAAAGGGTGTGGTGGACATGACCACCCATTATCTCAACCAATGTGTTTTATAAGGTGTTATTCGTAAAATTCTAGTGACTGCTTTCATTTAAAGATAAAGTCCACATTAACTCAAATTAAGTGCGAGTGTGAATTTAGGTGGAAAACAACAAGAAGGGATGTTTGATCAAATGAAATGCCCAAAATATATTATAAAAGTTGAAAAATAAATTAAAACTTATTCTCTGTGGATATTAATGAGGAAACAAGTCTCCTTATAGTGGAAGATGAAAATGATATTTGGTATCAATGATTCATACATGTAAATCAGTAAATAATGAACAATATATCAAAATTAAATATTATTTTTAATATTCCAATTCCCAAACATGATCAGGAAAATATTGGTGATGCATTTATAAGTGATAAAATGATGAGAAATACCTACCAAATAAAGGAGAAATGTGATAAATTATATTTTTAATATAATTAACATTCGAGTGTATAATACCACAAAGATTTCTAGTGTGCATGGTGAGTGGAACTTTATATTATTTATTTATGATTATAGTTTAATGGTTTGTATCATATTCATGTAGGAAACAATGGAGGTAACTGATTAGGTAAATCAAATTTGATGGATATTCCAAAAATAAATTATGATAAAAACCAAGTTTGAACATTTTGATAATTGTATAAATTCCATATCCAATGTGGGATAAATATATATGTAAATGTATGGAATCAAACATTAAGTCTCATCTATTAGGACATCTTGAGAACAAATTTCATTTAATTTTATTAATGCACAATGAACCGTTTTGAAAAATAAATTCTCATTGAATGTTATATTATAAAGAACTGTTGGAATATGGAAATTCATGTGGATAACTATATGAAAAAGAAATACTTGAAAAGACCTAGAGGGAAGAAGGATCCATATGAATGTTGGAATGGGTGGAAGGAAACAATAATCAACTTTAAATTGTTTTAAATAATGTGTCACACCCTAAATAATGAAGGGAATCATGGTAAATATTGCGTTTTTTGGATTGAGGAATATTTTTAGGCTACTAATTCCATAGTCAGGATTAAAAATGATTTAATAAGAAGTTAAAAAATCTTTTCAGGAAATGAAGTCATATTTATTGAAGGGAAATATCGAAATAAATATTGAATTTCAAAATTGAGCGATGATTCTGTTAAACAAGATGATATAGTTATAAATTTGTTAACTCAAGCAATTTTTCATTCAAATATGATTCTTAGGTCGAATTGGTGGATAAATATCCTTTTAAAGAGAGGAAACCATCTACACAAAGAATAAATTAATGAGTTGATGTTGATGAATCAAATATAATTGTGGATACATTTTTTCTAAAAAAGACTAAGATGATGGGTAATATAGAGTAAAATACTATATTATCTCCAATATAATTGGTTTTTTGAGGAATCTAGGAACTATAAAATATTTTTCCATAACAATAATGAAGACCATGATTAAATAGAGGAAAATAAATCATGGGAGCTCATGAAGAGGATAACATACCATAATATTATTTGAACAATGTTGGTGTTCAAGAACAAGTATGATGAAAAGTTAACAGTTGTTTAGATTATGAAAATATTATTTTAAAAAGTATTTGTATAATTCAAAGGTGTTGATTTGGTAAAAACATACAAAATAGTAGAAATACTCAAATATATAAGACATTTTATAGATATTTAAATTCAAATAAATATATGATTATTTCAAACCAGTGTCAAAATGTAATTTCTATTTAATGGTATTGAGGAAAATTTATATATTAAATATCCTATAGGTTTTCTAATCATGGACGATGAATCCAAGATGTGAAAGACAAAGAAATAAATGTTCGACTTGAAACAAGAACCTCAAGATTGGTATCTTTGGATAGAAAATTTATCTAAGAGCATAAAATTTAATGTAGGCAGTGTCAACCAAAGTATTTTTATGAAACTTACAAAGGAGAAAAAATGAAAGGTGATTTTTTACTTAAATTATTCCATATTTAGAGAGTTATATATAAATTTTTTGGAATAATTTTTCAGTTTTATGAGCACAATATTTTAAATTTCAATTATCAGAAAACTAATGAACATTCTCAAGATTCTATTTAATAAAAAGTGGGATTTATATTTTCCTATCAAGAAAGATATGTGAGGGATGTCATAAATACATTTGAATTTAATTATAGAAAGATGGTTTCAACACCATATTTCATTGGAACCAAGCCTTAATATAATTAATCTAGGAAATACATTGGATTAACTCTTTACTAGAATATGATTTCATTTTTTCAATATCCCACTAAAACAAGACAATTAATTGTTTTTTCAACATGATTGGTTTCTTAGTTTCTGAGTAGTTCAAAGGAGGTATATCTCATGAACATAAAAAGTATCATAGAGTACATTCATGACACACATTATTTTTATTTTTCTATTTTTTATTTAATGGTTAATATTTAAATATATAAGTTTATACAGAATGGTTGGAAGAGAATTTTGATAGAAAATACTCTAGTATAAGAGATTTTTTATTAGGGGAAAGTTCATTGGAGGGATTAATAAGATGAATTAAATCAATTTAATTCAAACAAGTAAAAAAACTATATTTTAATGAAAAATTCATGTACACAATTATTCTGGATAAAAATAAGTCGGATGATCATATAGAAGATTTGAAGATTTATATTGTCATTCATTATGAAAAAAATTACAATTGAGCTGATGAATCATCAAGTAAGACATTCAGGCATAAAACATATAAAAAATTTAATCCTTTATTAAACGGAAGATGCACCAAGGAATCATTAATATGAATAATATTGGAATAAGTCAATATGTGGATAAAATATTCACAAAACTAATGGACACACTATCATTTGTGAAGCATAAATTAGATCTTGTTATTGAATAATATCTGTTTTCATGAGGAGGTTTTGAAAGTCCACTAACTCATTATGAATGTAATTTCTAACTCATATACTTGTTCTTTTTTATTTTCAAATTGAACATTAAAATTAAAAAAAAGGAGGAGAAATGAAATTATGGATGGGAAGTAAAATTGAAATAAAAAAGTGGACCCCCATTGAATTATCCTCTCAAGGGATATTAAACTATGGGGGGTCCTATGAAAATATTAGGGAGATGATATATGTGGGGATGATAGAATTATGGAGTTCTATTTGGGATATTAGTCGAAGGAGTTTGTTAAGGAATTATGAGTTTATCTTTAGGTTCCCAGAAATGGTATTTGTAAAAGTTACAAGGTTATCCTTGTTGGTAATTATTTCTATATTTGTATGTTGTTTTATATATTGATTATTTTATATATATAATTAGAGTGATAAAATAGTGATTCTATTTCTATATATATTTTTAGAGATTGATGTTTTTTGGCTTCCAGTTGAATATATTGGATATTCATCAAACCCAAAGTGATATAATTCTTGAAAAAAACATATTGATCTTGGTGATCCTAGAATTAAAGCCTTATTAAATGTTGATATACCATAGTATACCTTTCCCATAGTGTTATATTTAGTCTATTAAAAAACTTCTTCAAATATCCTACCTTTATCTTATCATCATTAATAATAAATCTATTAGGTTATTCAATGTTATACCTTCCTTAATGAATCCCTCAAGGAATACTAACTTTATTTAAATTTAGAACACCTTTAATCTCATTTACACCACTATTACAAAGAATACTTTATTTTTTTAAAACAAAAATTTTAATGAAAATTTGTCTTTTCCATCAATTCCTTCAACTTGATAGTATCCGTTAAAATCAAACAATTATTTTCCCTAAATTATCCTAAAATTTAAAATAATTTATTATAGAACATAAACTTATATCAGATGAATATTTATTTCTCCATCAATAGAGAAATTCCCCCTATATCGTTCATCTTTATTTCATCAGGAATCTCAGGCATCTCTTTGGAAGAAATGTCATATTTTTTAGTGAATGTACAGTTATCACAGACCTTGGTCACAAACAATTTTATCTAATAACTAGAATTTATAATAGGGGAGATGAAGTTAAATTAACAAGTAGTGCGTGTGAGTTAGTTCTTCGATTGTCTCAATCAATTTAGTTTTTTTTTTGTTTCTTTATCTATTTTGAAGAAGATAATACGTGATTATTGGTAATAGTTTTTTAGGAAATTAAATTTAAATAAATATACATAGTAACAAAATATTAATGTGAAAGTTAATGACCATAATTGATCATAGGTGTTTTTTAATAAAATCTATTCTCACCTTACAATCTGGTCATAAAGAATCACTGACTACTCCTCTCCTTCTAAATTATGAGACTAATAACACATGGGGGACCTCCATATTATTTTTCATCCCCCCTCCTCCATATTTTTAGATGATACACATGACACACCCATATATAGTCTACCACCCTTCACCCAGCACAAATCATATATTATTCATCCATTGATCCACACAACTCCATTATAATGTCGTATAAATTAAGATAATGGAGGGAGGTATTATATGATAAATTATAAAATAAAGTACCTAAATGGAAGAGAATATAATGATCATCTATCCATGATTTCAGTAAATAATTCATTCCACACAATTTACCACAGATTCAATTACATGATTATTAATCTGACTGACATAAGTTGATTTTGATAGACCATTATCTTTATTCTCGAATAATAATTGAATACGATTTTAATGTACCACATGACTGGTAACACATTGAAGGATTAATATCCTTAAAATATGGTTCCAAATAAAATGATATAGTTGTGAGAACCTCTCTCATGGTGTGGTTGTTCATTTCACATGTCCTAAACAAAAATGGATTTCAATGACTTAAATATGATTTTGAGGGTCTTCTAGGAACATTTCCATAGAAAATATCATACTAAGGTTTATACACAATATCACAGGGAATTATTTATTCCTTATTATTTTATTTGACGTTAAATGGATTGAAAATGGATATATATCAAAAGTTAAAACCATTCTAAGTAGGGAATCATTTTTTCGTTTAAGAAAATTGAAAAATGGATAATTTTTGCGAAGCATTTCACTTTTCCCATGAATATTTTACTTCAATATGGGAGGTTATTCACATAACCCCTGTAGATTTTATACTGTGTTCTCATATCACAATAATCACTATGAAAAATATTTTCAACTTATGGCTCTAAAGAGATAATGTTTCCCCCCACCACAAATAAGTTTTCTATGAGCGCATAAGCCATCAATAACTATGTGAAACATTTATCATTTATGCACTGGAGGAGGTAATTTTTTTTACAACCACATTACATTTTCTTCGTTATCATAACACAACATTCACTATGTGAAAAACTATTTTGGGAAGGTAGTTACCATCTGAGGTTTACAAATACAAGCAGCCACATTATTGAAGGGGACTTTAGCTAGACACTGGGGGATTCTAAGAATTGAAGACATAAATAATAGGATGAATTCACAAGGTTCAAATTGGGGAAATCCCTTTTGATGTTATCCTATGATGTCCCCCAAAAAATATATTTTAACCCTCAATATATTGGTAAACACCATTCGAGATCTTCACAAACACCTGCAATCGAGATCAGTGGTGGGATGTAGTCCTAGGTCATTGGGCCAGTCACTTCACTTGTGTTATTAACCTTATTAAAGATCAAGAGTCTAAATTTGAACATTTCAATTTTCCTAAAACATATTTTGGTTTGAAATTATTGTAACCCCATAATTAATCCTAGAAAATTACTTCAGTTAAGATAATTTTAATGGCTTCTCAGAACACTCTATGTCTATATATTCATATTGGTTTCTTAAAGCACATTGAGTAGGTATATTCTAATTGGTTTTATAAAACATATTGAGTAATTATATTCCTCTGGTATTTCAAAAAAACTCGAGTTTATATATTCATCTTGGTTTCCTTATATAAGGGAATCATCATTTGTGTGAGAGTTTATCTCTACTTGTAACACCGTGAACCAAGTTATCCAGAGTCAAAGCATTATTACATAACATTTTCATGATCCCAAAAGATCAAGTCTCGAAAGACCGATTAGTTTAATAACCTTGTATGTACTAGATATAAACATATGTTTTACATTACATTATAAAATATAAAATATCAACAACATTGTATCTTTTTAACACATTTATATTCCTTAGACTATCCCTGTAGGTCAGTCATAATATACTTCTTTGCATCTTGTGAAAAATAAAACATAGAAAGGGGTGAGCTCATATTCTTAAAAAGTATTACAATATAGTATAAAATTTCATAATTAACCAAAAACATTTAAGGAAATATATAAGACTAAAACCCAATCCTTTTAAAATTTAAATTCATCATAATATGGAAAAGATAAATCAAATAATTCCATTATCTTTTTGACATGGATGTTCTACTAATTGAATAATCAAATGTAATATCAATATCCAATTTCATAATGATGGAATGCATAATTTCAGACTTCATAACCACATAGTCAATCCCTCGTATCAAGAATAAAAATAATATTTTTTCAAGGCCTTATGCCAAGAAAATATTTTTTCTCAAGATACCTTCTGATGCATCTAGGAGCTATAGCGGGCTCCACCCATCACTTACTAAGTCAAATGCATTCCTCATATGAAAATGTTTAAACGTCACATAAACATTCGTATTAAAAATAGCATATGAAATTTCAATACTTTATCCACAAACCATGAATGGTAAAAAAATAACACATCCATAGTGAAACATATAAAAAAACCTTCAATACAATATGTAAGATTTTTATCATAATAAATCAACATAAAACAGGTGAAAAATCCATCAAAGGATGTTGACATAGATGAAATAAAAAATATTTGAAAGAAATAACTCCTTCTATTTTGAAATCGTTTAAAAGTTACATAATTATTAATGAAAATAGTTATTTTGATAATATTCTGATAAGCTTGTATGGTAAGCTTCAAAGATGATATTATAGTGGAAAATAGCTGCAACCATCGTATAAGTTAAAAAAAAGTCTTTCTCTAATTTTGTTGAAAAGGTTAAAAAGTAACCTGTTTGGAAAACGACAGAAATATTCCTTTATAAACATCTTATAAAAATAAGAAAATGGTATAAATGATGATGACCCGTAGACTAGAAAATAGTTTTTTTTTTAAAATACATTTTCATGAAACATGGATGTGGATGATAAAGAAGTCCCAGTAGATAATCACGTATAAAAAACCTCAGATAATGAATAGACTGTAGAATTAACCCTTACATTGTACTTTTCCTTTATTGAGGGTAAATTAACATCCAATATAATAGTTAAATCATTGTAATTAAAATATACAAGAACCACATACATAAATTTGATATCATATATGATCTTATAATATTTCTTTGTTAATAATATTTCAGTAGTATCATCATTTCGGGTGTTAACTGGTTTGTATTCCTTTATATATTTTGTTATGTAAGTCTTCTATGATATAGATAGGAAGTATTTTATTATTATACAGAATGATATTACATTCTTAAACATTATTTTTAAACATAAAATGAAGATTGTTCTTGAATGGTTATGAAAAGTAATGAATTTCATCGCGTTTGGGGAGATAATAATATGTAAGTTCACATGAGCTAAAATATCATTTTATTTATGGTAAAATAATATTTAATTTGATGGTATATCATATATAAAGAATCATTAACATGTTATATTTATTATTTACATCGCTTTTACTCATAATTATACCCATAAAATAATGATGTGTTTGAATAACAAACTACACCATGATGTGGAGACGGTAAGCCGTACGTACGCACATATGGTGACAAGTCATTCTTAGGATGGTTAGAATAATGAATATGGTTCTACCATATTTATAATGACCTCAAATTTTGTTTAAGGTACTAGATTTATTATTTTTGTATGGAAAAAACAAATAAAGAGAATGAGGAAGAAGAAAAGAACTTTGAAAAAGGGTGGTGAAATTATTACATATTCTTCGGGTGTTTCTTATTGAGTTGATCAAAAGGGCACTTTTTGTTGGATTTATGACAAAATAAAGGAATCTTGGTAAATTTTATGGTAGTTGGGAAGATATTTGGGCATGTTTTCCGCTGATACAAGTGGATTTGGAGGTGTGAATTTGAGATAAGGTAGAATACCCTTTTATAAGAGAGGTGAGGGTCAATTTAGGAAAAGCATGAAATATTATTTTATAACAATACAATTCTCGGTTTATAATGGTTATAAAAGGATTTATTTATAGTATAAGGTTTTTATGGGTCTAAACTCTCTTATCCAATTGGTTTTAGATAGGTTTAGTTCACCATATTAAACTTATCTTTTATATTTAACTCCTAGTAAAATAGTTTGACACTTACCATGCATCCTTGTATTTTTATATTATATGTTTAATAAAAATACTATAAACTGCCATGAGAACACCATGTGGTTCATTATTGATATATCTAACCTTGTAAAATATGTTTGGAAAAACCTAATGTTTTGAAGAATATTATATCAATTAATAATATAGTGTTTGTTTTTAAAAAATCATTTATGTCAATTTTGACACTATTTAGTATTTGATTTTTGTTAAAGTCCTAAAAAATTTATTAATTCCAAGAAAAATCATTTAATCTACTCTAAAATGTTATATTAACCTATAAAATTCATGTCATTCATCAAAAGTTTCAATTTAAAATTATTTGGATATTTAGAATATCAATTATCATAATCTTTCATTAATAAGGCAATTACTGCATCATCATTGTGTATTATATAAATTTAAATAATTAATGTCTATATATTATAAATATAACAAAATTATGTAGGAAATCTATTTATCTTTATAATGAATATTTATAGTTTAATTTATATTATGTGTATCCCTATATTAAAAATGTTTTAGTTATGAAAATTTGAATTTAACACTTTTAACACTTCTTTAAATAAAATAACAATAAATGTCTTAATCTAATCTAGGTGGAGCGAAAGGATCATATTTTTTTTACTAAGGTCGATTTTGGTTGATATAATCTTATCACAATAAGACATTTCGGGTTCTAGTTCTATTTATTCATAGGTGATTACATGTGTTTGATCAAGCATGTATTTTCTCAATAGTGATATGTGGAACACATCATGAACTTTGGAGAGACTTGGTGGCATTGCCAAATGATAAACTACAACTCCAATTTGTTTTAGAATTTCAAAAAGTCTGATGTACCTATGACCCAATTTACCCTTCATACCAAAATGCATAATCCCCTTTAATGAATATACCATCAAGAAAACATAATCTCCTACTTGAAATTCCAAATCCTTCCTTCTGTTATCAGTGTATCTATTTTTCCAAATTTGAGATGCTTTGATGTGGGTTTGGAAAACCTTCTCCTTTTCCATTATTTCATTAACAAGTTCAAGGTCTCTGAGTTTTCTTTCACCAATGTCATCCCAACAAGTTTTTGTGTGGCATCTCTTTCCATATAATGATTCATATGGTGTCATATGAATACTTGAATGGAAGCTATTGTTATAGGAATATTATACCAGAGGTAAATATTGATCCCACATACCATGAATGTCAAGCGAGAAATATATCAACATGTTTTCTAAGGTTTTAATAGTCAGTTATGATTCCCCATCAATTTGAAGGAGGTAGGAAATGCTCAAACGAAGTTCAGTATCAAAGTAAATCTGAAGGATTTTCTAGAATCTTGATGTAAAATGGGTATCATGATTAGAAACAATCAAAAGGGGTACTCCATGAAGTCTTACAACTTAATTAATATATAGCTTTACTAGAGGTTAAGTGGTAAATCTTCCCTGATAGATATAAAATGTGCTGACTTAGTAAGACGATAAACAATGACACATATTGCATCATTACTTCTAGGAGTCTTTGGTAGCCCCTTGACAAAGTCGATCGTAATATCATACCATTTCCACTTAGGTATGAGAAGAGGTGGCATGTGTCCTGTTGGATGTTGTCTTCCATCATTCACTTTTTGACAAATCATATATCTTGACACATAATTAGAAATCTCTCTCTTTATGTTGTCCCACAAAAAATTTTCCTTAAAATATCTATAAATCATTTTCTACCAGTGTTTATAGAGAAATTGGAGCTATGAGCATCATCCAAAAATTCCTTTTTTAGATCAGGTATATCGGGAACACAATGTCTCTTCTCAAATATCAAAATTCCATCTTTGTATACGAAGTCACTCAATTTCCCACCATTCACAGCTTTAATCTTCTTTTTAAACTCATGATCATCAGTACGAGATCTCTTTATCCTTGCATGTAAAGATAGTTTGGAAACCATTTGAGAAAGTATTGATGTTTCACCTTCCATGGTTATTCCCATATCAATCTTTACTAGATAAATGAAAAATGGATACCTTTTAGAACTCATCTTGTTCATAGCTCCTTGTTTTTTGCACAAAGGATCATTCACCTTATTTTCCTTCCCCGAGTGGTAGTGTTTTGTGAATTATAATCCTTGAATAGTTCAATCCAACATATTTGACTCATGTTGAGTGATTTATAAGAGAAAATATACCTCAAACTCATGTGATCAGTATAAATGTTACATTTTTCATCATAGAGATAATATCTCCATATTTTTCGAGTAAAGAATACAACTAATAACTCAAGATCATGACATGTATAGTTGTTCCCATGATTTTAAAGTTTTCATGATACATAGGTAATAACCCTATCATTCTGCATAATGACACAATCAAGTCCTTTCATTGATGCATCACTATATATAAAAAACCCATCATTCCCCATTGGAAGTGTCAATGTAGAAACATTGACTAATCTTTTCATCAATTATTTAAAAAATTATTCACACTCTTTTTTCCAAACAAATTAAACCCCTTTATGTGTGATCTTAGTTAATGGGTTAGCCAATCGGAAACAATTCTGGATGAAGCGCTGATATTATCCTGCAAAACAAATAAAACTACATACCTTAGTTATAATCATCGGTGTTGGCCATTCTAGGATTACCTTGGTCTTTGAAAGATCAATAGAGATTTCATACTTAGAGATAATACGGACAAGAAAATAAATTTTTCTCAAGCCAGAATTCACCCTTTTTAAACTTCCCATATAATTCATTTCTGTTATGGGTTTTTGGGATAGTGCACAAGTGACTTTCAGGATCTTCTTAGATTTTTGAGTAAACGAAGATATCATCAATAAATACCACTAAAATTTCAATGATATGTTCTTGAAAAACTACATTCGTTAGATCCATGAAAACATATGGTGAATTAGTCAGTCCAAAAGGCATTACTGTAAACTCATAATGCCCGTACCTGGTTCAAAATGCTGTTTTTGGAATGTCTTCTTTCGTCACACACAACTGATGATATCCAGATCGAAAGTAAATATTTAAAAAATAATAACATCCATTAATTTGGTTGAATAAATCATCAATGTGAGGTAGGGGATACTTTTTCTGTATTGTTATAGCATTGATCTCTCTATATTCAATACACTACCTCATATATCCATATTTCTTCTTAACAAAAAGAACATGGGCTCCCCAAGGAGAAAAAATAGTGGAAATAAATCCCTTAATACTCAATTCCTTTAGTTGTCTCTTTAGTTACACTAATTCCAAAGTGTCCATTCTATAAGTGGTATTCGATATGGGTCTTGAACTTGGAGTTAAATCAATGGAAAACTCAATTTCTCATTCTAGAGGATGTCCAGGTAAATCCTCTGGAAACAAATCAACATATTCTTCTACAATAGGTACGTCCTCTATTCGAACATTATATTCCTCACCCACAATTTTTTCCCTTCCTCCCCAATAGTTGAATTTTGTAGAGCTAATAGGGGTGGATATAGATAAGAATCATGTGGTGAAGTTTCTTCCAAAAAGATAAGGTACCACTTATCATCATTAAAAATTATAACCTCCTTCTTCTTACAATAAATTTTTTGATCATGATTTGAAATCCAATATATTATGAAGATTATATGAAATTTAATCATGGGAATGACGACGAGATCAGCTGATAAAGAACACTTATGTGCCCTAATGGGAACTGATTCATAAAACTTTGTTGCAGTGATACTTCCCTTAAGCATTTTGATTGGCAACTCCCATGTTAAATCAAATTGGAAATATCTAATTTTCTTATCAAATTGGGAAGATATGAAACAATTAAATGATCCATAATCAAATAAAACATTGGCTAAACTTGAGGAAACCATTAAATTACCTACCACCACGTCTTTTAGAGCTTCAACCTCACCAGTAGTGATCTCATAAGCTTGGCCTTGATCCCTTGGACTTTTATGAGGAATGTTTCCTTAGTGCATAGAAAATTAATTTGCATAGTTCCCCATTTCTCTATAATTATAGCATACAACATTGATATCCACTTTCTTTCCCTTGCAATAACAAGCTTGTGGGATTTTTTCACCACACTTATAATAGACTCCTGTTACCATCAGGCAAGTACCAGGGTGTTTCTTACCAAATTTACCACATGATGGATATTTAGTTTTTTCCTTCTTCCCCTTATTTACATTTCTATAGTGTTTAAAAGATATCTAATACTCTTGATTTTATTTAAAGTCGTAAAACATAGATAACTCCTTTTCAGTCTTGATAGCACATGAGACAATATCTTCGTATGACGAGAAGGATTATGAGACTAATACTTGAAGAAGAAATGGTTTTAACCCATCAAATAATTGATCAATCTATCTCCTTGGGTTATGTATATTATCTTCTTCATGCCTTTCTAACTTTGTAATGTTTTTCTCTTACTTTGAGACATTCTCATCCTATTTTTTCCTCATACTCATAAATTGTATTTCTATATCCACTTGATGGTTATGAGGAAATTATTTTTCTATGAAAAGAACTTTAAACTCCCTTTATTTTGTATTTTATACTTCTTCAAACTCTTTTATGTTTTGAATTAATGACCATAATTGATTTTCATCTCTTGTGAGGTGATAAAATTCCATGACAACTTTTTCCCTTTCACTACTCCCCAAATCATGAAATATTTTCTTCAAGGAACTGATCCATTACTCGGCTAAAAATTGATTTTCAGTCCCATAGAACATTGGTGGTTGTTTCCTCATGCATAGATATAACATTGATCCTCTACATTGTTGATCAGGGTGCTGTATATAGGTAATGTTATTATTCATAACCCGAGTGAGTTGTCCCAGTATTGTGATAAGCTAATCAGCACCAGTTGCATCCCCAGGTCCACTATAATTATCTTGAGTAGGAGGGAAATCCACACATGGATTACATGCATTGATATAATTTCCATCAATTCCTCTAGGAACCATTTTGAAACAATGGTATACACTATATTTTTTTAAGAATCACAATACATAATTCCAAATATGAAAAATAGAAAACATAAATTGATAGTTTATGGATATAATCCATAATAATAAAAATGGTTTATTTGAGGAGGTATATACACATAAATCATTCAAAATGGTTGGTAAAAAAAATTTTATTAACCTATGCATATCTCCCAGGAGTGTCTTAACCAAAAGTGTAGTATGGCTCGTTTTCGTGTACTAGGATACCCTAGGTAAAGCCCGAAACTCCTTGTTGGAGTTTTCACTCCTAGGTACATCTGTTCCAGAGCTACCACTACCTTCTTGTATCCAGACATGGATTTATTTCTTGTAAAAATTAAAAAATCTCTAAATTACCAATATTCTAGGAAGTTCATCTATATTAATCCTCAAATTCTATCTTATTGAAATGTTCTCTAATCAGAGTTTTTCTAAATCTAGATTCCAAGGATTGTACTAAAATTTATTTGATATCAACTGTAGTGACCCAACCCTAGTTAATAAGATTCAGTGCATTACTACATTACATTGTCATGATTACAAAAGATCAAGTATCGATAGACCAATTAGTTTAGCATCCATGTAAGTACTAGATACATAAATATGTTTTAAATTACATTATAAAATGAAAAAAACAACAACATTGTCTCCTTTGAACACATTTATATTGCTTATACTATACCTGTAGGTCAGTCATAATAAACTTCTTTGAATTCAATGAAAAGTATATCATAGAAAGGGTTGAGCAAAGATTTTCAATAAGGATAACAATATAGCGGAAACATTCCAAAATAAGAAAAAACATTTAAGGAAATGTATAACACTAAAAAAAATACTTTTAAACTTAAACATCAACATTATATGGAAGAGGTGAATCAAATAATTCCATTTACTTATTCACATAAATATTCTACTTGTCAAATAATCACATGTAATATCAATATCCAATTTCATAATGATGGAATGCATAATGACAGACTTCATAACCACATAGTCAAGGACTCATACCGATACTACAAATAAGATTTGGTCAAGACCTTGTGCCAAGACCCTAGTTTTTCTCATGAGACCTTCTGATGCATCGAGGAGCTATAGAGGGCTCCTCCTGTCACTTACTAAGTCCAATTCATTCCTCATATGGAAAGGTTTAAACATTACATAAACATTCGTATTAAAACTAGCATAATAAATGTCAACATGTTATCCATTAACCATGAATGGTATAAAAATAATGCATCCAAAGTCAAACATGTCACAAAACCATCAATATAATATGGAATATTTGTATCATAATAAATAAACTTCAAACAAGTGTAAAATCCATCAAAGGATGCTGACATAGATGAAATGAAAACTATTTGAAAGAAATACCTCCTTTTATTTTGAAATAATTTAAAAGTCACATAATTATAAAAGAAAAAATTTATTTTGAAAATATTATTAAGGTAATGTAAGAGACGCTTCAAAGATGTTATATTGGAGAAAAATAGCCACACCTTCCGTATAAGTTAAAAAAACATTTTTCCTCAATTTTGTTTAAAAGGCCGTAAGGGAACTTGTTTGGAAAACGACAAAAATATCATTTTATAAACATATCATAAAAAGAAAAACAAGGGTATAAATGAATTTAACCAATAATATAAGAAGTAATAAAAATGTATTGAAGTACATTTTTAGGAAACGCGGATGTGGATGATAAAGAGGTCCTAGTTGATACTCACGTATAAAAAACCTCAGATAATGAAGAGATTGTAGAATTAGAACTTACCTTATAATTTTCCTTGATCGAGGGAACATTAACCTCATGTATAATAGTAAAATTACTGTCATTAAATTATAAAATAACCATATACATAAATATGATATCATATATGATCTTCTAATATTTCTTTGTTAATAATATTACAGTAATATCATCGTTTCAGGTGTTAACTGATTCATTTTCCATTATATTTTTTGTTACATAAGTCATGTATGATATAGATATTATGTTTTTGATTCAGATCCAGAATGTTATTTATTTTTTAAACAATATTTTTAGTCATAAAATTAAAATTATTCTTGAATGGTTACGATAGGTAATGAATTTCATCGCATTCATGGAGACGATAATTCATACGTACACATGAGCGACAATATCATTTTATTAATTTTGAAATCGTTTGTAAAGGGATAGTATATCATAAATATACAGAATAATTAGTATTTTATATTTATTATTTATATCAGTTATACTCATTATTATACTCATCCAAATAATGAAGTTCATGAATAACAAACTACACCATGACGTTTAGACTATAAGTCGTACGTACAAACGTATGGTAACATGTAATGCATAGGATAGATAGTTTAATGAATATAGTTGTGCCAAATTTATAATAACATCATTGTATGTATAAGGTACTGAAGTAATAATTTTTTCATGGAAATAAAAAATTAAGAAGATGTATAAGAAGAATATAACTTTGAAAAAGGGTGGTGAAATTATTACGTCTTCTTTGAGTGTTTCCTTTTGATTTGATCAAAAGGGATCCTTAGATTAGCTTTATGATCAAATTAAGTTCTATAGTCTGAATTTTTGGTAGATTTAAGTATATTTGGGTAGTGGTTGGCCGAACCAAATGGCTTTGGAGGTGTGATATAAAGATAACGGAAAGTACCATTTTATAAGAGAGGTGAATGTCACTTTGGGAAAATCATGAAATATTATTTTATAATAAAATAATTTTCTGTTTATAATAGTTAAAAAAGGATTTATTTATAGGATAAGGTTTTGATGGGTCTAAAAGCTCTCAAAAAATAGGTTTTAGATGGGTTTAGGTCATTATATTAACCTGATCTTTTACATTAAACTCTTTGTTAAATAGTTTGACATTTACCATGTCTCCCTGTATTTTTATATTATATGGTTAATAAGATTACTATAAACTACCAAGAAAACCCCAAATTATTCATTATTGATATATATTACCTTAAAAAAGTCATTTGGATGAACCATTTATTTTTAAGAATATTATATCAATTAACAATATAGTATTGGTTTAAAAAATTATATTTCTCAATTTTGACAGTATTTAGTATTTTATTTTTGTTAAATTCATAACAACATAATTACATTGTAAACAATTCATTTAATAAACCCTAACAAGTCATATTAACCAATAAAATTCGTCTAATTCATTAAAAGTCTCAATTTTCATTTATTTGGATATTTTTAATTCCAATTAGTTTAATCATTCATTAATAAGGTAATTACTGCATCATCATTATGTCATTAATAAATTTAATTATTTAAAGTCTAAAAATTATAAATAAAATACCATTATGTAGAAAATAGTTTTATCTTTGTAATGAATTTTTTTAGTAGAATTTATCTAATGTATAACCCTATATTAAAAAGGTTTTATTTATGAAACTTTGAATTTAACACATTCAACTCTTCTTTATATAAAATAATAATAAACGTCTTAATCTAATCCATGTGGACCAAAAGGATCACATATTATTCCTAATGTTGATTTTGGTTGTTATTAATTTATCCAATATAATTAGGACATGTGTTAGGTTAATTATAATATCATTTTTACTTCTAATTACCCAATTTACTTTTAACTGTGGTAAATAAAAGTCAAAAGTTACTATTCACCAAAAATTATTTTCATCTTATTAAACCACATTTTACTTACTGATGTAAACCATTTCTCTCAGATTTTTGAAATTCAACTCCAAAAAGTGGTAAAATTAGGTTTTATGCAAGTTTTCGAATGCAACTAGAAGGTCTGTAAAAGACATAAAAAAGTTCAACAAAATTTTACATATCTACTTTTGTTATAAAATGACTTCAATGAATTACATTGAACTAATATAGGTATTATGTATATATTTTGACATAAAGTAAATTTAAATAAAATAAATAATTATTTAAATAAACAGTTGGTTTTAAGAATTAACATAGTGTTTTTCACTATTCCTCAAAAATTGAAAGTTCTCAGAAAAATATCAGAAATTTACCCTAAGAAAATTTTTATATTCTGTATCCAAAAATTAAGTCCATTTTAAAAAATAAAATTTAAAAAATTTAAAAAAAGTGGGTATTTATATTAATAATGTCTAGTTTAATTGGTCATGGTGTCTTAAAAATCCAAGTTACATTCAACGCAAGCTATTGTATTATTCAAATTGAAACGTACTGTGGAAGCTTGGGGTGTTACACTACTTACCATCACTTGATTCACTGACCATATTTGTTATATCTTGGGGAAACCAATGAATAATACCCACACATTCACCTATATAGGATATAATCATATTAGTTTCATCATTTCATCGAGTCGATATACTTCACCTGGTTAACACATTCACCTTGGGTGGATATACTCCTCCACCTTTCTTTATGCACCTAAAATCAATATGATATTCATGCTCATCATATTTAGACAGTTTTATAGGGTTAAGACCCATAAATATATTAATTGGAAGAACCAATTATGTAATATATCCCAGGGAAGTAGATACATAATCCCCTTTTTTCTCCAGTTTTCATCCATTTTTAGAAATATAAATGTTAATAGGGAAGATAATATATAAGCAATAATAACTGTCTTATTAGTTACCATTTTATGATATAATAATATATAGATGATTTTGAGGAACCAAACCTAGTTTCCCAAAGCTGGTGCCTTATTTAATTACCAAGTAATATAAACAAGGAATGTGCATCCCAATGGAATGAGTAGTTTAGTAGAATTTGAAACAAGATATACACATAAGTTCAACAATACAACTTGAAATGAAAAACAACACATAAATTCCTTTGAAAACATCCATAACTCTTAAGTTATTTCTGCATGTCATTCATAATAAAAATATTCATTTCCTAAGAAAATAAAATGTAAGAAAGGTGTGAGCTCAAACCCTCAGTAAGGGTAAGCAATATAGTGGAAGACATAATAAACATAAAAATTAGGCATGCTGAAAAACTAAAAACATATGCCTTTAACAAAGAAACATGAACACATTATTGTAGAAAAATGAGATGAATAAATAATGGCATAGTAAAACACAATATTGGGTATTATAATAGTTGAATAACCATATGATCCACTAATAATTGTTCCATTACACGGGAATGCATAATGTTTTAAATTAAAACCATATCATCAAGGCCTCTGGCCAAGATCATAAATAATCATTTCATCAAATCCTTGTGCCAGAACTGTAGTTTTTCTCATGAGACCTACCGATGTACCGAGGGGATATAGAGGGCACCACCAGACACTTAATATGTCTAATTAAATCCTCATATTAAATGGGATACACATAAACAACATATACATTCATATTGAAACTAATATATGAAATGTAAATAACTTTACCCCAACATTATGCTAAACAATAACCATTTAGAATAAATTGGTGAATGGTTTTAAGATAATCATCCATAGAAAAAATAATTATAAAAAATTAAAATAAATATATTAGATGTTACCATAAAATATTAATTCCAATAATACATAATAATCAACAAGATTTTGGAAATAGATGAAGATTTTATTTTAAAATCTTCGAATAATTCTGGAGATTAATACTTGTTTACTTAGAAAATAAGATTTATGTTGGAAAAATAATAGTTTAAAACCATAAGTGAAACAATAATTTACTTTCATAATAAAATTAGTGATTTTATATAGATAATGGTTTCCAAAAACATATTATTGAGTGACCCTGAAAATAGGTAAAAATTTGAGGAATTCCCTTGAAACCGAATTGTTTATCGGGAAAGAGTTTTAAATGATCCTTTTAAAACATATAACTCCCCATAAATGAAGGTTTGATTCTGGTTGAAACATATATATATAAAACTCATATAGAAATTTTGAGAAGTATATATAAATGAATATTAATTTAATTAAGGTACCTAGTTATAAAAGTAACCAAAATGAAAATGGAGGTTTTGGTAGAAACCCTTACCTTAATTAAAAATGTGTTCCGCTCTTGAAATTAAAGTCCTAGAATATGAATTTAGCCATATTCATAAATTAATTCAGAACCTATTGGATATGTTTTTAGTTAATCACAATTTTATTATGTTCATTATGTCCTTATTTATAAGTTATATGATTTAATTCCATCGTTCCAGAGTGTTTGTTTCCTTGGATTTCATGATCGATATATTTGTATTTGACTGTGGTTATTTATATGGAAAGGATTGAATTATCCAGAATTAAAATTTTATATTATTTATGAACATAAATAAGTGTTTATGGTCATTTATATCATTTGGTTACATTGAATGAGGATGAATCATTAGATGAAATATTAATGACAATCACTTAGATTATTTTAGTGGTATTTTGATTATCAAAAACTAGTTTGGTTATATGGTTTTACATTATGCACTTATACTAGTTCCTAAATATTAATTAGGTTATAATAAATATTTTATAGTTTATTTCAGTCATCAAAATCAATTAATGAATATTAATTAATTAGAAATTGACGAATGAAACATCTTCATCCACGAGGGTTTTAAATTGGAACCTCACGGATGATGAATTCATTTGTAAAACAGAGGGAGAGATTAATAAGATTGATAATGGTTATTATATTTCCATGGTTTAATTCCAATACATAGATGATAATGGAGTTATAAGAACTAATTAAATATAGGATCCTAGGATAGAATAAGAAAAGAATAAAAGTTGAAATGAAACTAAATGAAAAAGAAAGATGCTTTATCTATTGAAATAACCTCATTGAGAACCTCCTTAAGGGAAGGGTTTTTCGTCATTTGTAAAGAACAAGAAATCATGGAAGTGGAAAGTGGCTATGTAAGGGTATTTGGGAAGAACATTGAGGAGCTTCATGGATTATAGGAATTAGTAGAAGAGGGAGTGAGGGGGGGTATAATGGAGGAGGGGAGTGAATTTTGAATATTTTATTAATTCCCTCAAGAAAAAAATATTGTTGATTCATGTGACCTATAATAGTAATAGGTGCATGTGAATTTGAACCCAGTTGGATTATATCTGCCTTACATCACTTATGACCCAATAAATCTTGTATTTAGCATTTATCGTAAATTATCATATTTTACTATTCACTGAAAATTCATGTATTTGACAAAAATCCCAAAAATTTACCCCAAACAGATTTTTATGTATATAATTCAAAAATTATATTCATTTTTTGAAATTAATTTTATAAATATTTTTAATTTAATTTTTAAATAAAATTATAATTTATTCTAAAAAACCACATTAAAACTGTAACTCATTTTTTAACACCTTGAGAAATTAATCAAGGTCGCATAAAATTATATTATAACCGTAATACAAAAAACAACAATTTATGATTTAAATTATGTAAATAAATTTCTATTTTAAATTAATAAAGAAATTATAAAATTATATTTAAAATATTTATGACATACAGAAATACAAATATTTATACTATGATCATTTTTCACTTATTAGATGTTAAAATTTTATTTATACACTAATGGCTGAAGTTTATATATTTTTTCCAATTTAATATTCATTATTATTCATAATTGTATGTTAATATTCATAAGGGTATGTTACTATTCATCAAAAACTATGTTTGTCTTATCAGACTCTAAATATCATTCTGAATGAAACCATGTATGTTAGTTTTTCCAAATTCAAATCACCGAGGTGGGAAAATTATATTTATAGGAAAGTTCATACAAAAGTGGTGTTTTGTAGAGATTTAATGTTTTATGCATTCAATATTAAATTTATTTTCAAAATCTTGGGGTTTTACATTATCCCCTCCTTACAAAACATACTTCCTTAAAATTACTGGAATGTCACCTAACAAAAAGATTTGGGATTTTCTTCATAATATGCTTCTTAGGCTCCCATGAGACTCTTTGATTTTATTATTTTTTCAAATTATCATTACCAATCGAGTCGTATGATTCTTTAACACTTTATCTTTATAGTCCAGAATCTGGATGGGCTCTTCACAATAACATGGGTCAGGTTTAAATTCTATACATTTAGAAGTGATGAAATGCATTGGATCTAGCATGTACTTCCTCATCAATCTGACATAGAACACATTGTGTACATTAGAAAAGATAGGTTTCATAGAAAAAATATATGTAAATTATCTAATTGTATCTATAATTTCAAAAGGTCCTATGTACCTAGGGTTCAGTTTCCCTTTCTTCCCAATTCCTATAACACCCTTCCATGGAGATACTTTTAAGAAGAACCGATCATCAACATGAAATTAAAAATCCTTCCTTATATAAACAACATATCTCTCTTTCCTACATTGTGATATTTTGATATGACCTTGAATATTATTTACCTTCGGCGTTGTTTCCTCTAGAAGCTCTGGGCCCACAAGCTTCCTTTCTCTAACTTCTTCCCAACATGTGGGTGTAAAACATCTCTATCCATACAATGCGTCATATAGTAAAATTTGAATACATAAATGAAAACTATTATTGTAGGAAAATCCCCTAAAGGCAAATATCGATCTCACATACCATGACTGTTAAGTGAACATTAAATCAACATGTCCTCTAAGGTTTGGATCGTCTTTTCTGATTCCATGTCAGTTTTTGGGTGATAAGTAGTACTCAATCTAAAATAAGTATCCAAAGAATTATGAATAATTTTCTTAAATTTTGATGTAAATAATGGATCATAATCAGAAAAAATTGAGAGTGGTGCTCATTATGTCTCACAACTTCATTGATATATATTTTTTCTATTTTATCTAATTGAAAAACAACTTTTATACCGAGGAAATGTGCAAGTTTCATAAGACGATAAAAAATTACCAAAATTGTATCATTATTTCTCATAGTTTTGGGTAATCCAGCGACAAAATTCATTGTGATTTCATCCCATTTCTAAAAATAATAGGTCGAAGTAAAATGGATCATATAGGATCTTGTCGTTCGGCCTTTACTGGTTGACAGACTAAACATCTTGATACATAATCTGTAATTTCCTTATTCATGTTATCCCACCAGAAGTTTTATTTCAAATAACTATAAATTCTAGTGATTATAGGATGTATAAGTAAATTTTTTCTATGATAATCATCCAATAACTCGCTCTTTAATTCAGTTAGAGAGGGAACACATAGCATCTTCCAATATTTCAGAACTCCTTCTTCACACATGAAGTCCCATATTTCACAACATCAATTTTCATTCAAATATTCTCATCCTTAGAATATGAAGCTTTAATTATTTCCAATAAATAAATTCATGATACCATTTGAAAAGGTAGTGATGTTTCACCTTCTTTGATAATTCCCATATCCATCATCACTTGATCCATGTGCAAAGGATCCTTTCCAATCGTCATTTTTTTGAGAACTCCATGATCCTTCATGCTCAATGAATCATCTACCTTGTTTTTCTTTCCTTGGTGGTAGTGTATAGAACTATCATAATAAATTATTAGTTTGATCGATCAAATTTTCATCATGTTGAGTTTTTTCTGTGAGAAGATATATTTTAGAATCTAATGACATGTATATATCTCTCATTTTTTTCATATAGGTAATTTCTCTATATCTTCAAAGAAAAGATTACCCCTACTAAATCATGAACATGAGTAGGATAGTTTGGTTCCTAAATATTTAAGAGACTTGATTCATTGGAAATAACTCTATCATTATACATAGGGAAACAACCAATTCCTTTCTTTGATGCATCCCTATGGATAAAAAACCTATCATTCCGTGATGGTAGAGTTATGATCAGAGAATTCACTAATCTCCTTTTCAATTCTTCAAAATAGTCCTATCATTTATTACATACAAAATTAACCCCTTAACGTGTATACTTGGTCATTAGGTTGGCTAAATGGGCGATTTTCGGAATAAAACACCGATAATATCCATCTAAACTAAAAAAATATGTACCTCATTTTTTTCATTGGTGTAGGATATTCTTGAACCGCCTTTTCCTTTGTTGGATCAATATATATTATATCCTTAGTGACAATGTGTCCAAGAAAAGAAAACTGATTGAAGCCAAAATTTACACTTCCTAAACTTCCCATATAATTCATTTCTTTTAATAGTCATCAAAATAGTGGGCAAGTGATTTTCATGACCTTTATAGATTTTGGAGTATACCAAGATGTCATCAATAAATAACATTATAAATTCATGTAAATATTCCTTGAAAAGTCTATTCATTGGATCGATTAAAACATAAGGTGAATTAGTCAGCCCAAAAGGCATTAAAGTAAACTCGAAATGCCTATGCCTAGATCAAAATGCTATGTTTTGACCGTCTTTGTAATGTCTTAGATCGGGGTGCCTCCCAAAGGTTCCCCATACCTTGTTGGTCATATGGCCTTAAGAAAACTTCCCTGAATGCTAGTGGCTGCCGAATAGCATTGTGGTCGTCGGATGTGATAGTGGGGAAACTATGCTTTTTTTGGCAGAGTAACAGAGTAGAAAAAAATAGATAACAATAACAGAATCAGTAATACCATAGAACAAAGTAAACATCATAATAATAAGACTAAAATCAAATACAAGATATATATATATATATATATAAATAATGCATGTCACATGTGTCTAGGAAAGTAGCCAAACAATTCTGAATGCTAGAATAAAAAATAGAAACCAATGCACTAAAAGGTAATAAACTCCAAAAGCATCGCAAGCCAATCTTTGTCTCATTCTCCCCAACTCCATAGAAATAAAGTACATGATGTAGAAGGGTTATTTCCCTTATATATAACTATAACTATATATCCTATTTGGGTAAAAACATGAACCATGTAGGAAATGAGATGAATTCTAGTAGGAGACCACCAAAAGATCTGTTCCAGCAGTCAGTGAATATATATAACATACAATATAAAAAAGAACCAATAAAAAATGAAGTAATCAAAAGTAAACAATCCTAGAGTTTCTAATTACATTCATTTCCATTTATTAATTATTCATACCATTCAACAATGAAAACCCTGTGATCTAACCTAATCTTTGTATCCATGATGTAATAGAAACAAATGTCTTTGAAGACAATATAACAATCAAATAAGATAGAGTCAAATATTGTTTTTCTCCTTGTAAGAATCAAAAAAATCAATCAATAATTCAAAAATAAACCCTTTGGGAATGTTCTCATAGTACAAGCCCTATAGTTCAACATATCATCAATTAAATAAATATACAATGACCCTATGGGAAAGATCACACAATCTAACCCCTTTGGTCTTACAAAACAAGGCTCTCTGAGGAAGCACTCACCATCAATTCCCCCTCTTGTATTTTAAGGATAAACTACAGACCATGTAAGGAAGAAATCAACATCTATTCCCCATGTGGTCTTGTAAAAGTATTATATAGACACAATGAGGGATCACTCACTATCAATCCCCACCCTATGGTCTAGCAATGTAAAAGTAATAGACACTTCGGGGAAGCCCTCAACGTCAATTCCCCAATTGTATAACTACACAGGTTCTCACAGCCCTATGTAATACAATTGTTCACAAATGATATACTTCAGCCAAATTAATCACAAATACTACAAGGATGACATGTACAATGCATAAAAAAAGCATCTCATATAATAGTAACCCCATCCTAACAACACTAGGCATATAAAACAAAATAACCTACATGTAATTCATGACCTAATGGCCAATATCACTAAAACATGGGGAAAACATCCATAATCAAGGATATAAATATTATTCATAATATAAAAAACTTTCTCAAGAAAACTAAACATATCAGGAATCAAATAGGGTTAAATTCCAAAACTCGCATACCCTAAACGAGGGTATTCATCACTTTTTGCAATATAATCCAAAGACAACAGCGGAAAGGAAAAAACCACCTACCTTGTCATTATATGAAGATCACTTCTGAATGTAATCACTTGAATGATCTTAGAACTTCATAGATATAAAAATATTATAACATCATAGATCTAAAAATGTTAAAAAATGTTCAACCTTGGATAACTTGAGAAAGAGGACAAATAGAGAAGAGATGCTCTTGGGAAAGAGAGAACTCACCAGTGGGAATCTAACGCACCATACATTGCCTCAATTAGAGCTCTGATGGAGGATTGAGAGTCTCTTGATGATAATTGGTTATATATTGCTCTCTTGTTTCAGGCATGGGAATAAGAAGAAGTTTCTATGGATTAGATGCATCCCCTGTCTGATTAATCAAATAAAAGAAAAAGTACACAATGTGTTCATTTAATGTACATTCCGTGTACTAGCCTCAACTAGACCCTACTTTAGGCAGTCTTCCAGGTCACCCACACAACCATGTACTTGATAGTTACACGGCCAGCACAAGGTTATGCATGACTACTATATACACGAAATATACTTTTAAGTACATTGTGTGTACATATAAAATTCCCAACACTTCCTTCTTCCTCAAAAAAACCAGAAAAAACGATCCATACATGAAATGAAGATCCATGTTCTTACAAACTTGCCCCCATAAAGAGATTTGTCCTTGAATTACCCTTCCAAAGGTGGGGAAGAAGAAACATGAAACAACTCTGGCCACTGGGTTTGAACTTTGGCCTCTCTCTCCCAGGCCTCATCATGTACTCACCCATACTGCCATAACACCCATACTAGAGGAATAGACTGGCCATAGAGAACCTTCATGCTACTTTACACAATTTGAATAGTGTCCGACTCGAAGGATGCATCGACCTTCAAGTCAACCACCTCGGGTTGAAAAATGTGAGGGGGTTCAAAAAGTATCACCATAACTGAGAAACGTGGAAGATGTTATGAATATCCTGGTACATCTGAGGCAACTAAAACCAATATGAGACTGGGCCGACTCTCTCTAAAACCTCATACAACCCAATGTTTCTCAGTGAAAGCTTTCCATGACTCATATTCCTCTTGTTTCCCAACCATGGTGCGACACATACGAAAAATTGATCTCCAACCTCAAACTCCAGAGGTTGTCTCCATCGATCAGCATAATACCTTTGGTTAGACTGTGCAGTATCATTCCACTTTCAAATCAACTACACCTGCTCAGTGGTCTCCTGGACAAGACGAGGTCTCAGCATATCTACCTATCCTACCTCCAGCTAACATAGGGGTGATCAGCATGGCATACCATTCAAATCCTCATTTGGTGAAATATCAATCTTCACCTAAAACTGTTATTATGAGAAAAAATCTCTATGGTAACTGTCTCTCATGAGTCCACCTGAAATCTAGGACACATTCTCATAGCCTGTCCCCCAAATCCTAAATCATGTGCATATATTGGCCATCTGTATGGGTATGGTAAGTTGTACTCAGAAGTACCTATGTATCAAAATCCCAATGTAGTCCTTCCAAACATGAGAAGTAAAACAAACATCCCTATTTGAAAAGATAGAGTGTGGAAACCCATATAACCATACAATCTATCAGATGTAAAATCATCCTAGCTCATCAACACTGAAGGTCTCCTTAATCAGTAAGAAGTGTGAAACCTTCGTGAGTCTGTCAGTGACGACCCAAGATGCATCTTTCTTTCGATGCGACCTTGGTAAACCTATCATGATATCTATCATGACATCATTCCACTTCCACTAGGGAACGGGTAACTGTTGTAAAATCGCTTCCAGTCGCTGATGCTTCTGCATCACCTACTAACAGGTGGAACATCCCATCACAAAACCAACAACATCTCTCTGCATACGCGGACACCAATATTTATGGGTTATTTTTCGATAAATCATGGTGACACCAAGATGAAATTCCCAAACTGAAGAATGAAAATCTCGCAATATCTCCTCGCGTATGTCTACTGACACCCATAAACAACGATGAAAATGAAAGACGTCATCTGTGCCTATGGTCCACCTAGTATTAGGGTCCTCCAAAGACACACTCTCTGGTAAGACTATGCCATCAGAATATGATAGCTGCCTCATTCGCACCTGATCCAGAAGATTATTGGTAATAACTATAGAAGAAAAAATGTATTCCCATTTCTCTCATGCACCTCCAAATGCATCTCTGAGAACAGATCCATAAGAAGCCACTCACTGTTGTACTCTTGAACTACTTGTATCTGAGTCCTCATGATCAACGTATAAACTACTATGTTTCCCTTCCTAGGCGTGTAGGAAAGCTCAAAATCAAAAGACTGAAGGTACGAAACCCGCCTTCACTGTCTCAAATTCTGATCACACTGGGTAAATATATATTTTAGACTTTTTTGGTAAGTGAAAACCACAAAATGCTCTCCCAATAGATAATATCTCCAACAATGTAAACCATGACCAACTGCATCTAACTTTTGATCGTGCGTGTAACGACCCAAAGTTTAATCAATGAAATTACCTTACGATAATTATGCCTTACAGTATAATCCCATTAGGAAGCACAATGAAATATTATAATACAAAATACTATGTGATCATTAAACATAATTTTTCCTCTTCTATTTTTGAATTTTCAAAATCTGACATACACAGTTATGATGAGTAAGATGTTTGGAGTTCGATAGGAAAAAACATAATTTTTGGTGAATAGTAACCTACCATTATGAATAGTAACATACCCTTATGAATAGTAATCTGACCCTTATGAATAATAAATCATCCAAAATAATAGTAACCTTACTCATGAGTAATTAAATATTATTTAGGCATCTTATAAGTGACAATTTGACCATTGTAAAAGTACTGGTATTTTTGAAAGTCATAAATAATTAATTAATTAAAATGAAAATAGATTTTAATAAAATGTGTTCATAAATTTACCATTATATGTATTATATTTTTATGATAATTTTATATGACCTTACGTAATTTTTGAAAGCATAATAAAATCTATTTTAATTTTAAAAACTGTATTTTTCAAGTAAATTCTAATTTTAATTAAAAACTAAATTAATAATATATAGAAAATTATTTCTGAAAAATGGACTTCATTTCTGGATTATAAACTTTTAAAATTGGTTGGGGGAATTTTTGGGATATTTCTGAAATACTTGAATTTTCGATGAATAGTGAAATACCATAATTTACAAATTAAGCTAAATAAGCTAATTATCAAGTCATGCATGATGTTCTGCTGATGTAACCCAATTGGTTTGGGTTAATATGATACAATTACTATTCTTGGTCATGTAATACTCTCTATTCCTTGTCTTTAGGATAAATAACAAATTAATGAATATTATGTTGAAAATCCCCTCTCCCCTCCACTATAAATACCACCCTTTACTCTCACATTTCCTCACACCTCTCAAGCTCCAAGACATGCCTAAACTCTTCCAAGGAATAATCCCTAGACCCTCCCCAAATTTCAAGAGACTATTGTCTCATGAAAAGACCAATCCTAGCTTCCTTAAGGAGGATATTCATAAGAGGATTCAAGAGATAATTCCTTTCTCTCTCTTTTTTCCTATAAATTTTATTCAATTTCGAGTTCATTTACTAATCTCTCCACACCTAAATTCATCCAAATTGTTTGGAAACTCTATTATTATACCTATAATGTAATTATTTGATGATAATGGGATGTTATATCATCCAACCCCCTTCTTCTCTTCTTTTTATTTTTTAAAAGTGATTGTTGTTCGTGAGGTGTTAATTTGTCACCTTCAAGAATAATATGTTTTCAATTTCATATGATGCTTTCAGATCTAGTCATGAAACCATTACTATGGTTGAACCAAATTATATTATATTTTATATATCATATTTCATGTTTTGGATCTAACTTATATACATATTAATAAATAATTAAACAAAATAGGTTCGTTGTGGTAAAAAAATGCCCAAATTAACCAAAAAATCAACATTTAATTCTTATCTAATGATTCATCCACATGGTATAAATATAATTCAAAATAATGTAATTTAAAAATCTATAATATCATTAATAGCACGAAATATTCTTTATGTATGTTTACACCTATTTTATATGAACTTCCATTTATGAATACATGTGAACCACTCAAGAAAACCATAAAAACAAACATTCTCGAACAATGTTTTTTAAACTCTTTAACTCATCAAAAGTCCCACAAAATAACTTAATGAAACCATAATGAACCATATTAATGTAAAAAAGATTATTTAATTGTCAATTAATGAATTTAATATGTTTATATAGTATACTAAAGTGAAGAAACTGTTCAGATACAAGGTAAGGGGAAAATCTCGAACCCAACTCTCTTTTTCGGGTTCTCCCTCTTTCATTCCATTTTCTGTATGTTAACTTATTATAAATCACTTTTTGATCATTATATTACCTATTATGAGATATAAATTTTTTCTAATAAATTTTATTTCAAACAAATTTTTTCTAAAAGAACACTTCTTTCAAAAACACTCCTTTTACTTCTCACTCAAGGTTGATAGCTATCATATCAAGTATGTTATTCCCACTTAATTTTGGGAAGCCAATGATTACGAATGTGTTCTTATGAGATTAAAACAATTAATTTCCATGGTTTTGTTATGTTAATTTTCTTATATTTTTATTATTACATTCATGATCAATGATAATGTTATGATGTGATGGGTTCACCCAGAATTATATAGTGAAATATGAATGTTTCAATGTTACAGGTGCCCCCAGAATTATACTGTGATCCAATGACTTGGGTAAATTGATTAATTATACGATTTAATGTGAAATTATGTATGAAAAATATTCTATATTTGTTCACATGTATGTGTGGTAGTTAAATACTAATACATGATGTTTCATTTTTTTATGCATTGCCACATTTCAAGTCACTTATTAATGCTTCCTCTCATGTTTATGTTTCTTTGCCTATGTTATGGTTATGCTCACCCATTTTTATATTGTTATTATATATCCTCTTACAGGACTTTTAAGTCACTGAATTTTATTTATATCCTTTGGCAAATTCATTTACTAAGCAGAGTTCAAGTTCCATTAAGAAGCAAGAGAAGAAGGAATTAAATAAATGTTTATGCTTGATGTTGTAATTGTTATGTATGGTCATAGTTGTCCCAACTCACTAAACCTTTGTATCCTCTAGGTTTAATACTATTATGTTTTTTATATTTAAAATTATGTAATTGTAATTTAATAAAAATCTTGATCGCTATAGTTGGTATCAGGGGCAAGGTTTAGTTAATTTGGGAATTAGGATTAGCGAACCCTAGAGAATACCTCTTGAATGAGACTAAGTACAAATATTCACACAAGAATCTTTACATAGGTATCCCATATGTTATGAATTTAGTGTAAATCATACAAATGAATAATTTATTCATGAATTTTTGACTTATTATTTTTCTTACATTTTCTATTTTAGAAAATGGCGGGAACAAGGAGAAACTAGGACAACAATTTGTGCGAGAGCCAATAAAACAATTACCCGAATGACATACCCAATGATTTGGGAGGTGGAGTTCAAAACATCATGGAGATTATTACCCAAATATATCAGGTTATTAACAATAACCATAATAACGGTGAACATCCTCCTTCACCAAAGAGGGAGAAACTGACTATTGAGTGTTTTATGAGGCAACGACCATTGGCGTTTAGTTGATCTTCTGATCCAATAGTTGCAGAGTAGTGGATCATCTCCATGGAGAAGATCTTTTTGTACTTCACTGTTATGAGATGTGGAAGGATACACTAATAATTTATCATCTATATAAAGAGGCTGATCAATGGTGGTATTTTATTACGAACACCACACCATGAGAGGAAATTAAAGATATGGAATGGAAAGACTTTAAGATAATGTTTCTTAACAAGTATTCCCCAAGAACTCTTCACACTAAGATAGTGGGAGAATTCTTAGAGCTCAAGAAAAGAGAAGTAAAATTTTTCAAAAACTACAAAAGAATTTTTACAAGGCTTTCAATGTATAATTTAGGTTTTTTTTCAACATTGATAACAATGTTGATAGATTATTTAGTGGATTAAAACATCACCTTTGAAAGGATCTTGAAATTCAATACACAAGGAATAATGGATATGTTGTTTAATGTGATCTGAAAGTGTAGATGGAGTATGAAGAATGGTCCCATGACTATGGTGATAAGAAACAAAAGATGGAGTTCCTAACTAGAGGATCTAATGAAAAAGGTGGGAAGAAAACTCAATGACCCACATATAAAAAATATGGGATGTTTCACCATGGGAACTACCCCAAAGAGATGTGGAAGTGCTTCAAGTGTGGGAAGGAATTAAACCATGATCAATAGTTTCAAAAAGACATGAAAAGGAAGTAGATTGTGGTGGAATATGTTGAGGACCAGCTATGTTTCAATGCTACAACTATAGGGAGAAAGTGTACTATACAAGACAATGCACTAAACCTCATGTTCTCAAGGTTAATCAGTGTCAGCAGCCACCAAATCCAAAGGAACAAGGGAAGGCTTATTCCATCAGTATTGCAGAAGTAGAGGAAGATAATGAATTCAAACAAGGTTCACTTCAAATTCACTTAATAATGGAAAAAGGACTTATTTGATTTTGGTTTTAAGCATTTCTTTATATCTTGAAAGTTTTCTAGAACTATAGAATCGAAGACCCAAAACCCTAAAGTGGAGATATCTGTAAAAATACCAAGTGCTACAATGATTGCAAACCAAGTGTTTAACTCTTCTACTGTTGGTGTATCTAGGAAGATTCTTCCAAAAAAATTCATAATAGTTACCTTGGTGGATTTTGAAGTTATAATGGTAATTGATTGACTCTCATTATATTTAGAATGTATCAAATGTTGGAAAATGAAACATCTTTCCATATTTCATACCATCCCATGCCACTCTAAAATTTCAAGGAAGATCATAAATCTCCTTTGAAAAATCCTACAATTGTGTGGATGTTGATTCCCTATGAAGACGAATGCCTTTCCCAAGTGGTTGAGTCAATGGAAAGTACCAAACCTATGGGAATTCCCATCGTGAGTGAATATGGTGATGTATTTACTGAAGATTAGCCCAGGATTATGACGGATTGCGAGGTAAAGTTCTCAATATAACTCATACCAGGAACTACTCATATCTTAGTGTGTCCCTATAGGATGGCTCATGTTGAACTAGAGGTCTTAAAAAAGTGTCTCCAAGATCTTTTGGACAAAGGGTTCATACGACCTAGTGCATCTCCTTGGGGATCCCCTATGATTTTTGTGGAGAAGGAGGAAGGAACAAAGTGGATGTGTATCAATTATCGTGAATGAAAAAAGATCACCATAGAGGACAGGTATCCTCTTACAAGGATTTATGACTTGTTCCATCAATTAAAAGGAGATTAATAATTCTAAAAGTGGGATCTTCATTCTAGATATCATCAGCTAAAGGTGAAGAAGGAAGATATTAAGAATATTGCCTTCCGTACAAGGAATGGGCACTATGAGTTTCTAGTGATGCCCATCGGACTTACTAATTCCCCTACAATCTTCATGGATTTGACGAATAGAGTCATTAAACATTACCTCATAAAATTTGTGGTATTATTTATTGATGATATTACCATCTACTACAAGATAAAGGAGGAACATGATGAACATAAAAGACATTTTTTGGTGACATTGATAAATGAGAAGTTGTACGCCATGTTCAGAAAGTGTGAATTTTAGATGAATAAAGTCATGCTCTTAGGATATGTGATCATAATTGGGGGAATTTAAGTGGACCCTTCAAAAAAATGGCAATTTAATAATGGCACATGCCCTTTATTGTCACAAAAATCCATTGTTTTTTTGGATTAACTTGGTATAAATAACATTTTTTTAGGAATTTCTCTTGGTTGTCAAGCCTGCTAACTAATTTAAAAAGGAAAGGGGTAATGTTTTTCTAGAGGGAATAATGTGAGGGAAGCTTCAAGGAGCTAAAGATAAGGTTGATCACTACACCTATACTTACACTACAAAAAAGTGGAGAACGTTTGGTGATATATAGTGAATCTTCAAAGAAAGTATTGGGTTGTGTACAGATGAAAAATTATGATGTTATAGCCAATGACTCATGAAAGTGGAAGATCCATGAGAAAAACTACCCGACACATGATTTATAGTCGGAAACCATGATTTTTTCCTTAAAAACCTGGTGACACTACCTTTATGGTGAGAAGTGTGACATATACACTGACCACAAGAGCCTAATGTATATATTCACCCAAAAGGATCTCAACATGTGTCAATGAAGATGGTTAGAGCTAATCATGTTTTACGATTCCTCTATTCACTATCATCTTGGAATGGTGAAAAAGGTAGATGATGCTCTAAGAAGAAAAGAACATTCTACTCTATCCATGTTAGATATTTAGAAAGACCCTATCTTATTGGATATTGAAAGCATAGATTTAGAAATCATACGGGTTGGGGATACATCCTAACATGCCCAAATGATTTTGAAACCATCCATCCAAGAGAATATTAATGAATCACAAAGGGATGATGTGTAGGTAAAAAATATAATGAATTCATTAATTTAAGGGAAGCTGAAAATTTATATATTGATGATGATGGTGTGATTTGGTTTGGAATGCGGTTTTGTGTGACTTCAAGACCTGGGATAAAGAAGGGGCTACTAGAAAATGCACATATCTTAGCATTCTCTATCCATGATTGGTGTACCAAGATGTACCGTGATCTCCAAGAACACTTTTGGTGGGATAACATGAAGAAAAACATTATAGAATATATATCAAGGTGCTTGGTATGTCAGCATGTTAAATAAGAGTGATAAAAGTCCAAAGGTTTGGTGATCCATTGCCTATACCCATGTAGAAATGGGAGAATGTCACTATGGAATTTGTCATAGGTCAACAAAAAACATTGAATGGAAAAAATTTGATATGGGTTGTGGTTGACCAACTCACTAATGCTTCCCATTTTATCACCATTTGGGAAGACCTCTCACTTGAAAAACTTAACAAGATATATGTAAAGGAAGTAATGAGACTACCTGGAGTTCCACTCTAGATTGTCTCTGATCATGATACAAGGATCATATATAAATTTTGTAGGAGTCTTCAACATGCTTTGAGTATTGAGTTAAATTTCATCATGGCCTATAACCCATGAACTGATGGCCAATCGGAAAGGACTATTCATACGGTTGAAAATATGCTAAGATCATGCTGACTAGAATTCAAAGGTGGATGGGATCAGTATCACCCATTGGTTGAGTTATCATACGAAAATAGATTCCACTCGAGTATTCATATTTCTCCATATGAAGCTCTGTATATAAAGCATTGTAGAACTCCAACCTGTTGGGATGATGATGGAGAAGGAAAGCTACATGGCCCTGATCATGTGAAAGATATGACAGTGAAGGTTCAAGTAATCCCGAAACACATCAATGCATCTTAGATTCAAAAAAAGAGTTACACTGGAAACTATTGAATGGAAATGGAGTTCGATGTAGGAGATAAATTATTCCTTCAAATATCACCATGGAAGATATTCATGCGGTTTGGAAAGAAAAGGAATTTAAGCCCAAGGAACATTTTCCCATTTTAGATCCTTGACCGCATAATATTTGTGGCCTATAGGCTTGAAATTACACCAAATATGGCTCATGTTCATGATGTGTTTCGCATATCACTCTTGAAGAAGTACATACCAGATCCCACACATATACTGAAATCAGAGGTGGTACAATACGATGATGATCTCTCCCATGAGGAGCAGCCAGTAGAGAATGTAGACTGCAGATATATGGTTCTACGTAACAAGACAACCCACGTTTTCAAAGTGTTATGGAGGAACCATAACATTGATGAAGCAACTTAGGAACCAGAAGATGCGATGTAAGAGAAGTACAATCAAAGTTTTGTGTAAAGTGAAATTTTGAGGGTGAAATTTCATAAGGGGGGAAGAATGTAACGACCCAATTTTTTATCCATGTAATTACTTCATATAATTATTCCTTATAGTTTTATTCCATTAAGAATCACAATAACATATTATGATACTAAATTGTATGTGATCATTAAACATAAATTTTCCACTTCTATGTTTTGAATTTCAAAATTCTGACATACAAGGTTGTGAGCTGTAAGTTGTTTTGAGTCCGATATGAAAAACATAATTTTTGGTTAATAGTAACCTACCCTTATGAATATTAATACAACACTTATGAATAGTAAATCATCAAAAATAACAATAACCTTACCCATGAATAATTAAATAAAATATAGGCATTTTATAAGGGGCAATTTGACCATAATACAAGTATTGGAATTTGAAAAGTCATAAATAAATAATATTAATTAATTAATTTAAAAAGAAAATTTATTTTATTAAAATGTGTTCAGGAATAAACAATTCTTTGTCTTATAATTTTAAGATATTTTTATAAGACCATACATAATTTTTGAAAGCAATATAAAATCAGTTTTAATTTTAAATACTGTATTTTTCAAGTAAATTATGATTTTAAATAAAAAATTAGTAAATCATTTTTGTAAAATGATTTTTGAAAAATGGACTTCATTTTAGGATTCTACATGTCAAAAAAATAGCTTGGGTGATTTTTCTGGATTTTTCTGAAATACATAAATTTTTGATGAATAGTGAAATACCATAATTTAAAAAATAAGCTAAATAAGCTAATTAACGAGTCATGCATGATGTTATAATGATGTAAGACCAATTGTTTCGGGTTCACATGATAAAATTATTATAATTGGTCTGGGAAGACTCACTATTCCTTTTTTGGTGAAAAAAATATTAATGAATATTATATTGAGAAATCCCATCTCCCCTCCACTATAAATACCAACCTTCACACTCTCTTTTCCTTACACCTCTCGAGAATCAAGCCACATCTATACTCAGGAAGAGGATATTATCTAGACTCTCCCCCATATCCAAGAGCTTCTGGTCTCATCAAACTACCATGCCTAGATTTTCTATGTATGATCTCAAGAAGATGATTAAAGAGGTAATTTATCTCTCTCTCTTTTCCCTTTAAATTCCATCCAATTTCAAGGTCATTTCGTAATCTATACCCACCTATATTCATCTATATGTTATGATAAATCTAGTATCATACATATATGGTAAATTCACTATACCAATGAGATATTATATCATCCAACCCCTTCTCCCCTTCTTTTTATTTTATAAAAGAGAGCGTTGTTCATGAAGTGTTAGTTTATCACCTTCAAGAACAACATGTTTATAATTTACTCTACAACTTTCAGATCGGGTCATGAAACCATTTTTATGGTGGAAAATGATTTTATTATTTTTATTGTATCATATTTCATGTTCTTGAACTAACTTATGTACATATTACAAAATGATTAAATAAAACAAGTTCATTGTGGTAAAAAAACCACCCAAATTAACACAAACAATCATCATTTAATTCATATCTAATGATTCATCCACATGGTATATAATATAATTAATTATAAGATCATTTCAAATTTTATAATATCATTAATAACCTGAAATATCAGTTCTTTATATTTACCCATGTTCTACAAGAACTTCTATTTATGAATACATGTGAACCGCTCAAGAAAACCCTAAATATGAACACTCCAGAACAATATTTTTTTATACTATATAACTCATACAAAGGCTCATAAAATAACTTAATGAAACCAAAATGAACCATATTCCCATACACAAGGTTTTGGAATTTTCATTTTGGAATTTTCAATTAATGAATCTAATGTGGTTATATAGGACATTAAAGTGAATAAGTGTTCGGATCCAAGGTATTGGGGAAATCACAAACCCAACATTATTTCTTTGGGTTCTACCGATTTCAATCTATTTTGGGTATGGTCACTCCTTAAAAGTCATTTTTTCATTATTATTTTTCCTTTTTGGGATATAAAGGTTTTCTACTGATGTTTATTTCAAAAAAAATATTTTCCAAAAGAACTCTTCTTTCAAAAACACACCTTTTACTTCTCACTCATGGATGATGGTTATCGTATAAAGTATGTTATTCCCACTCAATTTTTGTAACCCAATGTTTATGAATGTGTTCTTATGAGATGAAACTCATTCCTTTTCATGAGTTAGTTATGTTCATTTTATATATATGTTCCTTGTGTCATGCATGATAAATGATAATGTTATAATGTGATGGGTGCGCCTGAAATTATACAGCACAATATGAATGTTTGAATGTGATGGGTGCACCCGTAATTATATAGAGCTCCAATGAATTAGGTAAAGTGATGAATCTCATGAGTTAATTTGATATTATGTGTGAAAAATATGCTATATTTGTTCACAATTATGTATGGTAGTTATCCAGTAAGACATGATGTTTCATTTTTTATTCATCGCCAGATTTCAAGTCTCTTATTAATGCTACCACTCTTGTATATGATCATTTTCCTATGTTATGGTTATGCTCACCCATTTTTATATTGTTCTTATCTATCATATTACTAGTCTTTTAGCTCACCCCTTTTTATGTATATCCTAACGTGACTACATGTACTAAGGATAGGTCAAGTGCCAACAAAAATCTAGAGAAGAAAGAATTAAATAAATGTTTATGATTGATGTTGTAATTGTTATGTATAGTCCTAGTTTTCCCAAGAAACTAAACCTTTGGATATTTTATGTCTAATACTATTATGTTTTTTATCTTTAAAATTATGTAATATTAATTTAAAAAGATGGTTGGGTTTCTATAATGTGTCTTGTAATTCCTCTTGTGTGGCCTCAACTACCGAGACCCGTATGCAACGACTCCTTCCCCCTGCATAAGCACTGCTCCTAGCTCAATACATGATGCATCTTAGTACATTGTGAAACTCTTTCCTGACATTGAAAAAATGAGTATTGGTGCTGAATTCAACCACCCTTTCAGCTCCAAAAAGGATGAGTCACAAGAACTTGTCCATGAGTACTTCACACCCTTCTTAGTCAGGCCAGTTAGTGGCACTTCTAAGCATGAAAATTCCTTCATAAAATGTTTGTAGTAACCAGCCATCCCCAGAAAACTATGTACCTGAAAGATGATCATTTTCTTCTTCGAGAAATCTACTTCTATCACTTTTTCTATGTCTATAGATACACCTGTCTCTAAGATTACATGACCCAAGAAGTGGAATCAGGTCCATCCAAAAGTGACATTTTGAGAGCTTAGCATAAAACTGATTCTCTATCAGTGTTCTCAAAACGATCTCAAGATGGGGGGTATTGTCATGTTGAGTGTGATATTACAACATGAAATCATCCACAAATACTACCATAAATGAATCCATGTAAGGATGGAACACTCTGTTTATCAGTTCCAGGAAAACAGATGTTATTGAGACTGATCGGTGTAACCACATACTTGTATAGACCATACCTTATCTAAAAGACTATAAGTGGTATATCTAATGGTATAACATGAAAATGGTGATAAAAAGATCTCAATTAAATCTTTGAGAGCACTCAAGCTCCTCAAAACTGATCAAAGAGATCATCAATCATTGGAAAGGGATATCAGTTCTTGACCGTCAACTAGTTCAGCTTCCTATAATCCACACAAAGTCTAGGGGTACTGTTTTTCTTCCTCACAAAAAGGATTGTTGAACCCCAAGGACAAGTACTGGGTTGGTTGAAACCCTATTCCTATATCTTCTCTAAATTCTTATTGTGCTCTTGTATCTCTGGTGTAGTCATCCAATAAGGAGGAATGGACACCTTTGCCACTCCTGGCACAAGCTCGATAGAAAAATCTACCTATCGCTCTAGAGCTAAACCTAAAAAGTTGTTTGGATAGACATATCTAAAATGATCCACCACTGGGGGGAAGTCTATATGTGAATTACCCTACTCATATAGATATAGAATATAAATTTGGGCTCTAAATTCTCCCAACCCATGATGCATTGGTCCATCTTGGCTAACCTAAACATCCCATTCACCCTAGTGTAGAAAGGACCCACCCTCTGGTGATGTGAATCTCAACCTACATTGATAGCAGTCCAAAAAGGCCTAGAAAAATACTAACCATTCTATTTGATAATTACATTGAATCCTTCCATCTACAAGACATAGATCTACCATTAGAAGTGACACCCACAAACCTCAAGAGGGAACTCTTTCACTAACACACACTAGCCATCCTAATCCCTAATGAAGTTTCTAATGTCATAACATGCTCAGAAGTAAAGATATAGATCCCAAGGCTCTACAAACCTGAATATGATATAAAACTATGAGAATCCCCAATACCAAAAATAGAAGAAGATATAATTGGGGAAACTAGAATAATTCATCTAACTGTTGAGTGTCTGGGATCATTGTTCTACTGGGTCTACTCCACTTAAAAATTATGACATGTACAATGGCCCTGTGAACCTTCCTGAATATCTTGATTTGATCCAACCCAATGTCACTAAAATCATCTTAACTGGACACTATGACAATGACCTCCTCCTCATCATGAACAAATTGATGAACTCCAGTTCCCTGACTGAGGGGACACTAGTGGACCTTATCTTGAATGCAACTTCATAATAGAACCCCTTTCACTAGCTGTTGGTGATAAAAACATAAAAATTCCAAAGATAACCCATCTTTCCATAAGCTCAGCACTCAAATGGGCTTATTGGGAACTAAGGTCTCTTTTTTACACTCTTTCCACACAATTATCATACCACCCGGATACCTAAAGGAGTATACCGTCTTCTAGGATCTTTGTGTGTAGACTCCCCATGGCACTTCCTACTACTGGTTGGAGGATTACCAACCCTGGATTCTAAACTGCCCTGGCTGACAGCTCCAAAATCCCTTAGATTACACTTGGTGATCAATTCCATGTTGACTATAGATGATTTGGAAGTCAACCTGAAGATGTTAACCTGGGACTAGATTTCATGTTTGAGACTGAAAGAGCGCTGTCGTGGGCGCCCTCAAATTATTAGTGTGATTTTGGGGTACTTAGGTTCATCAAAGTGGTTGACCAAGGTCGTCTCTCAAAGGAAGAAGTGAATTAAAACAACTTTTCAGAGGTATTCTAAAAATAAAAGATAATAGAATTGAAACACTTCTTAAAAGGATGGGGATTTTTTATAGTGTATAAATCTAGAAGAAGTTTTCTAGAAAAAGATTTTATTTTTTTTTGTTTTTAATTTCGAAATGAAGTTTGATTAAAAAGACACAACAAGAAGATGTTTTTTAGAAGATATTTTAAAAGATGTAATTGATCTAACTATACCTCTTCATTTAATTATTAATCATTATAATTTAAATAAATATCCACTTAATTAGGATCCCCTTATTTATTAACCCTTGAACCCTACAAGAGTTAATTTAACCACAAAGATTGAATTACGTAAACCCTAGGCTAGCTTCGAAACACGCAATCGCAGCACCCTACTTTGATTGTTGTTCTAAGGTTAGCTTATGGTTAGTGGTTAATTATAGAAGATATCCATTCTTTAAATAAGGATGAATTGTGTTTAGGGATTATATTTGAACTCTACAGGTTTTCCCGTGTGGTCTTGTATTACAGATTAAGATCACACTCTCACAATTTACACAAAATCTCGACCTCGCGTGTTTTTGTGTTAATTATTAAATTGCTTACTTAGTTTCTTACAAATGAAAAACACAATTCATGGAACATATCATGTGAATTACAGTAGATCAAAGATTCAAAATAATTAAATGAATATGGATAGAGGTTGATCGATTACTAAAAAGAACTACTCATCCATGGGCGATGTACTAATCATGGAGACCTTTTGCATTAGCAAAGGAATGAAAGGGTAGAACCCAATATCATCTCCACTAATGATTCAAATACAATTAATAAGATTAATAGAAGAAGAAAAGTGAAGAACACAGAAGATTATTTGAAGAAAAAGTCTAAGAAACAAACATGAAAGAGAGGAAATACAAAGAGGTGGTGGGAGAGGAGAGCCTTTTTGGAAGAGAGGTTTTCACAAAGCCTTACTTCTTCCAAGAGTTGTGAGGGGATAACAAGAGAAACCCTTTCAGAAACAACCTTCCAAAGCCCTGACCAACCCTCCAAAATAGTTAAAAACTCCATTAAATAGAGTTCGTGAGGGATAGGGTTACATAAATTTTTAAGTATGAAATGAAAAACTCATCCAAATGTTTTATTTCAAGTTGCACCGCCTATTTGACCTCCAAAACGTGTTACATGGCCGTCATTCCAGAAGGATGATTTATGCCAAATCATATCCCCGATCATTTTTCAAAATGTGGCCTCAATCCAAGCCAGGATGAAGAAGATATGACCCAAATATAGAACCCATGTCCATTCTGCGATGTCCAGTCCACCATTGGATTAATGGACCATTTACTCCATCCAAATGCACTCTTTAGCTCTAGTGTCATGAATTAAAGTTGTAGAAAAGTATTTTAGGAACACTTTTAAAAACTATTATGTTCAAATAATAAATATTAAAATATAAATCATCAAAATACTACAGTAAATTTTAAAAGGGTAAAACTGAAATTTTCATCAAATTTTCAAATGAATGATCTAATCCCAAATATTTCATAAATTAATATATTTAGCACAATGTGTGGAAATTATATAATTTATTATCAATAAAATATTCAACAAAATAGTGTTTTATCAACTCCCCCGCATTTACCTTTTGCACTTCTGAGCAAAACCTCATGTCAAGTAAACGTCAATATCAAATCAAAACCAATTTTAAAACACATATCCTTGAGATCAAACAATTACACACCAAGAAAAAAAAAGATATCATGCCTCATAAAAAAATTATTTCAAGTTCTTCATTTATTTCATTCAATATATTTCCACTTTATTTATCCTCCCATTCACAAAACACTTACCTCACTTGAATTTTCTCTTATCACACAAATATCAATTTTTTGCAATGTCTTTCTCATCCAAACTCATACAAGGATCACCATAGGCTTGATAAATTTCTACATCGCTACCCAATGTGAGTTAAGGACATATGTTTATCGTAAGGACTGTTCATATTTGTTCAGTGGCTTTCTGTTGGTAGTATTTAGATGTGAAAAATTCTGAGGCTGAATGAGGAGGTCTTGACTCTTTTTGAAGCAAAATTGGATTAATCTAATTTTCACTTAAATATTGTCTTCTCCTCAATCCCCATAGTATCAATTCAGCTCCAAAATCATGAAAAGTAATAAAAAGTTTCCACCATTCATCATTTTAGCATAAAAAATTTCAATATTCTCCAACATGATTTTCTTGAAATCTCTAGATAGGCACAACTTTCCACCTGAATTAGAAGCTCCAGAAAAGGCACAACTCACTTGTCATGAAAGCTCCAGAAAAGGCAGAACATTCTATATAATGTATTTCTTCAGCAGCAAACACATCTCTTCAGAATTTAATTTTCCACCCAAAGTATCACAGAATGTGGTAGCACAACACAAGATAGATTCCCCCACAATTAAGCTCAACTAGATTATGAAATTTTACTGCAAGAGTTGGTTGGATAGGGAAAATTGGCTAGTAATGTGGCTAACCTAACAGGCTGTGCATGGTTTCTAAGGCAGGGATTAAATGTTCAATCTAGGCCATTATAAAAAAGTATTAATTGAAATAGGGGCTTTAATACCAAACAAATTCCTCAATCATTTAAACATAAGTACCTCAAACACCCATGTTTTTATAGGAATAAATCAAATTATTGTTAAATCAAACATGGATTGGTTCTATCAAAAAGTGAGGTGAATGTAATGAATATGAATCTAATGGTTTATAAGCCTCACAAGAAAGTGATTTCAAATATAAAGGCAGTGTGATGTGGCATGGGATTCAAAATTCAGTGTACTTTTCATGATATTGCAAAATATTTGAGCTTGAAACAAAGTCATTTCAGAATTCATTTAAGCTTATTTTCAAGGGATAAATTGTTTCACTTATTGATATGGATTTAAATATAGTGATGAGAATCATTTCAGCTCAAAAGTTTCAAAAACACACATAAAATTGTAAAATAAACACACAAAATATGAAAAACACAGATCTTTTTTTTTGTTTTTTAAATCAGGAAAACAATTGAAATTACTAAACTAAAAGGTTCCCTCCCCCACACTTAAAATATTGAATTGTCCTCAATGTGAACCCAGTCGATTATAGATGCACATGAAATGAAGAATTTTTAAATAGGACAAATAATATAAAAGTTAAAGGGTTAGGAATAGCCTGATGCGCTCAAGTGATGATGGGGTGATGCAGTGTGATAAAATCCACTACATCAGTAGAAATTCCCTCAATGTATCTCTTCAAACGTTTCCCATTGATTATAAATCTCCTTCTAGTGTCCTCTTTTGTGATGTCCACTACACCATAAGGAACATATTAGATACAATATAAGACCTAACCATCTGGAACGCAACTTACAAGGCATCAGCTTCAGTCGTGAACTGTAGAGAAGGACTTTCTCTCCAACATGGAACTCCCTTTGTTGGATCATTCTATCATGATCTGATTTTGATCATTCCTTATAGAGCTTTGAGTTCTCATATAAGGACAATATAATCTCCTCAAGCTCTTGAATTTGCAGCTTCCTTTGGATTCCATCTTGGGCGAAATCCATGTTGAATTTCTTCATAGCCCAATAAGCCCGATGCTCATCTTCCATGGGGAGATGACATGCTTTCCCAAAAACAATCCTAAATGGGTACATACCAATGGGTTTCTTGTATGATGTCCTATAAGACCACAATGCATCATCAAAGCACTTGCTCCAATCCTTCCTATTTGGCTGCATGGTTTTCTCCAATATTTGTTTCAACTCACGATTTGAAACCTCAGCCTGGCCATTTGTTTGGGGGTGGTATGGTGTTGATGTTTTGGGTGTCACCACATACTTTCGAAAAAGGGAATCAAAATTCCTATTGAAAAAGTGTGTCTATTGGTCACTGATGATGGCCTTTGGTACTCCAAACCTGCAGAAAATTTGAGCCTTGACAAAATCCACTACAACTTGAGAATCGTCAGTCCTGGTGGCCTTGGCCTCCACCCATTTACTCTCATAATAAACATAAACCAAAATATACAAAAAACCTAATGAACTAAGAAAAGGACCCATAAAATCAATTCCCCATACATCAAAAATCTCATAGAATAGTATGGGTTGTTGGGGAATCTCATGTCTCCTTGAAATGTTCCTAGTGTGTTGGAAATGAGAGCATGACTTAAAAAACACATGGGCATCAGGGAATAAGCTAGGCCAATATAATCCAGAGTCCAAAAACTTCCTAGATGTCCGTTGGGGTCCAAAGTGTCCAACACAAGAAAGTGTATGGCATAAATGCAAAACAGACTCAAACTCATGATCAGGAACACACCTCATAATGACTTGGTCACTACACATGTTCCAGAGGTTGGGATCATCCCACACATAAATCCTAGAATCAATTTTTAATTTTTGGACTTGATGCTTCTTCAAATTTCCTGGGATTTCATAGGAAACAATGTAATTAACTAAATCAGCATACCAAGGATGTGTACCTGAGATGGTATAGAGATGCTCATTGGGGAAAGTGTCTCGAAGTGGTACCTTGCCCAAAGTTTCACCCTTGGTGTGGGAGTAAGCCTACTGATGTGGTCTGCCACCAAAATCTCTGACCCTTCTTGTCCTTTATCTCGATGTCAAACTCTTGAAGAAGGAGCATCCAACAGATAAGTCATGGCTTTGCATCTGGCCTCTTTAGGAGGTACCTCAAATCTGCATGGTCAGAAAAAACAACTACATTAGATCCTAATAAATATGAACGAAATTTATCTAAAGAAAATATAACAGTAAGAAAATCCTTTTTCGTTGTGGTGTAGTTTGATTGGGTAGAATCCAACATCCTCGATGCATATGAAATCACATGTGAACGACCCTCCGCCCTCTAAGATAAGACATCTCCAGCCACGAAGTTGGATGCATCACACATAAGCTCAAATGGAAGATCCCACTGCGGGGGATGTATGATTGGTGGAGTGGTCAGACACTTATTTAGCTCATCAAATGATACCCTGCATGAATCATCAAAATTGAAGTCAATATCTTTTTGAACCAATCGAGATAAGGGTAGAGCGATCTTACTAAAATATCTAATGAAGCGTCGATAAAATCCAGTATGTCCAAGGAATGATCGAACATCACGCACACATGTAGGATATGGCAGGGATGAAATAATGTCTACCTTTGTTTTATTAACTTCAATTCCATGATGTGAGACTATATGACCAAGTCAATTCCCTTTTCGACCATGAAATGACATTTTTCAAAATTTATGATCAGATTCTTCTCAGTACAACGATGCAACACATCACCCAAACTAGAGAGACATGCATCAAATGAGGATCCATAAACTGTAAAATCACCCATAAATACCTCCATGATGGTCTCAATGAAATCTGAAAAAATACTCACCATTCATCTCTAGAAGGCACCTGGGGCATTGCAAAGTCCAAATGGAATCCTTCTGTAAGCAAAGGTATCGAATGGGCAAGTAAATGTAGTCTTCTCCTAGTCCCCTACTGCAATGGGAACCTAAAAATAGCCATAGAAACCATCCAAGAAGCCATAATGTGTCCTACCTACAAGTCTCTCAAGCATCTGGTTAATAAATGGAAGTGAGAAATGGTCCTTACGAGTGGATTTATTTAGTTTCCTATAATCAATAAACACTCGCCAACTATTTTGTACTCTCACAGGAACAAACTCATCATTTTCATTTTTTATAACAGTGAAACTAGTTTTCTTTGGTACAACCTAGACAGGGCTAACCCATTGTGAGTCAGAAATAGGGTAAATTATACCTGCCTCAAGCAATTTTTCAACCTCTTTTTTAACAACCTCCACAAGGGTTGGATTGAGTCTCCTTTGTGGTTGCCTCATTGGTTCAGCCCCATCCTCCAAAAGAATCCTATGCATGAAAATGGAGGGGCTAATACCTGATATGTCATCCAAGGTCCACCCGATTGCCCTGATGTTCTCCCTCAAAAGATTCAAAAGATTTTCTTCATGTTCAAAAGGGATATTGTTAGCAATGATAACAGGTAATTTCTCACCACTCATCAAGTATGAGTATTTCAGATTTGGTGGCAATGGATTGAGTTCTAGTGTAGGGGGGTGGTGTATGGATGGAGACATAGAAGGAACTGAAATATGTTTAAAAAGAGCATCAGTATCAGAATATAAATCATCAAAATCAGAGAATAAAGCATCAAATCCCTCAGCATACTCAATTTCCATGTCATAATCAGAGTTCACATGATCAAAATCAGAATATGACTCCATTTTAAAATCAAATCTTAGAGAGTCTTGTTCATTAGAAACAGACGTGGAAGTACTCTTAGACATCATACTAGAACCAATAATCATAATCTCCCTAAGCATAGGACAATCCAATTCCATGGTTTTTTTTACTTGGTGGTTTAAAATGGGAGATAACAAATGCAGAATGATCCTCTGATGGGTACTTCATGAAATCCATAACATTAAATATCACAACATCATCCCCAAATTCCATGGAAAGTGTACCCTCATTGACATTTATGATAGTTTTTGCAGTTTTGAGGAAGGGCCTACCAAAGATAATGGGGGCATGAGAAATTACCTGATACTCTTCCATGTTAATCACGTAGAAATCTGCTGGAAAGATCATGTCTCTTTCCCGGACAAGTACATCCTCCAGAACTCCCGCTGGATATGTCGTAGCTCTATTCGCCAATTGCACCACTACACTCATCTGTTTTAGCTCACCAACCAGCAATGAATAGAATACAGAGTGAGGCATCACATTTATGGAAGCTCCCAAATCAAAAAGTGCATCCTAAAAGTGAAAGTCCCCTATGGTGCATGGGATGGTGAATGTCCCTGGATCCTTGCACTTTTTCAGCATTTCTAGAGTTGGTGTAATGAGTGCTGACACATTCCTTCCAAGATTGACCCTCTCATTTCCCTTGAGCCCTCTTCGATTTGTACAAAGTTCTTTTAAGAATTCCGCATACCTTGGAATTTTCTTAATGGATTCATGTAGAGGAATGTTTATCTCCACACGCTTGAATGTGTCCAAAACCTCCTTTTGCATTGCTTCTTCAGCTATCTTCTTGGTTTGAACAACCCTGTTTGGAAAAGGAAGGGGTTTAGGAGGAACATCATCAATCTTTTTCTAACCTTTATCTTTGTCCTTGTATTTCTCATCAGTTGGTAAGGAATGTAGCTTCTCTAGAGTTGAGGTGAATCCCAGTGGAATGGTAGGTGCAGATGTATTGTTCATTTGCTTCCCACTTCTCAATGTGATGGCACTAACATTCCCCTTAGGATTTGGAGTTGGTTGGGAAGGAAGATATCCAGAATTCTTACATACCAGTTCATGGAGGGCAGTGGCAATCTGGCTCATTTGAGTCTTCAACTCCCTAAACTCCGAACCTTGACTCTTCAGCTCATTCTGTTGATTAAGAACAATTTGTTTCAAAAGATCATCAATGTTATAGTCTACCTTGTTTTGTAGATTCCCTTGTTGCTGACTTGTTGATGTTTGAGCTTCGAATCTCCTTTGGGGTTGTTGGAAACCCTATTGGTAAGGTGGAGGCTGCTGGAAGTTTGGTTGAAAATGGGGATTTTTTTGTTGCCCAGAGACATACCTCATGTCCGATTGATCCTTCCAGCCTTGTTTGTATGTTGGATCAAACTTCTTTTGGGGATATGTTTATTGTTTTTTTTGCTGATATGGTCTCCCAGGGAACACTACTACACAATCTTCTGTTTCTTGGAGTTGTGGGCTACAGTCAGTTGGGTGGCTTTTATCAGTGCAAATACCACAAGTCCTTGAAGGAGGGGGTTGGGATGTCTTTTGAGGCAAAGAAATATTCCTCAACATAGTGGTCAATTCTTCTAACTTGGTATCAATCAAATGAATTTCAAGAGAAGAAGGACTTACCTGTTGTACTCCCCTGACATGTGGTGTACCTCTATCGCCAAATTGTTGGGTGTTTTGGGCCATCATGTCGATCAATGCACGTGTGGCTACTAGTGTCTTGTCCACCACTGACCCTCTTGAAGCGACATCCACCATGCTCCTCTCCATAGGTGTGAGTCCTTCATAAAATTACTGAATGATGGGTTTCTCACTGACTTGGTGATATAGAAAACTTGCACACAACTTCTTCAATCACTCCCAGTACTGATACATTGACTCCCCTTATGCTTGTTTGATCTCCAAGATCTCCTTACGAATTGAATTAGTCCTCGATGCTAGAAAAAATCTCTACAAGAAAAGATGTTTCAAATCATTCCAACAAGTTACATCTTCGGGTTGTAAATAATACGTCCAGTCTTTTGCAGCTCCATCAAGTGAGAATGTGAATGATCTTAGTTTGATTTGATCTTCAGATACATTTCTAGGTTTTAGGGTTGAGAAACCCACATTAAATTCTTTCAAATTTTTATTTGGATCCTCAACAGAGAGGCCATGAAACTTTGGAAGAAAGTGAATTAACCCAGATTTTTGTTCAAAGTCCCATTTGAGATTTGGGTATGCAATACAATTTGGTTGATAGTTAATATCAGGTTCAACCAATTCTCGAATGGTTCTATTAAGTTCATTACCATTATTGTCAGCCATTGGTTCTTGTTTTATGGTTGAATTTTAATTTCTTCCAATTTCAGTGTTCTGATATTGGAGTAATTCTCCAACTGGTTGAATGTTGAAACGTACCGTAGACTAAGAATGTCTTATTCGAGCTCGAAGGCTATGTTAAATATCAGGGTCAAGATCTAAGAGATCTTTGGGATTATTTCGTGTCATAAATCAATGAAATATTAAAAGAAGGAAAGTGGACCATAATAAAAATTAGAAGTTTGAGTTGATGGTCCAAAAAGAAGTAGAAGAAAATAAAAGAAGACCAAAAAATCAGATTGGGTAAAGAAGGAAGAAAGAAGGGAGGAAGAGAATAAAATGTAAAATAAAATAAATACCTCTAATTGGTTGAAATAATTACTTACCTCCCCTAAAATAGTGAGAATTTGAAAGAGCACTGTCGTGGGCGCCCTAAAATGATTAGTGTGATTTTGGGATAATTAGGTGAGCAGACTGGCTAACCAAGGTCGTCTCTCAAAGGAGGAAGTGAATTAAAACAAATTTTCAGAGGTATTCTAAAAATAAAAGATAATATAATTAAAACACTTCTTAACGGGATGGGGGTTGTTTATAGTTTCTAAATCTAGAATATGTTTGCTGTAAAAAGATTGTATTTTTTTGTTTTTAATTTTGAGATGATGTTTGATTAAAAAGACACAACAAGAAGATGTTTTTTAGAAAATATTTTAGAAGGAATAATTGATCTAACTCTACCACATCATTTAATTATTATTCATTATCATTTAAATCAATACCCACTTAATTATGATCCCCTAATTTATTAACCCTTGAACCCTACAAGAGTTAACTTAACCACAAAGATGGAATTACTTAAACCATATGCTAGCTTCGGAACACGCAATCGCAGCACCCTGCTTTGATTGTTGTTCTAAGGTTAGCTTATGGTCAGTGGTTAATTAGAGAACAAATCCATTTTGGAAATGAGGATTAATTGTGTTTAGGGATTATATTATAACTCTACAAATTTATCATGTGTGGTCTTGTATTACCGATTAAGATCATGCTCTCACAATTTACCCAAAATCTCAACCTTGCGTGTTTTTCTGTTAATTATTCAATTGCTTAATTAGTTTCTTAAAATTTAAAAACACAATTACTGGACCTTATCAATTTAATCACAGTATCTCAATGATTCAAAATAATTAAATGAATATGGATAGAGGTTGATCGATTACTACAAAGAACTACTCTTCCATGAGCGGTGTAGTCATCGTGGAGACGTTTTGCATGAGCAATGGATTGAAAGTGTAGAACCCAATCTCATCTCCACTATTGATTCTAACCCAATTAATAATATTAAGAGAAGAAGAAAAGGTAAGAACATAGAATATTATTTGATGAAAAATTCAAGAAACAAACATGAAAGAAAATAAATACAAGGAGGAGCTGGGACATGAGAGCCTTTTTGGAAGAGAGGTTTTCACAAAACCTTACTTCTTCCAAGAGTTGTGAGGGGCTCCCAAGAGACACCCTTTCGGCCACACCTTCCAAAAGCCTCTACCATACCTCCCAAAGAGTTAAAACCCCCTTTAAATAGAGTTTTTTAGGGCTAGGGTTACATAACTTTTTATGTGTGAAATGAAAAACTCTGCCAAATATTTTATTCCAAGATGCACCGCCTATTTGACCTCTAAAACACGTGAATTCGCCATCCTTCTAGAAGGATGATTTGTCCAAATCATGTCCCCTATATTTACTCAACATTTGGGCTCAATCCAAGCCTAGATGAAGATGATATGGCCCATATACAGAACTCATGTCCATTCTAAAAAGACCAGCCCACCATTGGCATAATGACCCATTTACTCCATCCAAATGCACTTTTTAGCTCTAGTGTCCTGCATTAAAGTTGTATAAAATTCTGTTAGAAACACTCTTACAAAATATTAAGTTCAAATAATAAATATTAAAATAGTTATATTCAAAATACTATAGTACATTTTAAAAGGGTAAAACTGGAATTTTCATCAAATTTTGAAATGAATGATCTAATCCCAAATATTTCATAAATTATTATATTTAGCACAATGTGAGGAAATTATATAATTTATTATCAATAAAATATTCAAAAACAGTGTTTTATCAGAGACCATCCTCAATATTCATGGCCAGAAAACTCATCTCCACCCAGAATGGGTGTAAAGCACTAAAGCTCTTTGATGTGAGAAGAATACTCCATGACTGAATGTGAACATTTCTAAAGAACCATGAACTCTTGGGATAGGTCAGTCCTCAAGGTCATTGGGTAGAAATAGTCCTAGAAGGTCCACTAGAACTCATCTTAAGCCATATCCTGATGATTTACCACATGTGAGATGACATCCCACCATCTCTTGGTGGAATCTCGAAGCATATAGGTTGCGAGAATCACCCTCCTCTCAAAAGGTGTCTTGAGATTCTCGAAGATAGAAAACATGGAATCTAAACATGACTCTGCAGCCAAAGGAAGTCCATCCTTTGAGAAAGTAGGAGGATTATAATAATGAAAAACCCATGTCAACTCTTCCATAGATGGGGAAGAAGTTTTGCTCCTTAGTATGTCTCTATTATGAACCATTCTCAGAACAGTGCATCGACACCTGTGTTTAGTATTACAGCTGGTTCCAAGACAAGTATGACGGGAGGATCTGTAAGTAGTCCCTAATATACCATTTCTGGTGTCTGATAATTTCCATATATATGGAATACAATTGTAGGATGTCTTGATGATATGAAAATACAAGGTCAAGCACACACCTCAGTTCGAGATTATCAAGGGATAAAACATTGATGTGAAAGAAAGGAAGAGGAGAAGAAAAACATTCATGTTTTGAAAAATCTATTTGCATGACATGTATAACCTCCACGTAACATATTATCTTTAGGACTTACATGGGCATGTACCTCTTCCAAGCCTTGTCATGTAACACACCTAAACATGGTGTGTTCCTCCTGTGACATGGGGTACACTCTATTTTTTCCACACTGCCTGAGTTCTTCCACAAGGCTAAACCACACGCCTCTCTCCTGGGTAACACTACATGGATTGTTCCAAAAACACACGGTGTGTAACACTTATGTGACAACCACCCATTTCATTTTTCATACAGTCATAGATAGGGTCGACTCGTACACGGCATGTCAGAACAGGTCATAGAGTGTAAAAACTATGTTTTATCCACTAGTGTCGTTAGTCACATGGTTGGATAGATGGTATCTACAACATGGTGTGTACTCCCAATTCATGGTGTGTTCCATCTAACCCTTTCAAACCATGTGCCTCTACTCACATAGTCATCTACATGGTTAAAGACTACATAGTGTGTTCTTAAGAATAGAGTTTTATTTCAGAATAGAAGAATACATGATGTGTGTCCACAACACCACATACCGTGTTGTCTGGGTTTCTAGACAATAGTTTTTTAAAACTCCTCCTGAAAACTTTAAAACATAATTTTTTTTCCAAGGAATGAAAAATTCCTACCCATGAGGGCCCATACTCCCATGAATCAATTATTGGAATCCATATTTAAATAATAAATTGAAAAAATTCAATTTATGTTAAAACATGATCCGCCATAGTCTGATCCAAGAGGGCCCATAACACCTCAGGGGCCAAAGTATGAAATTTATCTCAATGAAAAATTAGATATTATGAATTAACTATCAAATATCATGTATTATATCATGGAATCTATCACAACATCATGCATATTAAACACAACATCTATCACAACAACATGCAATTAGTAATGCACCCTAAATGGAAAGACAAAAAATGCATGATATGTGATCACTATAAAGTGTCTTTATGATGCATGAAATGGAATACCCTCATATAATTGAATATCAATATAAATATAACAACCAAAATATTAATGATAACATCAATGACCTTGTGAACCACCCAACAATGAAATCAAATCAGGTGTAACAATTGAAAAACAAGAAAAATTGGAATATTTGAGGTGAATTTGATTTTCCCTATACGTGGGTTAGCTACTCCTGGGTATAACATATTACTAACTACATATTCATTCCTATACTTGTATATAGGATCTAAATAGTAAAACAAAGTAGAAAATAAAACTCTCTGATACCACTTTGTAATGTCTCCGATCCGGGTGCCATCCAAAGGTGCCCCATACCCAGTTGGTCACATGGATTCAAGCACATTTCCCTAAATTCCATAGGCTGCTGACATGTAACAAGGGCTTTGAGTGTGATAGTGGGGAAGATATGCACACATTGGCAGAGTAACACTGTATAAACAAATAGATAATAGTATAAAAAGTAGTAATACCATACAATAAAGTATACAATGTAATACTGAGAGTGAAATAAACTGCATCAGATATATATAAATAAATGATGCATGTCACATGTGTGAATGATAGGAACCAAACAAGTCACAATGATATAATATAAAATAGAAACCAATGAATTGAATGGTAATAAAATCCAATAGAATCGTATGCCTCAGCTTGGTCCAATGCTCCCAAGCTCCACGTCAATCATGTAATTGATATAGAAGGGTGTTTTCCCTTATATATACCTAAAACCATATAATCTATTTGGCCCCAGAAACATGACCCAAATAGGGTGTGAGATGAATCCTAGTATGAAACCACCAAAAGATATGTTCTTAATTGATGGTGAATATATATAGATGAAAATATGCAAAATAAAGCAGTAAACAAGTATGTTCTCCAAAGTAAACAATCTTATAATTTCCAATTAAATTCATTAAAATTTATTAATTATTCATACTGTTGAATAATGAAAAACCCTTGATCTATACTAAGATGTGTATCAACTGTGTAATAGACATTGATTTTTAAGAAGACCATCAAACAATGAAGTAAGACCAAGTCTGAGCTTGTGTTTTGGCTTGGTAGACTCATCAAAATCAATCAACCATTCACAAGGAACCCTTTGGGAATGTTCTTATAGACTAGACCATCTAGTCCAACATATAATCAATTCAATAAATATATAATGACCCTCGGGAAATTTCACACAGTATAACCCCTATTCTCTCACAAAACAAGACTCTCTGTGGAAGCACTCAGTGTCAATTCCACCAGCAGTCATTTAATGATAAACTATAGACTCTATGAGGAAGCACTCAATGTCCATTACACATGTCATCTCATAAAGGTATATATAGACACTATAAGGGAGAAGTCACCGACATTCCCCCCTCTGGTCATGCAACAAAAAAGTAACATACACTATGGAGAAGCCCTCAACATCAATTCCCCTTATGGTCTAACTACACCATGTTATCACAGCCCTGTGTAATATAGTCGTGCACAAACGATATCCAACATCCAATGAAATCTCAACTACTAAATGTCTATAAATCTAAAATGAATAAAAAATCATCTCATATAACATCTACTCCATTCTAACATCATTAGGCATGGAAAACAAAAAAAGATAACATGAAATTCTAGACCCAATGTCCAATATCACACAAACATGGGAAAACAAATCCAGAATCAAGGTAATAAGCATTATTAATAATCAAAAATCCTTTCTCAATCTAACAAACCATACAAGGTATCAAACAAGCTTAAATTCCAAAACACCCAATACCCTAAACAAGAGTATATAAAACATTTCGCGCATATATTCCAAGGACAACTGTGGAAAAGCACAAACCACCTACCTCATCATTGTACGAAGAGAACTCATGAATTTCAGTCCTTGAATCGGCCTATAACGTCGTAGATTTATAGAAAGGTCAAAAAATATTCAACTTTCGATAACTCTAGAAAGATGATGAATTAGGAATAGTGGATCTAGGGAAGGAGATAACTCACAGGTTGGAATCCAATGCGCCTAGAGGCATATCAATTTGAGCTCAGCCAGAGGAACAAGAGGCACTAGAAGATAACCATTCGTATGTCACCAACCTATTCGAGACATGAAAAGAGGAAGATATTTCGAGGGATTAGACGCGACCTCAGTCTGATTAAATAAATAAAAAAGAAATCTTCATATTAATTTATTGTACATTTTGTATACTATCCTTAACTACACCCCACTTCAGGTGGTCTTCCCAGTCACCCACATGGCCATGTACTCTGCTGTTACACGACCATGTACTCAGCAGATACACGACCAATACACTGTTATGTTCAGAAACCAGATACACAATGTGTACTTCTATAATTCCCAAATCTTTCTTTTTCCTAAAAAACAACGTAAAATAAAGATTCATACCTAAAATGAAGATCTAGGTTCTTACAATCTTCCTTCCTCACAAGAAACTTATGATATCCAGATCGACGATCAATCTTTAAAAAATATTTAGCTCCATAAAATTGATAAAATAAATCAACAATGTGGGGTAGGGTATATTTGTTCTTTATTTTTACAACATTGATCTCTATATAGTGAATGTACAACCTTATAGATCCATCTTTATTCATAAAAAAAATAACAGGGGCTCCCCATGGAGAAAAAATTGGAAGAAAAAATCATTTATCAATTAATTCCTCTAGTTATTTCATTAGTTCCACTAATTCCAATGTGGTAATTATACATGGTTTCATTGATATGGTCCTTGAATTAGGAATTAAGTCAATGGAAAACTCAATTTCCCACTCTGGAGGATGTCCATGTATATCCTCTGGAAAGACGTCAAAATATTCATTCACAATAAGTTTGTACTCTATTTGAACAATCTTTTCCTCACTCAGAGTTGTTGAATTCCTTTCCTCCCCAATAATTGAATTCTGTAGAGCTATTGGGGGTGGATCTAGATACGAATCAAATGGTGACATTTCTGCCCTAAGGATAAGGGATTCCACATCCTCCTCAAAAAATTTAACCTCCTATTTCTTGTAATAAATTTTCACATCATGGTTCGAATTAAAATCCTTACCCAAGATTATATTGAAGTTAATCATGATTATGATAATAAAATCAGCAGATAAATCATGTTTATATGCCATTAAGAGGACTCCCTGACACAAATTTTTTTCAATGATACTTCTCGTAGGAGTTTTGACTAACAAATCCTTTATTGAATCAAATTTAAGATATATAATATTATTAAAAAATGGGAAGATACGGAAGAACACAATGATCCAAAATGAAATAAATAATTGACTAAGTTTGAAGAAATTATTAAAGTAACTACCAACACATCATTAGGAAATGGAACCTCTATATTTGTGATTGCATAAGCTTGGCCTTACTGCCATAGCCTTCATTGGGGAATTTTTCCCTAACGATTAGGAAATTAACGTTCATAATGTCCCATATTCCTACAATTTTATCATTGAAAATTTATTGATTCTTCCACCCACTTACAATCTCGAGATAAGGGGAATTTTTATCTTCACTTGTAATATACTTAAATTCTATTCAGGGAAATGCCAAGGTGTTTCTTCTCCTAATTACTACAGGTTGGAGGGATAAATATTTCTTTATTCCTCATATCATTATTTTCTTTTCTAGAGTATTCATAAGCCCTATTCTTCTCTTTTTTCCATTAAATTCATAAGACATGGAAAATTCTTTTTCTATTTTGATATCACTTGAGTCTATTTATTTATACAATGAATAACTTTGGGAAACTAGTGCCCTTCAGAGGAATTGTTTTAAAACACCAAATAATTAATCAATTTTTTTCCTTAGATTATGTATATAGTCTCCAAGATGACATTATAGACTTGTAAAGTTGGCTTCATACTTGGAAACATTTTCATTCTCCTTCTGTCTCAGATTCAATAATTTCCTCTCCATATCCACTCGTTTTATATAGGGGAAATAGTTTTCTAGGAATATTTCTTTAAAAAACCTCCATTCTATATCTTATATTCCTACAACCTCATTTGTGTTATTGATTAATGAAAAACACTTATCCAAAATGTCACGACCCGTCCTCAGGGCCCGTGCGGTGACTACCCCAAACCCGCCTTCCATAGGCTAGGGGCTGGCGGCTAGCAACAAAGGTGAAAGTCCCGATAAAATGGAAGACATTGCCTTTATACAAGAAAAAAACAAAACAGAGTACGAAAGATGAAGTAAACACTAAGTAATTTGAGTACAAAAGTAAGTGCTAGAATGTAAATGGGCCAGTATACAAACCCAACTGAAAGTACAATACAACTGATAAAAGTAAAGTACAATAGCTGAAAAGTAAAGAATTAACCCCTGAGACGTCCTTTGAAATCCCCACCTGAAGGGTGGCTACATATGGTCTCCTCAGCTCCTCAAATCCGTCTGTCCGCTCCGTGTACGTCCCGACTGATAGTCCACCTTCAGATACTGTCCTGCTCCTCACGCCTCAACCACAATCAGCACAGTCTGTCGTCTGTAACCAATACCACGTAGTGCGGGCATAGCCCGTGCAGGGGTGAGTATACAATAATCATTAGGGACCCCGAGACCCCCGAAGGTCACCCAGAATCCATAAAGGACAAACCAAAAAGGAAAGATACAAAAACGAAGTATCAACCAACTCTACTTAGGTATATGCCCATACATATACTTAAGTCTTCAATTCCAGTTCGGCTCCTACTCACGAGCCCACGTAGAACCCAGTCCACATAGGAAAGCACAACCCAATCCACATAGGAAAGTAAGTCAATGACATCGATGATAATGACTGAAAATCAAGACTCAGCTCACACAGGTATAGTACTCACAAAGAGGGGTGGAGATGATAGATGTAGCCTCCGAATCATCTCCCATATCGAACCCACGTAGGATCCAAGTATAGTAACCGTCATTTACGAACCGATGTAGGATCCATGTACAGTCGTCATCGCTGCCGAACCCACAGAGGATACCAGTACAGTCTTCCTCTCTGCCGAACCCACGTAGGATCCAAGTACAGTCGTCATCGTCGTCACAGTCTCAGCCATCTCTACGGTTCCCGCACACAGCACAATCGATTCCGGGAGGGCCCGCTCCATGAACCAAGGGGTTCAATACATCAAATGTCACGAAGTCCATAGTTTATGTATCCCAAAGTTCTGTCTCGTCAATAGGAACTCAACACAACAGACGCTGCGTCAATCGGACGCCCGGTCTGAGAGATATTGGTTTTTCTGTCCCAGGGGCCCAGTTAGAAATACGCTCATTTCTAACCTGGATGATATAGAAATTCACCTGAAACTCACTTAGAGTATCATAAAAGGAATGTTTCATCGATAGAGTCCCAGTGCCGCAGACTGCGCAATTATCAGACACGCGGTTCTTATGTCATTCATGTTTAAGTGAATACCAGTCCCGGACCCTTTAGCCCAGTGGGCCGACGGGTCGGGTTGACCTAGTTCAACGGGTCTGACCTAGGCGGCGCCAGGTGGCGCAGGTTCTTTAGCATGTGGGCCGCAGCTTCTTTAGTGTGGTGCCCTCCTGGCACCGGGGTCCGGATCCTCCTGGATGGCCGACCGGCGGGCCGGTCCTCTAGCGTGGCGCCCTCCTGGCACCAGGACTCCTCTTCGCCCAGCCGGCCGACATGCCGGTCAGTTCTTCCACCAAAGCGGTCCGTGTAGCGGGCCACAGTTCATTCTACACAACCGGCATGACAGAACCTGTTCCCTTCGCCTTGTTCCCATAATAGAGATATGGAATCATGCTTCCTCCGCCATCAATTATCAATTCTAAAATAATACACTAGAACAACAAAGGGTTGTTGGGCCGTGTTCATTTGGCCCGCACCCTCCGCGTAAAACGATAACAATCAGCCATATTCAACAAGAATTTCCAACAAGAACGGGGTATGTAAACATCCACATACAATATTAAACCCCTACCTCGAAAAGGATTTCGCGGTTGTCAAGCGTTGTGGATGACGACGTCATTTCCGTCGTCGTCAGTGTGCCCCCGAGGAAGTGATGTCTCCTCTTTTATCACAGAGAGGAGAATAGAAGACTCACCATATCTAGTGAGTTCCCGCATCGGTGTATCCTCCCTTGCCACAGAGGAAGAAGAAGATGGAGAAAACGGGGTCACCGAGCGATGTTCTTCATTGGAGAGTTGGCGTTTTTCGTTGAGGATGAAGTTCTTTAAAAAAAACTAGAGTTCTCTCGATTCCACCTCACACAACAATTCGAACCAAAATAAAATAAGTCTTCTCCTTATTTTATTTTATTTTGCCATGAATTCAAAATTTAGAATTCAAACACTCAATTCATTTAATTGATGAGGTTCAATTAATTAATTAAGTGTCTGTTGGAAAGAATTAAAGTGGGAGAGTGGGGAGAGGTAGAGTTACTCAATTAAAGGATACAAAATTAATGGGGAGTTGCCATGTAATTAACATGGGAGTTCAAAGGGGGTTAAAGGGTTATGGAATGAGAAAAGGGTGGGGCTCGTGTGGGCCCCGCCTCCCACATAACCGCACATGGGAAGTTGGGTGGCTGTGGGCCCCACCAACAAATTCCCCTGGGAGAGTTTAACTTCGATGGATAATAAAATGAAATTATACACAATTTTATTTACTTCTTAATTAATGCCCAAACTTTTACTTCTTCTCCCATGAAAAAACATCTACGGTAAATGCCCTCTTAAGAATCTATCGGTGCTACGAGTTCATCGGTGCCCTCAAATTTCAATTCCGAGCACAGGTTCAAAAGATAGAATAACCCGCTAGTTCGTTTATTGAACGTACTCGAGCTAAACTCCAGAAATTGATTCCAGGCACATCGGGCCTCAGAATCAGGTGCCGTCAGAAACTACGTACTTGTAAAATCCCAAAGAATTTATGAAAATTTTTTCCTTGAAACTTAAGGTTCATTACATTACTCCAAAATTAGGGCTTTACGTCCCGGTAAAGCTACATCATAAACTAGGAAAACAAATGATGGTACATTGCACGCATCTGAGCCTCCTGCTCCCATTTACTCTCCTGGAGGTTCCCGTTCTGCCAACAAATGTGCCCCAGAGGAATCGACCCTCCACTTAGGACCCGCTCCTGTCGATCCTTGATCTCCACTGGGACCTCTGCAAATGTCATCCCGTCATTGATGTCCAACTCCCCGTGATCAATGATATGCGCCAGGTCATGCACGTATCTCCTCTACTGAGATACATGGAAGACTTAGTGCACCCGGTGCAACTGAGGTGGAAGGGCCAGGTGATAAGCCACCTCGCCTATCCTGTTGAGAACTTGGAATGGTCTGATGAAGCGCAGAGATAACTTATCACCCCGATCAAATGTTCGTAATCCACATCGATGTGAGACCTATCAGAAAACGTGGTATCCATCCTCGAACTCTAGTAATCTACGCCTCCTGTCAGCATAGGACTTATGTCTGCTCTGTGCAGTCCTCATCCACTCCTGGATGATCTGCACCTTCTGTGTCGTAGCCTGGACCATATCTGTTCCTATGAGTGATGACTCACCAGGTTCAGTCCTCTACAGAGGTGATCTGCATGGTCGGCTGTACAATGCCTCGTATGGTGCCATCCTGATAGTGGAGTGGTAGTTGTTGTTGTACGAAAACTCCACCAAGGGTAGGTGATCCTCCCAGCTGCGAACAAAGTCAAGCACACATGAACGAAGCATGTTCTCAAGTTTCTGAATGGTCCTCTACATCTGGACATCCATCTGAGGATGAAAGGCAGTGATCAAGCGTAGCTTCATACAAAAAGCCTCTTGTAACCCCTTCCAAAGCTGGGAAGTAAAGCAAGCGTCTCGATCAGAGATGATAGATGATGGTACACCATGAAGCCGTACGATCTCTTGAATGTAGAGGTGTCTGAAGCTCTCCACTAAGCCCTTATATCTGATTGGTAGGAAGTGGGATGACGTGGTGAGTAGGTCGACAATCCCCTAGATAGAGTCGTGACCTCTAGAAGTAAGAGAGAGCCCCATCACGAAATCCATGGATATCCCATCCCACTTCCACTCTGGGACCTCTAAGGGCTACACCAAGCCTGCCGGTACCTGGTGCTCTGCCTTCACCTACTGACAGGTGAGGCATCGTGAAACGAACTCTTCGACAGCCTTCTTCATACCCGACCACTAGTTCTATCTTCTGAGAGCCTGGTACATTTTTTCCACTCCTAGATGTACCATCAAAGGGGATGTGTGAAACTCCCTCAGCACCTCCTCCTGTAATGCAACTGGTACCATGGTACGTCCCCTGAAGAGGATGATGTGCTCTCCCCCTATAGATTATCCATTAGGTGCCTATCCTATGGATATCTATAAACATCGCGTCTCACAGTAAACGTCCCTATGTTGTGCCTCTCTGACCCGCAGAATTAGTGGAGGAGTGACTGTGAGTGACTGTAGAAAGGTTTCTCCATCTCTATCCACAGAGGATATCTACAACACATCTAGTTGCTCCATCGTCTCTCCAAGTAGTTGAATGCCCTATCTCCTGCTGATATCATCAAATATTACGTTCCCCTTCCTAGGAGTATGGACTATCTCAAAGACATAGTCCAGGAGGAACTCAACCCATCACCGTTGTCTCAGGTTCAGGTCCTTCTGTGATTAGATGTAACTAATACTCTGGTGGTCTGAGTAGACTGTAATGAGCTCACCCATTAGATAGTGCCGCCACATATTCAAGGAAAAGAGCACTACTTCTAACTCCAGGTCATGGGTATTGTAGTTTTGCTCGTTCTACCTCCACTGTTGGGAACCATAAGCGATCATGGCCCACTCCTGCATCAGGACACACCCGAGTCCAGTCCCTAATGCATCGCAGTAAACAACGTACCCTACGCCCTCCTCCAGTAGTCTCAATATAGGTGCACTGGTCAATCTCAATCTCAGCTCTTGGAAGCTCTACTGACATATAACTACCCACTTGAAGAGTTTCCCCTTTTTCATCAAAGCTGGAAGTGTTGATGCATCTATGGAGATGTCTAGCACAAATTTATGATAGTAGCCAACCAGACTTAGGAAACTCTGCACCTCTGTCACACTTCTAGGTGGCTCCCCAACAAGTACTACCTCGATCTTCGTAGGATCCACTGCAACTCCTGCCTCCGAAATGACATTCCCCAATAAGTGGACGTCTCAAATTCAGAACAGACACTTCGAGAGCTTACCATAAAGCTGGTGCTCTCGGAGTGTGTCCAGTACAACCCGTAAGTGGTAGGCATGCTCCTCCTCAGTAGTCGAGTAAATCAGAATGTCGTCGATGAAGACTACAACAAATCGATCAAGGTAAGGCTAGGAGATCTTGTTCATGAGACTCACGAACACTGCTAAAGCATTGTTTATACCAAAAGACATAACCAAGAACTCATAGTGGCCATACCGACACCTGAAGGCCGTCTTCTGCACATACTCGTCTCAGACTCTGAGCTGATGATAGCCTGACCTGAGGCCTATCTTCGAGAACCATCGTGCTACCTTGAGCTGATCAAAGAGGTCGTCAATCCTCGGGAGTGGATACTTGTTCCTTATGGTCACCTGATTCAAGCGACGGTAGTCGACACATAGTGGCATGCTCCCATCCTCCTTCTTGGAGAATGAAATCGGAGAAGCCCAGGGTGCAACACTGGGTCAGATGAATCCCTTGCCCTGCAAGTCCTCCAGATATACCCGTAGCTCACGAAGCTCAGCGGGAGCCATCCGATATGCTGGAGTAGATATCTGGGCTGTCCTAGGGTACATGTCAATGTAGATGTCTACCATTCTACAAAGATATAGTCCTAAAATGTCATCAGGGGAAACATCCGTATACTAATCCACCTTAACAGGAAAACTCAGAACCCACACATAAACCACTCGGAGGATGACACTATCCAAATGATGTGTGATCAGCTGCCCTCTCCTCTACATAAGTCCATCTTGCACTACAAAGGCCCCCTTCTTGCTGGTGAAGGTGAACCTGCTCCCATACGTGCAGACACACCACACTTTGCACCTAATACAGTCGATCTGAGCGTGGACTATAGATAACCAATCCATGCCCAAGATGACGTCGTAAGGCCTCGACGCCACTACCAGAAAATCCTAGCAGAAGATCTTGCCTCCTAGAGTAAGCTCACACTACCGGAACCCATGTGTAATCATTGAGTCTGCTCCCATAGGAGTCTCTAGGCGTAAGGATCAAGGCAACAGCTCTGTCAGGATCTCCGAGCTCCGAACAAGGGTTGTGGCAATAAAAGAATGACTCGCTCCTGTGTCTATAAGAACTGAATCAAGGGTGGAGTAGACATAGATAGTACCTTTAATCATCTAAGGTGTGCCGTGATCGTAAGCCTCCACTGCCTGAAGCTGATCCTGCCTCTATTTTCCTGCTCCCTTTGGTCGGGGTGGACCTCCTGGTGGTGGTGGTGGTAGAGCCTCAAACTGTCACCCACCTCCCACTGCTCGGCCAATTCCTCTGCCTCATCCACTTGCTCCCTGCGGACTGCCACAGTCGAACCTCTACCTCTACTTGGGTAGTCCCTCAACCGTCTGTTTCTCCTCTGCATGGTGGGTCGGGCAGTCATGAGCCATGTGGCCCTGCCCGCCGTATGCATAGCAATTCCCGCCTCTCGTATGACTGGCTCTACTACGTGTGTCCCGCACCTCCAAACCAGTATCCTGAGGTCGACCACATGATGGCTAGGTCCGCTTGGACCTCTCCAAAATCTATCTACTACCAGCTGCAGAAGACTATGCTACGTGTCGCCCTGTGGTAGGCGTCGCTGCTGGCGTAGGCTTAGCAAGGAAGCTCTCCACAATTAGGGCTCGCTCTAGTACTTCTTCCTGCGTCCGAATTCTTAGGGATATCATCAAAGCCATGATCTGATGCCTCAGTCCCTACTCAATGGTCCGAGCCCAGAAGAATGGGTCTCGTACCATGTCCGTGGAGTAGCGCGAGAGGTCGGTGAACCTTACCGAGTACTGGGCTACTGTCATGCAACCCTACCGCAGTTGAAGTAACTCCTAGATGCACACTGAACAGAGGGTGGTTTGGATGAACTCCAAGCGGAAGAGGCTCTCTAAGTCCGTCCAAAGTAGAGATTCCTTGTCGTGCACATGGAGCATCAGGCTCCACCATCTACCTACTGCAGCGTGCAAGAGACTCGCGACAAGGATCACCATAAGATCTGTTGGTGTCCCTACCAATCTGAACTCTCAGACAACAGCGTCCAGCCAATCCTCGACTGCCTGAGGGTCTGTCTCTCCATGAAACATGGGCGGCCTCTGTCACTAAAAGTCGTGCAGCGCACTCAGGCGGTGTGTACTCTTCGCTGTTGGTGCTGGTGGTATCGGTGGCCCAGCGGGTTGTGGCACCGCTGGGGCCTCTGCTGTAATGGGGCCCTGCACCGAGGCCTCGTCGCTCGGTGTGTTGCCATCTCGCACAAAGCTCAGAACCCCAGCTAGCTGCCACCGTGAGGCCATCCTAAAAAGAAATAGGTGCGCCACAGTTAATATAGTATACCTGGTGAGATGACAAAAAGTAATAAAAAAGAAATCTTTTGAAACACACATCCAATCAGTGTTTTTGAGAACTGAGTCAGAAATCAGAAGACAGGGTCCTGGTGTATGGATACGTCGGCCGCTGCACTAACACTGGACTCCCTGGACAGATAACCACACTCAATACGCTTAACACTATTGCTTCTTAGAAAGTATTTATCTGAGTCCTATGTTCTGCTATAGAACCGACTCCACGGATACAAATTTGTCACAACCCGGCCTCAGGGCCCGTGCTGTGACTACCCGAAGCCCGCCTTCCATAGGCCAGGGGCTGGTGACTAGCACCAAAGGAGAAAATCCTGATAAAAGGGAAGACATTTCCTTTATACAAGAAAACCAAAAACAACCGAGTACGCAATCAGAAGTTAACACTATGTAAAATGAGTACAAAAGTAATTGGTGGAAAGTAAATTGGCCAGTATACAAACCCAACTGAAAGTACAATACAACTGAGAAAAGTAAAGTACAACAGCTGAAAACTAAAGCAGCAACCACCGAGAGGTCCTCCAGAACCCCACCTGACGGGTGGGTACATATGGTCTCCTTAGCTCCTCGAATCTTTTCGTCTGCTCCATGTACGTACCGCATGATAGTCCAACTCTGAATACCATCCTACTATTCAAGACTCAACCACGATCCATGATATCCATCGTCTGCCACCAAAACCATGTAATGCGGGCATAGCCCGTGCAGGGTTGAGTATACAATAATCAGTAGGGACCCCGAGACCCCGAAGGTCTCCCAGAATCCACAAAGGATAAAAAACAAAGGAAAGATAAAAACACGAAGTATCAACCAACTCTACTTAGGTATATTCCCATACATATACCTAAGTCATCAATTCCAGTTCGGCTCCAACTCATGAGGCCAAGTACAACCCTGTCCACACAGGAAAGTACAACCTAATCCAAACAAGAAAGTAAGTCAATCACATCGATGATAATGACTGAAAATCAAGACTCATCTCACACATATATACTACTCATGAAGAGGGGTGGAGATGATAGATGTAGCCTCTGTATTATCTCCCCTACCGAACCCACGTTGGATCCAAATACAAAAGTCGTTGCTGCTGAACCCACGTAGAATCCAAGTACAGTAACCATCGCTGCCGAACCCACGATGGATCCAAGTATAGTTGTCATCACTGCCGAACCCATGGATAATCCATGTACAGTCTTCCTCACTGCCGAACCCACTTAGTATCCAAGTACAGTCGTCATCGTCATCGCAGTCGCAGCCATCTCTAGGGTTCCCGCACACAGCACGCTCGATTCCTAGAGGGTCTGCTCCACGAGCCAAGGGGGTTGATACATCAACTATCACGAAGTCCAGAGTTGATGTATACCAAAGTTCCATCTCATTAATAAGAACTCAACGCAATAGACGGTGCATCAATCGGACGCCCGATCTGAGAGATATTGGTTTTTCCGTCCCAGGGGCCTGGATAGAAATACGCTCATTTCTAACCCATCTGATATCCAAATTCATCTGAAACTCACATAGAGTATCGAAAAAGAAATTTCTCATTGAATGAGTAATAGTGCCATAGTTGGTGCATTTATCGGATGCGCAGTCCTTAAGTTATTCATGTTTAAGTGAATAACAGGCCTGAACCATTTAGCCAAGTGGGAAGACGGGTCGGGTTGACCTAGTTCGATGGTTCCGACCCAGCAGGGTTTTCTGACCAGTCTGAAGATATTTTCTACTCGGACCGAAGGGATGCATCCCGGCCCGAAGCGGCGCGGATCGGCCTAGCTTGGCGTGGCCCGGCCGGCTCGGCTGAAGCCGAGTGGGCTCGAAGGGGGGGAGGGCGATCTTCTGCACCCGTAGCGCCAGGCGGCGCCGCCCTTTCCCAAACTGGCTGGCCCTCTGGAATACGCAGCCTGCATGGTGGGTCGCGGATTCTTTAGCACGACGCCCTCCTGGCACACCGGTCTGGCATCACCCTGCCATCCGACGGGCTGGCCGGTCCTCTAGCGTGGCGCCCTCCTAGAGCAGCGACTCCACATTGCCCGGCCGGCCGATGGGCCGGCCGGTTCTTCCGCCGAAACGGCCCGTGTAGCGGGTCGCGGCTCTTTCCGCACAACCAGCGTGATGATGCTGGTTCCCTTCACCTAGTTCCCGACATGGCGCGATGACATCGTGCTTCCTCTCACATCAATTATCAATTCTAAAAGAATATACGAGAACAATGGAGGGTTGTCAGGACGTGTTTGTTCGGCCAGCACCCTCTGTGCAACGCGATATCAATTGGCCATATTAAACAACTATTTCCAGCAAGAACGGTGTACGCAAACATCCAATTACAATATTAAACCCCTACCTCGAAAAGGAGTTCTCGGTTGTCAAGCGTCGTGGATGACAGTGTCATTTCCGTCGTCGTCGGTGTGCACCCGAGGAAGTGACATCTTCTCTTTTATCACAGAGAGGAGAATAGAAGACGTGCCGCCACTAGAGAGATCCCACGTCAGTGTCTCCTCCCTTTCCATGGAGGAATAAGAGGATGGAGAAACCAGGTTCGCCGAGCGATGTTCTTCATTGGAGAGTAGGAGTTCTTCGTTGAGGATGAAGTTCTTCAAAAGAATCGAGAGTTCTCCCAATTCCTCATCACACAACAATTCAAACTAAAATAAAATAGGGCTTCCCCTTATTTTATTTTATTTTCCCATGCATTCAAAATTTAGAATTCAAACACTCAATTCATTTAATTAATGAGGATCAATTAATTAATTAAGTGAATGTTGGAAAAAATTAAAGTGGGAGAGTGGGGAGAGGTAGAGTTAGTCAATTAAAGGATACAAAATTATTGGGGATTTTCCATGTAATTAACATGGGAGTTCAAAGGGGGTTAAGGGGTTATGGAATGTGAAAAGGGTGGGGCTCGTGTGGGCCCCACCTACCACATAACCACACATGGGAAGTTGGGTGGTTGTGGGCCCCCCCATCAACTTCCCATGGGAGAGTTTAACTTCCAAGGACAATAAAATAAAATGATACACAATTATATTTACTTCTTATTTAAACACCAAACTTTAACTTCTTCTCCCACGCAAACACATCTACGGTAAAAGTCCACCTAAGAAAATATCGGCGCTGCAAGTTCATCGGTGCCCTCAGATTTTAATTATGAGCACTAGTTCAAAAGATAGAAAACCCCACTCATCCATTTACTGAACTTACCCGAGCTAAACTTCATAAATTGATTCCGGGCACACCGGGACTCGGAATCAGGTGCGGTCAAAAACTGCGTACTCTTAAAATCCCAAAGAATTTAAGAAAAAATTTTCCTTGAAATTTACGTGTATTTAAACATATCTCCCGATAGAAGATAAACTTCCATGACAACAATCTCTCTTTTATTACATCCACCAGAGAGAAATATCTTCTCAAGGGAACATATCCACTACTCAGCAACAAATGGGTTTGTAGTCCCATTCAATGATGGAATATATTGTCACATAAAGTGATTGAACATAGTTCCCACATGTTGTGGATCTATAAGCTCCATACAGAAAAGGTTATTATCCATAACCTGAGTTAGTTGTCCTAGTATAGTTATAAGATGCTCAACAACAGTCACAACATGATAGCCAACATCATTATCCTTAATTGGAGGGATATCCCTACATGGGACACACATGTTCATGTGATTTCTATTCCTTTTACTAAGAACCACTTATAAATAGTGTTATACACTATATTAGGTTATGAATCATAATGTATAAGCTAAATTTAGAAAAACACTTGGAATAAATTGAAATTATATACATAGTTAATTTCATGATCATAAACATAGTTTCATTAGAGGAATATTTAAATTTAAATCCTTCATAATGGATTGTTAGGAAAATTTGAATTATCCAAAGCATATCCCTTGGAAGTGTCAAACCAGGTGTGTAGAATGAAACATTGTCATGTACTAGGATACCCCGAGTGAAGCCCTAAACTCTTTGTTAGATTTTTCAATCCTAGTTACATCTGTTCAAGAAACATGTCCACTTGTTGTATCTAGAAAGGGATGTATTTCCAAGAATGATAAAAATAATCTATTCCTTACAAAAAACTCTAGGATGTTCTTGGATGTTTATCCTGAAAGACTGTCTCAGGTCATTGTTCTCTAATCTACTTTCTCTAAATATAATTTTAATGTTTTCTACTAAAATTTCTCTGATACCAACTGTAAGAACCCGACCCTGGTTTCTTAGAGTCGGTGCCTTATTTAGTTACATTGGAATATAAAAAAGGAATATGCATCCTGAATGACCATGTAGTTTATTATATTTGGAAACATGATACATACATAGTTCAAAATTACAATTGGAAACAAAAATTAACATAGAAATTCCATTGACAACATCTATAACTCCTAGGTTATTTCTACTTGTCACTCATAATAAAAATATCCATTTCCTAAGAAAATGAAACATAAGAAAGGGGTGAGATCCAATGCTCAATAAGGGTTAGAAATACAGTGGAATACATTACAAATATAAACATTAGTCATGCTGAATTACTAAAAACATATGACTTTACCAAAAATAATTGAACACATTATGATAGGAATAAGTGCTGAATAAATGATGTCATAGTAAAACATAATCATGGGTATTATACTAGTCGAATAACCACATGCACCATAAAAACTATTTTTGTAATGAGGGAATTCATAATGCGTGACATCATAACCATACCATCAAGGCCTCATTCCAAGACCATAAATAATCATTTTGTCAAGGCCTTGTTCTCATACCATAGTTTGTCTCTTGAGACCTACCTATGCCCTGTGGGGCTATAGAAAGCCCCACCCATCAAGTACCATGTACAATGAATTACTCATATGAAAAATGATAAATATAAACAAGATATAAAATCATATGGAAACGAATGTATCAAATGTAAATAACTTTTCCCAAACTTTAAGCAGAAACACTTACCATTCAGAGTAAATTGGTGAATGGTTATAGGATAAAACATCCATATAAAAAATAATCAAAAAACATTATATTAAATATGGTAGATGATACCATAAAATATTAATCCAAATAAAACATAAGAATCAACTAGAGTGTTGAAATAGATTAATATACTCTTATAAAGACTTCTAGTAATTCTTGAGAGTAATAATATTTTACTTTGAAAAAGAATGTTATTTTGGAAAAATCATAGTATACTACCAGATATGAATTAAGATAGTATTTTAATAATAAAATGATTTATTTTATTAAGATAATTTTTTCCAAAAATATTCTACAAATTTCCCTTGAAAATATGCATGTGTTTGAGGAATTCCCTTGAAACGAGATTGTTTACGGGGAATGATTTTTCAAAGATCCCTTTAAAACATATAAATATCCATAAATGAAGGTATGATTCTGTTTGGAACACATCTATATTAAATTCACATATATATTACTATGACTAGACATGAATGGATAATATGTTTATTGATGAAAGTAGATAATAAAAGTAACCTGAATGAAAATGGACGTTTGGGTAGAAAATACTTACCTTAAGTCCGAATGTGTTCTGATATTGACCTTATGGTCCTGGAATATGAAATTGGAATTACTCATAACTTAATTAAAAACGTATTATTAACTTATTTAGTTTATCATATATTTATTTAGTTTTTTATTTTTTATTAATAAGTTATATGATGGAATTCTGTCATTCCGGAGTGTTCGTTTCTTGGATTTTCATGTTCAATATATTTGTATATGAGTATGGATGTTCATATGGAAATGATGTAAATATCCAGAACAGAAATTATATATTATTTATGAAAATTCTTATGTGTTAATGGTCATTTATATAATTTGGTTACATTCAATGAGGGTGAGTCATTTGATGAAATATTAATTCAATCACATAGATTATTTTAGCGGTAATTTGATTATTAGGAAGTATTTTGGTCATATGATTTAATATTATGTACATACACTAGTTACTAAATATTAATTAAGATATTATAAATATTTTATATTCTGTTTCAACCATTGAAATTTATTCATGACTATTAATGAAGGAGAAAGAAAAGAATGAAACTTCGTCATCCATGAAGGATGTAAATCGAAACCTCACAGACGATGAATTCATTTATAAAAGAGAGAAAGAGAGAGTAGGAATATTGATAATGGTTATTATATTAATGTGGTATAATTAAAATATACAAATGATACTAGAGTTATAAGGATCAATTGGAGAAATAAAGTTACTAAAGAATAAGAAAAAATATAAATTGAATTGAAACACAATGAAAAATAATGATGTTTTGCCTCTTGAGGTAACCTCCTTGAGAACCTCCTTAAGGGGAAGGGTTTTTGGTATTTTGGAAAGACCAAGAGCTCTTGGACATGGAGAGTTACTAGGTAAGGGTATTTGAGAAGACATTTGGGGATCTTAAAGGATTATCCGAGTGAATATAAGAGGTAGTGTGGGGGGCGGGGGTTATAGTGGAGGAGAGGAGTGAATTTTGAATATTTTATTCATTATATTATTAATTCCCTCAGTAGAACCAATAGTTTAGATTCATGTTACCCACAATATTAATATGTTCATGTGTGTTTTAACCTTGTGAGATTACATCATCCTTACCTCACTTATGACCCAATAAATCATGTATTTAACATATATCGTAAATTATCGTATTTTACCATTCCCAAAAAATTCATGTATTTTAGAAAAATCCCAAACAATTTACCCCACTATTTCTCGATGTATAGAATTCAAAAATGAAATCCATTTTTTGAAAATAGTTTTCTAGATATTATTATTTTAATGTTTAATTTAAATTATAATTTATTCCAAAAAAATAACTTTAAAACTATAACTCGTTTTATAAGACCTTAAAAAATTAATCAAGGTCCCATAAAACAATATTATAACCACATGAAAATAATGTAAATATTTATGATTACATTTTATAAAAATAAATTTCCATTTTAAAATTTAAAATTAATCATAAAATTTTATTTAAAATATTTATGACATACAAAATACCAATATTTATAATATGCTTGTTTTTCATTTATAGGATGTCTAAATTGTATTTATACACTCATGAGTTATGTTTATATTTTTGGGCCAATTTAATATTCATTACTATTAATATCTATTCATATGGGTATGAAACTATTCATAAGGGCATGAAATTTTTCATCATGAACTATGATTGTCTTATCAGACTCTAAATATCCTACTGAATACAACTTTGTATGTCAGTTTTTTTTTTGAAATTTAAATAACAAATGTGGAAAAATTATGTTTACTGGATAGGTTATAACAAAGTGGTATTTTTTAGAGACTTAGTGTATCCTGAATTCGATATTAAATTTATTTTCCTAATATTTTTGTGTTACGATGCTCATGCATAATCCACACCTATTCTCTAATTATCGCAAATTTTATAGCACAAGATTATAATGGTTGTTCTTGTATAAACCCCACTTAGTATTCTATTTCCACCCATTTTATATTCCATTAATCTTCTATTATCTCATGAATGATCCCCACTCTGTCTCCTATTGTACTATACAATGAAATTTGATAGATATTCAATATATTTTATCTCACACTGAGTATGAGTTTCCTGGGATAAAAGGTTTATTTTATCATTTCATTATCCAAATTCAGATGTATCACAAGAATCACCTATAAGTGCATTCAAATTTATTTATATATACTTGATATATGAATGATTTTTGATAGAGTGTTCATAGTTATTATTTGAAAATGAGTTTACTATTCATAAGTGACATTTTCTTCCTTGATATAATACATACTTCCCGAATTCATCATAGTTTCTAATATTACTGCATTTTATCCATCATAATTATCCTCTTCAATTTAGACTTCTACCCCTTGGGTTAACCTTGGACTACTATCATTTTCATCACTATAATTTAAAATTTCATCATTGTTTTACTATAAAAACTAGTTCCAAAATAGATAATTCTAATAATTTCACAGAACAACAACATCTTGGATTTTAATGATATTTATAAGCATTTTTTTATAACATTTATTCATTTCTCACACATGAATATACAATAAAACTACCATCATCCACATGATCTTCACACTTTTCATTATACTCTTTATGAAGAATAAAACAATTATATATGAAAATGTGAAATTATATCCAACATGTATTCTTCTAATACCGTAAAATGTAAAGTGTCTTCTATGAATCCAAAATATATAGATCCCTATTTGAAATGTACACTTTTGTTAGAGTTGATTCATTCCCATAAATAGTTTTTATATCTCACTAAATGATTATAATTTATTCCATGTTTTTAATTATCTCATTCATCCTCTACACAACATGATATATTTTTTAGTTCTCAACATTTAAACATTGTTTAATATCTCCGTTTTGATATATCATTCCACTTGATTATTGTCAAACTTCATGATAACATCATTCTATTATTTTTCAAAATTTAACCAAATAATCTTCTTCTCCCATATTTTAAATGTATAAAATATATAAAAACTTTAAATTTTTAATATTTCACCATTATCAATAGAATTATACTATAATCGTTAAGGAATAAATCATAAATCCTTTTCCCACTTATGGACTTGGGTGATATTGGCGCACACATGATAATATTCCCTGAGTTTAGAAGATTTTTTGAATTCTAATCATTTGATGTGTACTTTTTTTGAAAAATATTTCCCTTTTGGTTAATATCACATGTGTTGATGTGATCTCATGAATGTTTAGGGATACAATGAGGAATTTTATTCTTTCCCAAATTTTGCAAAAAAAATCTGCTCAAGTGGCCAAGGAATTTCATCCAAAACATTTATATTCATCCATGGTAAAAAATTATATGTCTTGTTATACTTCAAATATATTTCCCATTGTATTCATTCCTTATTGAAAAATTGAACCATAAATTCTTTTGGTAATGTAGTCTTTATTTTTGAAATTTTTCATATAACCTAAGTCAAACAGTTGACTTATACTTAGAAAAATTATTTCGAAGGCATTCAACCACCATGTTATCCATATTACTCATGGTTTTCCCTTTATAAATTATACTTTCCATAGATAATGATATTTAAACATTTATTGTTTCCAAAATTAATGTGTTAGGATCTTACTTGATAACTAAGAGGGGGATGGGGTAAATTAGTTATCATGTTCTTCTTTTTATTTGTTACTCCTTTTGAAACTCAATTTCTTGAATTGATGATGGTTCTCATTACAACAATTATAAATACTATATCTTGATAGTATTTAAAAATTTGAGATACATCACATTATTTTTATAATGATTGACACTCATGCCTACTCCTTTTCAAATTGGTTAGTCCCCCAATATGGATTTATCCACTAAATCAAAAACATATTTACAAAATTGAGTCCACACACCACTTCTAGAGTAACAACTGAAATATATATCAAATATATATATAATTATATAATAATAAATGGAACATATCTATGATAAATTTAAATTCTTAATCAATTCAATTTTTAACCTAGTATCTCCTCGAAAAATAGATCAATAATTTTGAAAATATACATTTTTCCTTTAAGAACATCAACAAATGATGTAGATACATGCCTAATGGTATTGAAACTGAAACCAAATTATTCAATGATATATATATTTTAGAATTCCATGGCTATTCAAGATTCTCTTACACTTTAATGTATCTTAGATTCATTCTCTCAATAATTAAAAGTGTCTCCTCATAGTTTTCTTCTCACTTATTTTGTACACACTCTCCTCCATTCCATGTTTGAAGCCTTCAAATTCAAATAAGAGGGTAATATATGCTAAAATTTAGAAACATTTAGGAACTAAAATTGGTATAATTAGCCACCCATTACCTCCCCAATAAATACAAAATAATTTCTCTGAAATAGAAGCAATCCAACAGCTCCATGTTAGTATTATATCAATATATATAGTGCAAAATAATTTTATTGAATAATTTAGTATTTTCTAACAAATTAAACACTCCACACTCATCTAAAATTTTGGTAAATATTTTCCTAAATATGTGTCTTATTATTATAGAAACATTGAAAAAAAATTTCAGCATCATAAAATAAATTCTATGAAGTTCTAATGGTGTTCTAGGAATTTTTACCTAACATTCCCCACACTATGACCTAGTGAAAACTTATGGGATATTTGTCCCTTAAAATCCCAATGACCATGGGTGTGGTCACATTACACTAGTAATTTTGAGATGTTAAACCACTGGTTTACTATGAACTACGTCAATACATGGTTGGGTAATCTTTTTTTAGTCTCATGATTCACAGGTTGACCGTGACCTAGTTATGTGAACTACACCGATTTTGGTCTACCATATTTCACTTAGGGAGACATCAGGATCCCCATGGGTTATTCCATGGTTATGATCATGGATATTTTTCATTCTCAATATAATTTTAGTGAAATCTTTGATACTAATAATTCTAGTATGCCAATTGAGGGAGAAGTGTTATTGCACAGTTGAAAAAATGTTTAACTAGAACATTTATCATGACTTCCTCTTCCTAGGTTTGAGACCCTATTAGACTTTTCTTCTCATAATGAATTGAAAAATTAGTATGTATTTGTCTCTCATCTATATCATGATCTACAATAGGATGTTACCTTTTTGTGTTGGGAAATATCAACAAAAAAATCCACTACATTGGAATGGAAAATGTTTGGAGCCGCAATCATGATTAATCTCATTTTCCTTCTCAATACGCATACAGAGAAAATCCCCGACCATGGATTTCATTATGGCCACATTGAGCAAATCCATATGGTATAGGTGAACAAGGGATTTTCCAAAAAATTTACTATTACTTATTATACCCATCTTCAACTAGTGTTGGCATTTTTTTCTCATATATCCTTACAAAATGGGTGTTGTCATCTCATGTAATATTTCTCACAAAAGATAAAATTACATTGACTCCTAGAAAAGGTCATTTGGTCCATATACTCCATGTCTAAGAGGGAATCCATTTGTATAAAACTAGATAGATATAACTAAGGACATAAAAGGTCTCCATAAAATTTAAAAATGATAAAATATACATAGTAAATGATATATTGTTAACATAGGGGTTTCTGAAATATTTCTAACATGAGTTTCCTTCAAACATCACAACAAAACATCAAAACAATTCATGTTAAAAGGATAAAAATTCTCTATTATCATAACTGAACATTTTAATAATGAATAAAACTATTTGATAAATATAATTAATATATTCATGATAAAGGAGTGATATTTTGGATCCTCAAAATGTAATTCTATATTTCTCCATCCTTTCCCTAAATTATTTATTTGATAGCTTTCTTCTTGAAGGACCCCCACATCAAGGAATAAAATACTATCCTCTTCACCATGGAGAGGTAACCCAAGAACACATGTCTATATTTTTTTTTCATGAAATGGAAGCCTTAGGAATCTCTTTCAATTTTATAAAAGTTAGAACGAGATATAAAAAATTTTATGGAAATAAAGAGGGGTCTTTTTTTACCTCTTGGTAAACTATTATGCTAAGAATAATCTATCATCATCCGCCATTATTTCATTCCAATATGAAATATATTTCTACTGTGAAACATATTTCCTCACTTTAGAAATTAATAAAAAATCATTTTCATTAATTCACAGTGATAACCTTTTTTATCTTCTTGAGCATGGAAAATGATCATACAATATTTTGATACATGGAAAACTTTCCCACACATTTTACGCTTCAACAGAATATAACATAGAGATTTCTTCTCATGAACCTATTTTTTATTTCTAAATTACTTTATTTATTGTAATTATCATCCATGTTTACTTACAAAAACTCTATCATAGTTCTTACATCATAATTAGTATAAAAATGGTAAAATAAAAAATAGAGTTTGTGACTATTCCATTCACAACAAAAATAATGATCATTTAATTGATATCCCCTAGGATAATTTCATATTTTTATAGAACTATATTGCTGTATCCTTCTTGAGATTCATTTTTCGTAAGGAGTTGTTTTTTCCACTTTCATTATTTTGATGTGAATGATTTCAAAATAATATTATTAGATTTATCTATAGAAATTATTCTATTAGAAATAATATTTTTATTTTCTAGACGAGTAGGTATATAAGTTGATTATTTTTTCAATCCTCCTTCCTAATAAGATTTTTTTATAATCACAATTGATTTTCTGAAATATTTCATATACCTTATCAAATCTGTTTGTGCTATAAAAAATAGATTTTATATCTTATAAATCTTTTTCCAAAGTAGTATAATTTTCCTTAATATCACATATCATCTTCCATTTGTTAATTATATTTAACTTGTGTTCCTTAATTTCTTCAATATGGTATGAATCTATCTTGAATATAATGTCTTTTTATTTTTCAAAAAGTATTTTCTATTTTTCTAGACTCGCTCATTTGAGTAGAAATAATATTATTCTCCTTATCATGTTTTTTCTTGAATTTTATGAGTCTGAAATATGATCAAGAAAATATTACAATTTACTTTTAAGTTCACAATCATGTTATATTAAATTTTCACCATTATCTTCTTTACATGAATAATGTAAACTTTTATCTATATGATAAAAAATACCGACTTAAATATCTATATTTCTATAAAAAAACACTCATTTTAAAAAAATATTTCTCCCTTTTATGTCATACTTCTCACCTTTATTCTCATTTTCCATCATTGAGGTCTTTATTCTTCATCATATGATTTATATTAGTAAAATTAATTTCAAAAAAACATAAAAAAATTTCAAATATTATTATAAATAAAAAATTTAAGAAATTTCAATCGTTTTCCCTTATATTTTCCCTTCAAGAATATATTTGACAAGACCACAATAATATGATTAAGATCTTTATCAATTTCGAAATCACTTATGTCTTCAAAATCATTATTATTCCCCTTTCTCTTGGATTCAAGAGAAAAATAATCTTTATTATACCATTTTAAATCACATTTCATCATGATTTCAAATAAAATAAGGATATTGTGAAGCCTATCAGATGATATATCTTCTCAATTTTCCAAATATGAAACATTGGGATCAAAATAATCTAGAATGTTTATCATATTCTTCCTCAAAATAGTGAAATATTCAATTTTCTCCCCGACTCCCCAATATTAAAAACCATTTAATTTTCTTAACTGAAATAAGTATCTACATATTCATCTCTGACATATTAATATCTTCAAATATGATCCTCCAAATTTAATGTTTTCATTCTTTCCCATTAATGATTAACTCATTGTTGCTCCTCAATTTATCATATAAATCCTTTTCAGTTTCAAGTAATGATATCTTGGTTTAATCCTTCTCCGATAAAGATTTCAAAATTATATATTTTTTCGTTTCATCCATTTCCATGGTTCTTTGATCTACATCGTTCCTAAGTTTATTAATAAAAACATGTATGAATCCAATTTTAGTATCATCACATAACTCAATGATGAGATGAATTTAATAAGGAATCACACATTTCCTTCTATTGTGGTTTGTTCCATCAAATATAACTATTTATGTAATTTTGATTCATTATTATTCTAATACTGAATATGTGTATCCCTTTGATAACACTTATTAATAAATACATTGATACTTAAGGGGTGGGGGTGAATTTTAAATCATATTCTTTTTTTGAGTAACTATTTTAGAAACTAAAAATCATGGACTGATGAAGGTTATCAATCCCCCTATTAAAATCACTCAAACATTTTTCATATGTAGAAATATAAGAGAAAAAAATTATATTTATATGTTTTGTAACCCATTACTACTCATTTCCATGTTGGTTATTCCCCCCAACATGGATTCATCCTCTACTTAGTGGATGTTTTTACAACACTGTGTCCACATAAAGACCACACACCATTTCTACAATTACCACTAGAAGATATAATGTCTTTGTATAGTATAATCAAACTAGAAATAAAACACCCTGATAATTTCTTTATCTTAGTAAAAAATTCACATTTTGAGGATGTTCCTCTTTGAGTATATGGGTCCAAATATATAAACATGTACTTCTTCCTTCAAGAATTTCAATAGTATATGTTGATGAATGATGGATGTTCAAAAAACTCTAACTAGATTATTTAGTGGTCTAGATATTTTTGAATAATTCGTATCTCAGGACATTTATTCCCCTAAATATAAACTATATTTTGCCTTACAATAATACACGGAGTCTTTTCCAACTTATCTTCTCTCTTTCGGTACACACACTACACTCCATTCTAGCTTTCTATCCTCCTTATTAAAATTTTAGGATCATGCATGCCCCCTTATGGGAACCTATAAGAACAAAAATTGGGGATATAAATAACCCATTTCCCATAAATTACTAACTACAAATTTCATTAAAATATCAGTAATGTAACAACTCTAGGTGCATCTTCTCTCTATTCATATAGTGTAGAATAGTTTTTCAATATTATACCAAACATAATGATGCATAATTGACTAAAATGTGGTTAAATAATGGCCTAAAAATACATTAAATTATTATATAATCATTTAAGAACAATTTCAACATCATCACAATAAATTCAGTGAAGTTCCAAGTATATTCTATTGGTTTTCTTCAACACGCCTCACACCAAAGTTTGCTGAATAATCCTTATACTTTTTTTTCATCCAATACACTAAACAACACATTTGTAGTCTCCTTACTTTGGTTGTTTTCATAGGATAAAAATCCTTTCAACCCTTAAATAATTCACTATAGTTGTGGAGAAACCCATTTTAGGCTACTACTCCCCCTGTCAACCACGAACTTATTCAGTGCACTATATACTTTTTTAGGTTATTCCATTTCATATAAGTAGACTTAAAAATCAATAAAGATTGATACATAAGAATGGTTAATCCCATTGTGCCTTTTAAAAATAAATGTAGTGAAACTCCATAATATTTAATTCCATTTTTTTTCAATTTGGTTTAAGATGTGTTGTACAGGTGAACCAATCCTTCACCATGACATTCCTCTTTCTTGGTTCAAGACTGTGAAGATATTTTCTTATCAATATTTCTTGTAAATTTCATGTTTACATATCATTCATCTAATAAAATTCCTACACTAGGGCATTTAATTAAATATTTTGGCACTATCATCACAACATGCCACAAATTAGGTATGGTTCACCTCCCTAATACCAAGAAAGAGTTATTCAGTCATTAAACCAAGTTGACAATAACTTATTTTTAATTAATCCTGAATATCCAAAAAAATAACTTGGAAAAGTGAATATAATTGAACAAAATTTATCATACATGATTCCAATGAAAAGAAAATTTATTCCCACTACATGGTATGTAAAACCACTCTCGACTATCCACACCCCAAATTTAGATATTGATCTTAAACAAATCATCATAGAAGTTCCCTTATCAAATCTTATTTTTTAGTTCAAATATATTTATTCACTTACTTTAGTGGTGAATAATATTATAAGTCCTCTATATCTATTGTATAATTCCAAACTTATTGGGATACAAATTTATTATGTGTTTCATAATAGGGTGGTGATACTTCTAACTGCTGAGATATCCCCTTCCAGGTCTCTATTGAAATATCCCCATGTACCCTTAATGATAACTTATAACTTTTTATCCATAATCTTCACATAAAAAACAATATCCCATAAAAAATTCTATGGATTGTAATTTTTACTTTTTTTGTAGTTATCTTATACCATGTAGTGTCTCTTTTATACCAAATACACATATTATTTATGCACTATTTTTACGGAATAATAGATCCAAATTCATTTTGTATCATTATATGTATTTTCCACTCTACATATATTATTTTTGGGTTTCCTATTGGTGAAGACAATTACAATTATTCATGGAATTAGGTTATTTTAACCTTGTGTTGATCATAACTAGGTTTTTATAATCGTCAATCCCTTCAATATATATACATTTATCTTTCTTATGATTTTAATATGTGAAACATTATTAATTGTATATTAGCTCCAAATTTTCCTCATTAACTTATTTGTTATCTTGTATTCTCCCACTCCCTATTCTAATGTTGTGATTTAGAATTCACTCATGATATTTGAGCAGTCATCACATATCAATGACTTCACCTTCATGATCCTCTATCCTTCGGGCATAATATTTCATAGAGTCCATCAAAATAACAATAATATATGAATTATTCTCTATTTTGATCTTGATATCAATAATCATTTCTAGTTTTTTGGATCTCTAAATTTTGTATATTCATTTTTTACCTTCATCTCTGACTTATATTCTTATTATTCCAAAATAAAATATTTGGAGTTAAGAATAACAATTTTTTACTTATTGGTTCTGGCCCTACAAATTTCAATTTTTGTATGGGATACCTTTAGTTCAACCTTGTGGTCAACTCATCCCTCAACTATCACGATTTCATCATCATTGTACTCTAATTGTAGTTTTTTTGGAAACCAAAATAAAAATTCATTGATTTTTTAAGGTCCTAAATTTCTACCACTTTTATTTATTTCATGTTAACATATTCTTTTAAATAAGTTTTATACCTCTTGAGTAATTTCTAAAATTAACTCCTTTTTAACATTCACATATTCAGATGATTTCTTCCAATGCCATTATTATTAATAATCATCTCATAATTTCTTTGTACACATTTGAGTGATATTCCCATACATCATACACTAATAATATTGTTGTGGAAGCCTTCTTTTTGGGTTTTAATTTCCCCCTTTTTAGATTTTAGTAATGTAAATTAACTATCTCATTGATATACCAATATAGGAGATCATCATTTTATGAGAGTTTCATTATTACTTTGAATTTGAATTACTATGAATTAATCTTTTTAAAGGAATCATTTAAGATGTTCCTCATCTCATATTCAATGAGAGTGTTGTGAAGACTATCCAAAATAACCTCTTTTGGATCATTTTCTTCGAGAATTGAGGTATTATACTTAAAATGAAATTCAAATAACCTTATGATTATGATCATAGTTTTTATATCTTTAAGGGTTCCTCTATACATGTACATTTTCTCCACAATCATGTTCATTGATTCTAATAATACACTAATAGATTCATTTGGGTTCTTCCTCATGTCTTCACACTTGTTCCGTAGAACCTAAATATTACCTTCATGTACATATATATATTCCATCATATATTTTGAGATGTTTTTTCCATATATAATGTGAGGATTTCCATGGAATTACCTTCATGTATACTACATTGGAATATGTTCCCCCAAAAACCTTTACTATTTTGTGTCACCATCAATATCCCCATGTTATTTCATTGATGAAGCTTCACTATACATGCTGTCTATGATCCCATGTATGGAAGGTGTGTATAAATTCATGCTTAATGATTAGAAATTGTGTTCCATTAAATTATTACATAAATGATTTATTAAATCAAAGATCAAATTTCCAAAGTGGTTGACGATCACTACTATTTGTTTAAATAAAAAATGATCAACCTAGAAAAAAACACTAAATACAACTTGTGAGTCCCAAGACAGGTAAATTCTATTATAGGTGAATTACGGTATGATGATTTATATAAATAACCCTCAATAAAAATCTTATTCTATAATTAGTTAGAAAAATTATCTCTATTATGATAAATATGAAGTTATAATGAAAGTACATAGAGATGCAAATTTTTTTATTTAGAACACCTAACAAGACTAATCCATGGATAATACAATGATAATATTATGTTGTATAACAATAAAAAACACATTTCTTGTTTCTTACTATTTACTGTGGATTAATCTATACTATAGTTTTATAAACCTTATAAATTAAATAACTCACCATTATAAATCTGGAAGAAAACTCAATACTCCTACTAGAAAAAAATATTGATCTTCATGAAACAGAATTATAATACACAATCATTGTCATATCAATTCGTTCCTCCTTTTTCCAAGTGTAAAAACTATTTAATTCTCTAGAATATTAACTCATAGAACTCTTTATTGTTTCTCTCTAACTTTCCAATATAAATATGTAATACCTCTCTTATTGTTTATGATCATCATTTCATTCATTATAGAGTTATATATCTCTAATCTTGATAAAATCCCTATGTTTCCCCTTTAATTAATCTTCATCCAGCCTTCTATAAAATAGTAAATATCATGTAAACAATACTTAAATTATAAATCAAAATCTAATATGAAATAATCTTGTTGGATCCCAAGAAGGTAGAAAAATAAAATTATATTAATTTGGTAAATTCCACTAGACATAATTTTGAACATTATAATCATGTCACAACACCCCTATCCTATGAGATTTATGAAGAGTAATCCAAATTTCCTAATGTGGAAAACAAATCAGGGATATAATATGACCAACACTACGACAACCCTGCTTTTTATCACACACATAAACATGATTTATTATGTAAAATATTTAACTGATAACACATAGAAGATCGATAGGTCTAGTGTATTTGGGGATTAGTAACATTAAATAACAACTTAAAAAAAGAAACATAACATCTTTATTGAAATTTTTATTTACATTACCACGACATTCCCTCATACATATCATTGCATGGGATAACCTGAGGACATGCATAAGATAAGGGTGAGCTATAAAGCCCAATAAAGAAGTAAACAATACATAACCAGAAGAATAAAATACATGTTAGGAAATAGTCATATCAATAGAGAATAAAATAACATGAACATAAAGGCATGATATATCATGATTTTTATAACATGGAAATGTTGAAACAACACTTAACATGGTATTATCATGAGCCTAGGATCATTGCAGATGGAGCAGGAGTAAACCCTCATTTCAATTATATTATCATGACTAAAACCTCCTTGAACATGTATTTTCATGATAAAACCCTTGTGGAACTTTACTTGTCATGATACTAATCTTTATCCATTGCACTGGAGCTCTATCAGGTCGCACCCATCTGAAACATTTCATTTCATGCATAAATATGCCACATTGATCATACAACTTATAATCATTAAATATCATAATTTATTCTAAGATAATTGAATGTGGAATTCATAAATGAAACTCTATAATTAATAATTAAACATGCATAAAGGTGAATACCCTTGATATAGAAATGGGCATGGTATTCACAACATAATGACATTGGCTTGGAAAATCGCGGTACAATTTCGGTAGCATAATGATTTGACATTAGAATTATTAAAAATGGTTGATGTGAAATAAAGGGGTGTCTCATAGTATTTACATGAAATGGATAGTATAGGGGTGATATAGATACATTTCCCAACACATGTAATGGAATTTTAGAATCACAATACTAAATAATTGCTTGAATGTAAACAAGGAGGGAGAAATTTCTTAAGGAATTTCAGCATGGTAATGGGTGTACATGGGAGGCATTAATGGGAGAGAAAGGGGTATCTCATCATTAAAACAAAAATATGGAAGTATGGGGGAGGTTTGAAACCAGAACCCAATATTTAATACTGAAAATAATAGGGCATACCAATATTAAGAAACATGGATAAAATGAGAAAAGAAGAAATCCCTTACATGGAAGTGTGATCACAAAGACTTAGGAGGGGCTTGAGAGAGTCTTATTGGGAGTTTGGGGAGCCTCGGGAGGATTCAAGAGAGAGGAGGGTAGGGTTTAGTCGAGCTCCAATGGATTTTAGTGAATAGGAAGTGGGAGCTTGGGTGTGTTTATAAAACAAAGTGAGGGAATTCATTATTATTTTGGTTTTGAACATCACACATTAAATTGATCCAAAAAACAAACCAGACCATGGTTTTTTTTACAAAGGGGTGTAGAGAAAAATATTTTATAAGGGAAATGGCTGAAACGCTTAAAATATTAGGCCTACCTATGTGTAGGTGAGTCACACTCTCAAGGAAATCATTTAAAAATGATAAAATGTTATTAGAAGTCTTGGATGGTCCACTAAGGATTTGTAAAATATATCAAATGAACATAAAATCAGAATATTTTAATGGCACACCATTTATTTTCGGGATATAATGTTTATAGTATTTTATTACATCACTATTGGGTCATAATGATGTCATAAAAACATTATATATTTAAACGATATTTAATTTTTCCCAAAAAATTGACTGTCTAAGAAAATTATGAAAAATTACCCATTGGATAATTTTTAAACCTTGATTCGAAATATAATATTCATTTTATCTAAATAATTTTCTAAGAATGTGAATTTTTATTTTTTAAAAAAATTGATATTTATAAAAAATTCAAGGGTTTTGACAAAAATATCTCTCAAACCTTAATAAAACTTTCAATTGTATTCAAAAAAATTATACGATAATTTATATTTAAAAATGTATTTATTAGTAATATATTATTAAAATATTATTTAATTCCAAAATACATTAATTAATCAAAATATATTTCTTAATTGAATAATAACTAAGAAAATACTATTTGTTCATTAAAAATTATTTACAAAGTAACAACTATAATATCAATTGATATTCATTACAAAAAATAATTGAAATAATCATAGTGATAATGTATTGTTACATAACACCTTATAACACCAGCATGTGATCTAAGGGTAAGGTGTGTGATGGTGACAGACTCTTGGGGTGGTTCAGATAACATCTCTCGGGTGGTGATCTCTATCAAATTCCACTTCTCTCGTAGGAAGTTCTACTCGAGATTGACCTGTTAAAACTCAACTTGGGCTTGGTCAAGAGAAAATCCCAATGGTTTCACCTCCTTTACATGCTCCAACAAATGGGCTTCATATGGAGAAATTATTGAGGATGAGTCCATCACATCCTTTGTCTGAGTAAATTGGATTTGTTAAATCCCTATATTTATACTAATAATGTGATCGCTGTTTAACTGATATATTAGAAACATTCAAAACTATTAACGGTATATTGAAATACAAAAACATAAAACCAAAGAAGTGAATATGTTATATATCTATTTTACATAATTAAACATTTAATTAGATCAAAAAGAATTTCCACTAAAGAATGTTTGGGTTGTTACATTCTTCCCCCCTTAAAAAAATTCGCCCTTGAAATTTACTTTTACAAACTAAGATAAAAATAGGTAAGGGTACTTCTCATTCATCACTTCAATGAGGTCTTCAGTCTTTCCTGTTAGAATTGCCTTTAGGTAGAATGTGTCTGGGCGTCACAATGGTACCTGAGGGTTTTTTAAAAATCAACTACTTCCTTTTCCCAAAAAATCTTAATCTATTGTGGATTATATTAATTGATGGAATGATGTGTCATAAAAAAGGTATTTCCTATATATAATTTTGAGACATCATCTTGAACATGTTTTTTATAAAAAAGGCTTACTGATTAGTCTTCAAATATTTGAATATAGGGTTTTAGTAAATCAGTTTTTTATATCCTAATGGATTGAAATATATAATTTATACATACAGACGGCTTGAAGTTATCCCTATTCATTAGAATCTAGAAAATCATTTAGTGCTTCATAATATTGAAATAAAGTGCAGAATTTAAAAATACCCCGATGGTACCTCCCATGCTTCGCATTGAAAGAATGGTGGGAGCGCATGATTCTCTAATATATGGTACAAGATCCATGAATTAATAATTAATTTCTAGAGGTATTGAATGCCTCGTAATGTGTTTTTCACGTAACCTAGATATTTGAAAAAGTTTCAAAGTCATCCGTGCTTGACTTCTGTATAATAGCTTCAATTAGTTCTTCAGGGAGAGAGAGAAGAGTTGTTAGTGATGTTCCTCCTTCCCTGTTTTAACTAAGAAAAATAAAATAAAATTAGGGGGTTTAAATACTTTAATAAAATAATGTAAAAAAACATTGTATATAAAAGGATAAACCTGTATATTAATAGTTTATCCTAACCTGTGATTCCCTAAGTTTCAATCTAGGTAATCCATGATCTATTTTATTACATATATTATTAGGAGAATTTTTTTAATTCCCTTAATAATGGTTCGTAATAATCTTATGAATTTACCAAAGAATCTCCCGCAAGAGTGTTGTAACCAAGAGTGAAAAGGGCCCATTGTAGTGTACCCGGATACCCCAGGTCAAGCCCAAATCACCTTGTCAGAGTTTTCACTCCAAGGTATATCTATGCTAGAGCTGCCTCTATATACTCGTATCTAGTCATGGATGTATATTCTTGATAACCCACTTACTCAATAATCAAAAAAAATTAGGGATGTTTTTATTATACTTATTCTTATATCTAAGGTTTCACAAGGGTTTTCTAATCCTAATCCCAAAAATAACTAATCCTATCATCTAATACCAACAATGAAAACCTTGCTTTTTTTTACACACTTAAACATTATTTATTATATAAAATCTTTTCTGGATACAACATAAAAGATTGAGTGGTCTAGTTCCTTTGGGACTTTGTAAGATTACATAATGACTTAAAACATTAAACACAACATGTTTATTGAAAACAAACTTTACATGACCACTACATTCCCTTGTACTTAGCATTGCATGGGATAACCTGAGGACATTCATAAGAAAAGGGTGAGATATAAAGCCCTGTAAAGAATTAAACAAGGCATAATCTGAAGAATAAAATACATGTTAGTAAATAGGCACATCAATGGAGCAGAAAATAAACATGAACATAAAGTCTTGATATAATATGATTATCATAACATGGAAATGTGGAAACAACACTTTAAATGGTATTAGCATGGGCCAAGGATCATTGCGCATGGATCATGAGTAAAATCTCATTGTACTTAAATTAGAATGATTAACCCTCATTGATCCTTAATTATCCCGACTAAATCCTCATTGCACTTGATGTACCATGATACTAATCTTTACCCAATGCATTTTGGAGCTCTATCAGGGGGCACACTTCTTAAACATTTCATTTCATGCATAAGTGTGCCACATGGATTATACAACATGGAATCATTAAAGATCATAATGTACTAAATGATAAAATAATCTGGTATTAATACATGAAACTCTATAATCAATAATTAAACATTAATAAAGGTGAACACCCTTAATAGAGAAATGGGAATGGTATTCACAAGACAATGATATTGGCTTGGAAAATCGCGGTGTAATTTCAGCAGCATAACGGCATGACATAAGAATTCTTTAAAATGTTTGATGAGAGAGAAAGGGGTGTCTCATAGTATGTACATGATATGGATAGTAAGGGGTTCATATAGATAAATTTCCCAACATATTTAATGGAATTTTAGAATCACAATAAAAAGAATTTATTGAATGTAAATAAGGAGAGAGAAACATCATACAGAATTTTGGCATGGTAACAGGTGTACATGGAAGGAGTTAATGAGAGATAAAGAGGTATATCATCATTAAAACATAAAGAGGGATGTATGGGGGAGGTGAAAAACCATACCCTAACATGTAAAATTGAAAACAAAAGGGAATAACAATATTAATTAACATGGATAAAATGATAAAGGAAGGAATCCCTTACATGGAAGTGTGATCCCAAAGGCTTGGGAGGGGCTAGAGAGAGGTTTCTTGAGATCTTGGGGTGCCTTGGGAGGATTCTAGAGAGAGGCGGGAAGGGGTTGGTGGAGCTCCATAGGCTTTGAGTGAGGAGGAAGTTTGAGTATGGGTTGGTTTATATAGGAACGGAGAGGGAATTCTTTATTATTTGGGGTTGGGTCACCATACATTAAATTAACCCAAACCACAAACTATCCCATGGTTTTTACCCATGTTTTTTTCTAAAGGGAATTGGAAAATTAATATTTTATAAGGCCAATGTCCTAACTTCTTAAAATATTTGTCTTGCTTATGTGGAGGCGAGTCACACTCTCTAGGAAATCATTTTAAAATGATAAAATGTTCTATAAGTCTTAAAGGGTCCACTAAGGCTTTGTAAAATAAATCAAATAAACATAAAATAACATTGTTTTAGTGGTAAAATATATATTTTACAAACATAATGTTTATAGTAATTTATTATATCACTATCGGGTCATTATGATGTCATAAAACACATTATATATTTAAATGATATTTAAATTTTTCCCAAAAATTCGACTGTCTTAGAAAATTTTGAATAATTTAATATTGGATAATTTTGACATTTTTATTTCAAAATTATTATTAATTTTATCTAAATAATTTTATAAATATTTGAATCTTTACATTTAAAATAAAAACTGACATTAATCAAAAATTCATGGGTTTTGAGAACATAATATTCAAACCACAATAAAAATTTCAATTGTATTCATAAATATAATACAATAATTTATATTTAAAATGTAATATATTAATAATATTTTATTAAAATTTTACTTATTTTTAAAATCCATTAATTCATAAAAAGAGATTTCTTAATTGAGTATAAACTAAAAAAATACTATTTGTGATTTAGAAATTATTTATAATGTAACAATAATAAAATGAATGTATATTCTTTAAAAAAATAATTAAAATAATCAAATTTCTATGGTATTAAAACATAAACCCTTATAACACATTCAAATGACCTAAGGGTAAGGTGTGCAATGGTGATAGACTCTTTGGGTGGCTCGGATAACATCGCTCGGGTGGTGATCTCTATCAACTTCCACTTCTCCCATAGGCAGTTCCACTCGAGAATAATGTGTTGAAGCTCAGGTTGGGCTTGGTCAAGAGTGAATCCCAATGATGCCACCTCATTTCTCAGATAAAAAAATGGGATTCTAATGGAAAAATTCTACGGGATGAGGTCATCGCTTCATTTTTCTGAGTAAATTGGATTTGTTAAAGTCCTATTTTTATACTAATCATTTGATCACTATTTAAAATATATATTAGCAACAATAAAAATTCTAAATAGTATTTTTAAATATAAAAACATAACACCAAATAATTACATATGTTATAAACCCAATTTACATAATAATTCATTTAATAAGATCAAGTGGAATTTCCATTAATTAATTTTTGGGTTATAAAAATCTCACCATGGAATGATATTATTTTCATCAGGAGACCTAAAAATCAATTTCTAACACCTGATATTAGCTCTAACTACCTCAAAATTCGCATATACCCACTACAAATTAATTTTCATTTGATCCTTCTGGGTTTATTCTTATTTCTATTTAATTTAAGCATCTACAAGACTCATCAAAGAGTGAAACCTATCATCTAACATGTAATTAAACATCTTGGGGTAGATATAACTGTATCTAATATCAATGGGGTCACAATCATGATATGAACCACCCCTTATAAATCCAAACAATATAACGTGTTATTTTGAAATTACTTTCTCATGGACTGACTTAACCCACTATGGTGAGATAGAATATCAGTTAATAATTTAGAGTTTTGATTTATTATAATATAGAATATGATATGACAATCCTTATGAAATTTTTTATGTGGATACACCATTCAAAATTTAATCACTCTTCCAACCAAAATATTTATATTTTATGTGTGATCAACAACTACATGATATATATGGTTTTCAAGTTATTTATTCACTATATAAAAAACTGCTAAAACGTTTTCCATATTCATTCAACACTACTCGAATATCCATGGTATGAATTGTAATGCCACTTCATTAGTCTTCAACGCTATTTTTTCAATAAACACAACCATAATTATGCTCTAAGTTAATTTTTTCTAACATTCTCCGCCTTTGGGTTTGCTGAAAACACATTAATAAATTCAAAATATCATCAATTGAAACATTTTTAACCAACTGGAAACATACTTTGAAGTGTTTATCATTATGATTATATGTCACTGAATCAAGAACCATTATATCTAAGCTTATATATTTTAATCATATACTAAGAAAATTAGTTAAATAAAAATTTACTCCTGTAAACATTTCATAGACCATTTTTCTATTAAAAACATTAAAATAAAGTTTCTCCACATGAATAGTAACTCAAATACACCCCTTGTGTCTAGAATTTATTTATTGGATTTTCCCTCATTAAAAAAAATAACAACTCCAGTATGTAATAATTCTCATATCCATATGATACCTCCCTCTTTGTTAATGAACCTAATGAGAAAATATTAGAATGTTTAAAATTGAGTTTTAGAAATGAGAATAATTAATTTAAGAGACCTAACATAACTATATATAAATAAATTGATATATATATGGAAGTGGGGGAATATTCTCTAAACTACATAGTCTTATAGAGATTATATAACTTTAATATCCCAATGATTCCTCCTAGAATCATCATTTTCTAGTTCCTTTTTTCATGATGTATGCAATAAGCTTTTTTTACAGCATGTACTCGAACTTCAATATCCCTTGCTCAATCATATCATTTTTTATGTGATAAATTATATATATGGTATTTTTAAGGAATGATGGATATAGTTTATTTTATTATTAATAGAACTTGTGTTTTAATACATGATTAATTTAAGAGATTGCAAATAAAATGATCATTTATAAGAAATTTTTTAGTCAATAATAATTATTTTTATAATAGTGTAGTCACAATGTATTCCAAATCCACATTTCTCAAGGAACTGAAATATTTCTTTCTAAATAGTATAAATATACACAATCCTTTATGATTTAAATTACTACAATACATTGAATTGATAACATCTACCAAACGATTCAAATATTCACATGTGAATCCCAACAATCCATACAATGATGTTTTAAGATTACAACATCCAAATTTTTTTTATTATTTTTACATAAGTGTTAATACGATTTATTTCTAGATTGTTTTTATGCTTCAGATAATATTGTTATAATGAGACTAGATATGCGTCAAACAACATTTTAGATATTTTCACTCTCAAGTATAATAGGTTTCTTGTAGTTAACATATATTCTATCATATTGATAATTTTTTATCATTACAAATATCTTTTCATGTTTTGATTTTTTTCATAGTTTCCTTCTATTTATATTTTTGAAATATATTTCAAAACTCCTTAGCATATTTTCATTATGAAATAAAATATGAATGCCTTCATTTTTTTACCTATAAAGAAAAGAAAATTGTTAACTCAATAATTAAAGAAAACTAAAACTTAGACCTAAAAAAATTTAAAAAGTAATTCATTATACTTAATAAAAACATTAAAATATTTTTATTATATATATATATATATGAGTTCCAAAATCCTTTAATAATAACCCTTCTTAATGTAGTGAAATTGATAAACGTTTCTGCACTAGTACCCAAACGTATCCAGTATTGATATTTCCCCGAATAGTATTCCCATGGTTCTTAATTTAGCCCATGAAGTTCCTTCTTCAACCACCATACCATGTTTTTATATGAATGAATATTAAAATCATCTAGTTATTCAATATATTCCTCTTCCTCAGGAATAATTTTAGAAAAACTAATTTCATCTCTATTAAGAATAAATGGTATATCATTTTCTGAGTAATTTTCAATAATAATAAATTTGTTTATAATTGGGATATGGGGTAAATTCATCATCGGTACATATAAAATTAAGTTTAAAATATATTTTATACAATAGAAATGATTTATTTTGAATTTTTATTCTATATTCATTGAGTTTGTAATGAAACCCCCACATAGTTTCGATGAAAATTTTATCCTCTCAACTAGGAACAATTTTACATATTTGATTCTTCTCAATTTGGTAAAGATCCTAATGCATCACTTTAACATAATTTTCATCATTAAAAAAATATTACAAGTTATATATATTTTACATAAGATATGAATGATAATTGATGCATTTTATTCATCCATATATTTTATAGAGAGATTTCAGGTTACCATTAATGTTCTCTTCATTTTTTCAACCCTCCTTCAAGAATTTCTCACAGTTGTGGATGTTGTTTAATTTTCATCACCATTAGTGTCTTCTTATAAATAATATTTCACCCTAGTTTCATACCTTGGGTTATTAAAATAAAAATTGTTTTTCTATATAATTTCATTACCATATTACTATAAAAATTACTTGTTCGATTTCTAATTTTTTTTTTTCATTTTCTAAAATAGTGATGTCTTGGTATTAACTTTTTTTCCCTGACATATTTGTATAACTCATGAACCCTACTCTTGTATGGATGTCCAAGAAAAATCACTAACATTCATGAGATTCATTCATGAGGTTCGTGTCCTAATTTTGAATTAAACAATTCCATTCAAAAAATCTAAATTATTTCACTATTGGCTTTATCCCATGCCACATTTATTAAGGCATATTAAATTCATCCATATACAAGAAATACCAATTTTATATCTATACCACTTTTAAAACCACGAGTTTCCAATATATATATAGTAAATATTTCTCAATGAGCATAATCTTAGATATGTTGTTAATGATTTGGTTCCGTTTATATAGAACATCATTTTGTTAAAGAGTTATCACAAATGAAACTCGAGGTTACATACCATGTTTCTTAAGATACGCTTCTGCTTTAATATCAGTAAATTTCATTCCATTATGAGTCCAAAATTTCTCAATTTGTATCCCATGTATCTTCTCAAAAAATATTCAATAACACATAATACTCTTAAAAACATTAATGTTTTCGTAGATTAGTATTAACCATTTTGTTCTACAATAATTGTTGGTGAAAAAAACCTAGAACATTTTTTATGCATTTTATTAGGAGATATTGGCCCACACTCATCAATATACACTAAACAAAGCAACATTTTTAGTTATTATCCATTTACATGTAAGTATTACAAATAAACATTCCATTTTGGAAGGTATCAAATTTTACTATGTGATCAAGTGTTAGTTTAGGGATATAACAAGCACCTTAATTTTTCACCAAATTATCCAAGGATTTTTTTTCTCTCAAGAATCCAGGCCTTTTGATCCATAACTTTTTCTATTCATCCCTGTTAAAATAACATAGTTGTTCTTCTCCAATATAAAGGTAGATATTACACTATGTGTGATTTAATTTAATCATTATTATTCCATATCATCCTTTGATAATGAAAGTCTACCTTTTTATATTATACGCATACGCCGATTCAATAAATTGACATACTCTTATAAAAGTGAAACGCGGGACTTTGACTACTAAGAAATAATATTCCTAAAGTCATTATATCATTTATTTTCTTTTTTAGATCTAATAATATTCAATCCTTCATTATTACCAAAATCAATGTTACATCCTTTTTCCCATCGTTTGGGACATATAACTTATATTAAGTATCCACACCCCAACTAAATCCATTTCTCTCAAAGAAATGTACATAATGTTATCCTCTTAAAATATTCCATTACTGTTCCATGTACACTAATTTATTTCCCTTGAGTTATAAATAGTTTTTCTAACTCATGTTCTAAATGTTCAACCTCATAATACAGGAATCCAAATTGATTTTGAGTTTTCTTTCTTTTAGATAATTTTCCCGGCTACTGAGACCTCCATTTCGAGGTTTCCTATAGATAATATTCTTAAATCATTGACATTAAATTAAAAATATATGTTAATAGTCTTCACACAAAAAACTATTTCCATTAAGAACATACTTGGTATATGAATCCATGCACATCTAGTTTTTTAATATAGTTCTTTAATGGGATAATGTTTTATAGAAAAACAAATATTTTATTCCCACTATTTTCATAAAAATAACTCCTTATTAAGGGTGTATTATTTTGATTACTGATGTTTCCACTTATATCCTTATATGATTTTTTTGAGTTACCTAAATAAACCTTATATACGGGATTTGGTTCTATCTTACTTACATCAATCATTAACGAATATTTGTTTACAATAATGATCCAAAATACATTTTTTTTATTTTTTGAAACCTTTCCCTTATAGGAATTATATTTCTTCATTATTGACTTCTAATGTTACTTATTAACATCATTTGAAGTATCTATCCTCTATATTAAAAATTTCATTCCAAGAGATAGATGTATATCTTGATATTATAGCATTTGTGGCATATTTATGAATTAACATCTAATATAATTTATACTTGAGGTCAACTCTTCCCTTAACTATTGTATGTTTATAATTTGTTGGGAAAAAATCCCTCAAGGCTTCATTACAGTATTTTTGAGGTGATTGTGTTTGTTGAAAAAATGAACATCTGTGTTGAGATTGTTGACAATGAAAACCATTCCATTAAAATTTGTTGACGAAGGGGATTTCTTGGCAGATTGTCGAGATCAAGTGTTGTGGTTAATGATCAATGTTTGATTCAAGAACTTCGACAAATGAATGAATGATCTGGAGGCGGTTCAAAAAAAAGAACAGATACAAGGTGGTGCCGTTTTCCAGTGTTTTCCAAATTTTTGGGCTTGAAAATCGACAAATAAAGAAAAGTGGTTTCTGGAAAAGTGACTTGCGCGCCGAGAAGGATACTTGCACATCGATGCCTTGGAAGATTGATAACTTGTGCACCTATGGTTTTTCAAGACCGGAAGATCAAAATATAGCAAAGGAAAGAGGTTCGCACAAGTTTTGAAGTGGGTCATGAAAATGACTTAGAGGGGCAGAGAGCTACACACCGAGACTTGCACGCCGAAGGGAGACTTGTGCGCTGTCGCACAGGGTGGTCAATTTTCCTATAAATACTGGACCACCCCTCTTCATTCTTGACCAGAGTTCAAAACTTTGAGAAATCAGAGCTCCCGTCGCGCAGGTGTGGTGGTCGCGCAAGTGGTGTGAGGGTCGCGCAAGTGAAGTTGCACGCCGGTGGTTGAAGTTGCGCGCTAGTGTGAGAAGTTGCGCGCCAGTTGGAAGTTGTGTTCCAATATTGGTTTGGGTGTAAAAGGAAGAGAGTCGCGAAAGTTTGGAGTTGGGTAAGCTTGTGTCGCGTAAGTGTCTGAGGTGGACTTGCGCGCCCGTAGTGACTTTCACGCCGATACTTGCGCACCGAGTTAGACATACGCGCCAAGTAAGGTTTATTTCCAGCAGTGATTTTCGGGCTGCGTGGAAGCTGGAAGTTTTCCTGATACCTTCGGTGCAAAGAGATATTCATCTATGGGTGGAAGGTGGACTTCAATAGAGCATCTATATACAAAGGAAGATGCAGTTATTCAAGCAAATGAAGAGACCTACATGTCTATAAACTGTGGGTGGATCCTTTCCAGAGAAGTGAGCAAAGGAAGAGGAAGAAGGTGATCCTCTCTACCGACAGTGATCCAGAGAGAGAGAAATAAGGAGTGACCTTTGGGAAAGCAGTGAGATGACCCTAAACTTTGTAAAGGCCATGAGTCTGGGCATAGAAGTGATCTAGCCTGAACTTTGTATCCACATCTAGTGAAGAATAGTGGAATTTGGTACGACTGGAAACATGTCGACGTATGCTCCTTGGACGTAGCCCAGTGAGGGTGAACCAAGTAAAAATCTCTGTGTCTTCCTGTTTGCTTCCCTGCATTGCATTCGAAGCATCATCATTATATAAAGAAGTAAAGAAGTGATCATAGTTTACACACAAGAGCAAACAAAGTTACCCTTGAAATAAAGAAGTCATGATCCAGTGGGGTAGGAAGAACTTTGAAAAAGAATACCCATACCCAGATTCACCCCCCCTCTCAGGGTATATAGGCCCTTATTGGTCCTACCAATTGGTATCAGAGGAAAGGTTTCTTCTATCAGATTTGTTTTCTCTAACATGGTGTAGTCGATCTGTGTGGTTAAAGAATCAGTCTGCTCTTATCTGGGAGAGCCATGACAAATGAAAAAACATCAAAGAAGAATCAGAAGTTAGGTGGTATTCCTCAGTGTGGAAGTGTGTATGGAAAAAGTTGAATTCAGTTAAAAGAATCAAACAGCTTACTGAAAGAAGGCATGGATGAAACTGATAGGGAAAAGATTTATTCACTCAATCAGGATGAATGAATGACTGAAGTTCTCATGTATCAAAGTGATACCGAAACAACTAATGATGAAGAAGTTGCAAGAAAGAGGCCAGTAGTAGATGTTGTCAACATGACAAAGATATTGGACCAGAAGTTGGATGAAGAGGTCAAATATAATGATATCCGGATCAAAGTATTGAAGACTGAGGTCAACAAGCTAAGAGGCTTATATCAAAGTCTTATTGAAGTGGTTACTGACCTAGAGGAGAAGAATTGTTCTCAAGGTGATAAACTAAAATAAATGAAAAGAATGAAAGGAAAACAAAAGGATGGTGGAAGTGAAGAAAATCAAAATTCTAATGATGTTCAAAATCTAATAACCAGAATTGATGATCTAGCTACATAGCTGTCTGAGCTAGCTCAGAAGAATCAAAGGCTACAACAAGATAATGCATGTTGTTATGATTCTCTTGAAGAAGAAAAATTGAAAGTGAAGGAGAAAAGTGACTTGGTGGAAAAGATCACACATGGACTAGAAGATGAGGTGATTTTCAGAAAGAATCTCAGAAAAGAACTCGAGGCTCAACTTGAATCAAGAGATAAGAAGATTCAGCAACTGGAGGGAGAAATAGAATCACTCAAGAAAGAAATAGAGAAATATAAATCCAAAGACAAGCCTATGTTGAAGGATGCACTTCACTTACTGTTTAATTGTCCTACATCAAGTGATGAAAAAATGAATAACAAATATGAAATTTATGAAGAGAAACAATAGAATATTCTCTCAGCTCAAAGACCATATGGTTTGGGAAAAATTGGCATCAGATTTGATGAATTACCTCCCGTGCAAGATAGAAAAAATGGTATGAACAGTTCCAGAAGTAAAAGAAATCCTATAGGTGCTCGAGGTAGGCCTAAGAAGACAATTACAAAAAGTAGTGATGACATGTTCTATTTCTGTGGGATTCATGGACACACATCAAGCTTCTGTTCGAAGGCTCTAGAATAAATTTCAGGTTGTGAAAGTAGAAAACTTTGATAAATCTGAGAATAAGAAGAAGCATCATGTGAGATTAGAGAGAAGAGTCTCTCAGAGGAAAGCATTCATAAAATGCTATTACTATGGAAGAATGGGACACACAAATAATATGTGTCAGGAAGCTCATGAGCTCAATGTCAGAGGAAGAACTCTAGCTACATCAATATCTCAACATAGAAATGATGAAATGAGGTATCTCTTTGATGGAAGATGTTTCATTTGTTCTGATCATGGTCATTTGGCCAGATAGTGCAGCAAGAAGAAAGCAGGGAAGGAAAAGGAACCTAGAAAGAGAATTTCGACTCTAGTGATGCATAATGAAAAATTATACACTAGACGACAAAGTGGTAAGGTGAAGAATAGGCTTAGAGCCTCAGGGGAATCACATGGATCTGAACAAAAGGTGTATCTATCACCTCATCGGTCACACTCACAACCGCCCTCTAATAAATAACATGAACGTATCTGGAAGAAAAAGGGAGGAAACACTACAGTTGTGAGTAAGGAGAATGTAAGTTCAGGGAAGGACCCACCACCAATGAAAAATAGGGTAGAGACTCATAAATATGATAAAAGGAAGATAAATAAAGAATGCGTTAAAAAATTTACATGTCATGTTCCACAAAGAGTATTGGAAGAAAAAGGAAAATCCCTGCAATGGTGGAAGAAGCAAGGGAAGATGATAAGCAAGGAGATTCTTGGTTAGAGAAATAATCCAGGAAAATGGAATTTTTGGAGAACCTCAAAGAAGGAAATGTGTACTAGTTGGTCTATACCCCAAGTGATGAGAACGGTCGGGCCTATAGAATCTACATATCTGAAAAAGGCTCAGCATGTGGGTAATGGATGCTTAGTTATATGTCCAGAGCAGTTGAAGATGGCCAGGCAGCTGGAGGAAGCAGGAAAGGAGTGTGATGCACTCCAAGAAAGAATCAAAGGGTTGAACCATCAGGATCAACCAATACCCTCATCTTGAGGATTCAAGAAACCCCCCTCCCTATGTATATAAATGTTATTAACTAATGATTCAAGTGTTTCAGGTTTTAGGGAGATACGATGCGAGCGGAAGTGGAATCTAAAGATGCTAAGTGTAGTAGTGATATGTTTCAGAGTTTCAATTGACTCAAATCGAGCACCAATGTTGAAGAAGAAAGGGAGAAATAGAGCACAATAAGAAATGATTTTGTTATTAAATTTATCTCTTGTTTCCTACACCGAGTTCCTACTTAGTAGGCTTAGAGATTTGGTTAATGGCTCGATGCTGAGTGCCATATTAGAATAAATAATGCATGAGGAGAAGAAAGGTTATGGGTCTAAACAGTGGGCATAACCCCATGAAGTGTTGCATAACATAGGGGGAGCATTCAATAACAAAATCAGATGCAAGAACCATCAAAGAAATAATTGGATGACTCAGCTCAGGCATTCCCTATCAAGGGAAGAAAGAAACACAGGGAGAAGCAACAATAATAATGAATCTCATGCTTATCTTTTTTTTGATCTGACAATGTGGTATCAGCTGACTGCTTTCAGGATACCAAGAATCTGCGAGGGAAAATCAAAGGCATGACAACAAAAATCTGAGAGAAGAAGTTCAAATAAATGACATCATTGACATAGTGACAAGTTTTCATCTGAAATAAATAAAGCCTCCAAAAAATTAATCAGTGAGAAATTTCCTGATGAATGTGTTGAGGAAGAAAGCAAAATAGGGGGAGCATATGTGATTGATATCGATTCAGAAAATAATTTTACATGGGAGATTGTTTCGAGGTTAGCAGATAAAAATGTCATTGGGACTAAATGGATCTTTCACAGTAAGGTGAACGAAGATGGAACAGTGATTTGAAACAAAGAACAACTAGTGTGAAAAGAATACTCCCAAAGATAGTGTACTGATGTTGATGAGACATTTGCATAGGTTCCAAGGTTGGAGACAATCAGTTTATTCCTAGCCATTGCAGTGCAATGAAAGTTCGAAGTGTTCCAGATGGATGTCAAGTCTACATTTCTAAATGGGTTTTTGGAAGAAGAGGTGTACATTGAGCAGCCAGATGGTTTTCTCATTCATGAGGATGAGAACAAAGTTTGCAAGTAGAAGAAGGTGTTATATGGGCTGAAACAAGCACCAAGAGCATGGTACTGATGGATATATCAGTATTTGAAGAAGCTTAGTTTCCAGCGTGGAGGAGTTGATTACAGTCTCTATTTAAACAACAACAGTAATCAAATGATGATGGTGCTGGTCTATACCAAGGACATAATATTGGGTGAATCTAATGAATAACAGTGCAGACAGTTTTCAGAATTCATGAAACATGAGTTCTAAATGTCTATGATTGGTGAGCTGATGTTTTTCCTTGGTCTACAGGTGACGATGGGAAGGAATGGAACACTCATTTAGAAATCTGAATATGTCAAGAAGGTTTTGGAAAGATGTTTAATGGAATATTTAGAGGAGATAAAGACTCCAGTTTCTACCCGGATGAAATTATGAAAACATGAGGACGAAAAGGTAGTAAATATCACAGAATACGGGCACATTATTGGAAGTTTTCTATACTTGACTGCAAAAAGGTCTAACATTGTATTTGCCACATGCCAATTAGCGAGATATCTGAGTAATCCTAAATAAAGCCACATTCTTGCAATTAAAGAATTACTTCGGTATATCAAGGGCATGGTGGATATAAGGCCCCAGCCTTAAACCTTACATAATCTTGAGTTATTACAAGATTAAACATTGAGGATCTTTTCGGGTTTATAGTTTTAGATAATTAGATCATAAAACTTGCATTACATTCCACATATAAACAAAGGGGTTACATAAAGATAGTATTCTTCATTCCCATCAATGGAAACATATTTAAAATAAAACATGGATTCTTTCTTGACACTTCCTTAACACTATCATTATATCATGTACCTTTCCCTTGACCTAAGAAAAACATTTCAAAAAACATGGGATGAGCATTAAAAGCTTAGTAAGGGATATAAAAATATGGAAAGGAAACATGGGTACATATACACATAAGAATGAAATCATACTTTACCAATAAAACATAAGCACTATAACATACCTCATCAAATCATGAATAAATCATAGAAATCATAAGACATAAAGGTAACTTGAGGCATTCATAACATTCTTACGTAGGGAGTAACCCTCTTGGTTACGTTTGGAATACCGATCACTGTATATTACCTAAATCTATTCAGATAAACCTTAACATTTCACTCCTTCGCGTTACCCAATGCATTGGAGAGCTATATCATGCCCACCCACCCTTAGTTTATCACAGAACCACCCGTCTTCATAATAATGCCCAAGAACCTCAACATAATCGTATCACATAAAACATGCATAAAGGAAACATAACATTTCCACCTTTCAATCACAAGATATCAATACAACACATTGATATAAAAACATTATGAAAACCATTTTCAATATCAAAATAAATTAAAATTAAAACATGGTATTTATTGTTCTTTTAAAAAAAGGTATGTCCTGTAGAGGAAGCCGAAACTCAAATAATGGTCACGGCGGGGGAGAAGTTGTTGTCGCCGTATACGTATGACAAAAACATTCCCTTTTGTCGTTTAGTAAACGCTTCGTATAAAAATATTCCTTTTGAATAAACATAAAAGTCAAAGGGGTTTATACACCATATAAAAGAAGGTTGTGTATAAAACAAAATATGCCTCAATGAAAGGAGATTGAGACGAAATCCCATACCTCGGGTCCGACTTGACTCGATCGTTCTTTAATTTCCTGAATAATAAACATGAGTTAATTTCTAATTACTTAAGAACCTATTTTAAGTTCACTATTACTTTTATATCACTTATTTCCATGTCATGAACACAATGTAATTATTTATGTTAATAACGGTCGTTTTAACGATCATTGGTACTTGAGTCAAAAATAAACCCTTTATAATTACAAGTTGTTCATGTATCCATTATATCTAGAATTATAATCATAATGTATATATCATATATATACAGTATATACATGCATTTATAATATTACATAATCATTTAGAGGTAATAAATGAAATGCACCGTTAATGGAGACAGTAAGTCGTACGTACACATGAACGCTACTTTCATTTCCATTTCATATTTTAAATAATAGAATCATAATGATATAAAGGTATACTATAATTCCAGTATAATATCATATATAATATCATAGTTCCATCCTTTATATGTCCCACATATGTTATTTAACGAATCAAATCACTTTGAGGGGGCGGTAGTCCGCACTTCATTAAATAAAGATATCGTGTTTACCCATAATGGAAACCATAAAGCTATGCCCAAAATTAAAAATACATAAGCATAAGGAAAAAATAAACATATTATATATCATATATAAATATAGTGCCATCTTAATGGCCACCTTTTAAGGTGTTAAAAGAATGTTGAACAATCATCGTTTCGGGAGGCATAAATTCACCATCCACAGGAACAGTATGTCCTTTAACCATTAGATGTAGGTGTGTGTAAGTGTAGATCGAATCCTTCTTATAACAATATCCTAGTATATTAAATATACTAGAGTTGTTAAAAAATAAATGAATAAAAAGTGTTTAGGGGGTTGGAGAATCAAAATAAAACAAAAGGACTCAAGTGAAGACATTACCTTAAAATCGGGTAACTCCCTTTGGTTTGAGCTCAAAGGCTTCCTTGTGAAGACTTCTGCCAAAAGTGAGGCATCATGGAGTAATAGAGGGATGTGGAGAGACAAAATGGGCAGGGGTTGGCCGATCCAAAGGCTTTGAGAGTGTGGGTAAGGAGGTAGAGGTGGGGGCCTTTTATAAGAGGAGAGGAGGGGCACTCTTGGAAAGTAAAGAAATGCTACTTTATTTGAAAATGATTTTCGGACTCAAAAGGTCCCACATTGATATAATTAGAGGTTAAGGTGATAAGGGTTCGAAATCCACCCATACAATAGGTTTTCGACATGTGTAGGGCTTAGATGTTACATTATCTTTCCATTTTATTTAAATCCTTTATTAATGAGGTAATCACTGCATCACCATGATGTCATAAATAATTTAATTTATTTAAAGTCTAAAAATTACGAAAAAATACTATGATGTAGGAAATCTTTTTATATTTCCAATTAATATTTATAGTCTAAAAGATCATTTATGTAGACAAAATTACAAATATTTTACTTAGATGATACATTCTTTGTTACATTTAACATTCTTTAAAAATAAAAAGATAAAAAGTCACTTTCTCACAAAATTGATTCCATGGGGCCTCCATGTTTGGCACAAGGCATTCCATGGTCGGCCATGAGACAACCAGTAGCCTTAGGACACATGTTGTGGTCATTTTTTATTATTATGATATTATTTTATTATCTTTAACTACACCATTACTCATTAATCAAGATAATTAAAGATAATTACCGTCGTTACTATTCATAATGTCCAAAAACAAAAGAGTCTTGATTACATAATTTGGACCTTCTGATTCCAAATAAGTAATCCATTTTACCAAATTTCAAACACAGAAATTACAATAATTGATTTAAAAATAATTATCGTTGTCAAAACAAATAGCTGGTTTTTTTGAAACAATATCTATGAAAAGTTTGGCATTAGTTTATGCGCAATTCCAAAGTAAAATTAATCCTAATGAACACTATTGGATTAAATGGTAAAAATATATTCTAATTTAACTTTAAAACCAATTAAAAAGACAATCTAATCATATTAATAATGTATATTAAAAAGCATTTTTGATGTAAAAGGCAGTATTTTTCACTATTCATTAAAAAATGAACATTGTCAGAAAAATACCAAAAATTCACAGAAAGTAAATTTTGATGTCCCAATAATAAATAATAAGTTTATTTTGACAAAAATAACATATAAAATTTTCAAAAGATATATTTAAAAGTTGTTTTCCATCAAAAGGCAGTAAAACAATCTTTTAAAAAAATATTAGTGTATTCCATGCTTAAGATTGGATTTATTTTCATTTTAAGCCTATAAAACACTATGTAATTCATTAATAGACATAGGTAAAAATATATATTATTCATTACTTACTTGGGATGTTACAGTGGATTTCAGCTTGACATATAAAGACAGATCTCAGACAGAGTTATTGGGATATACTGATGCTGATTGGGCCGGTTTCGCGGATGATAGAAAATCAAAATTAGGTGGTGCCTTCTATCTTGGTGGACTGTGTATTTCTTGGATTAGCAAGAAGAAAGATTGGATTTCATTGAGCACCATGGAAGCTGAGTATATTGCGACCACTCAAGCATGCACACAATTATTGTGGATGAAGAAGCATCTTGAAGACATGGGAGTTGAAGTGAAGTCTCTGATCGGAATGTAGTGTAAAAACTCAAGTGCTATAAATATTAGAAAAAATACAGTATATCATTCACGGACAAATCACATTGGGATAAAGTATCATTTTATCAAGGAGAAGGTTGAGCAGAGAATCGTGAAGTTGGAGTTTGTGCCTACAGAACTATAGGATGCAGACATTCTGAAAAAGGCCTCACCCAAGGAAGTATTCGAAAGGCATCGACTTCCTCTGGGAGTTCAGTCGATTCCCCACACTTAAAAGCATGTGGATGTGAAACCACCCCCTCTCCCCGAGGTATGATGTATTTTTCCCTAATGTGCTGATATGTGTTCTCTACTCTGTTACAGACTGCAAAGGAGTGACCATTGGGTTCGTTGAAAAAGGGGGAGAAAATAGTGATTATTCAAGGGGGATACAGTGTGAAAATTTGATAAATCATGGTTGATACAGGGAGAAGCTGACAGGTGGAGCAGCCAGATTGGGGGAATTGATGCTAGTTTAATGTTCTTAGCCAGAGCTTAGCTTGGAAAATACAGACAATAGGGATAAAGAGGTTTTTGAAGCTGACAAGAGTTGAAGCTATAAGCAGAAAGGGAGAGCGTATAAAATCTGACGATGCTAGAAGTGATCGATCAAAGAATAGATATCACGATAGCTGCGGTTCGTGATAAAAACAGAAGAGAAATGTTGGAATGTGGTAAAAATATTTCCAAACAAAAATTGGTCTTCCAACATGTCCTTCAACAATTGGTATCTGTTTAGTACAAATTGGTATTAGTTTGGTGTCAATAGTGGATGTCAGAGATGAAGTGATTCATTGATGAACTTTTCCTTTACTCTTGTTTCTCACGCCGAGCATTGCTCATGTGGGCTTAGAGTATGTGTTGAGTAAATCCTTGATCACTATCAGAATCGCAAAAGGCGAATGGTGGCTGAAGAATCAACGATGCATATTTTTATGGAAGAGTTGTCAACAAACCCAAAGGGGAGATTGTTGGGAAAAAATCCCTCAAGCATTCATTGAATTATTTTTGTGGTGATTGTGTTTGTTGATAAAATGAACATCTGTGTTGAGATTGTTGACAATGCAAACCATGACATAAAAATTTGTGGACAAAGGGGATTTCTTTGGAAGCTTGTCGAGTTCAATAGATGTGGTTAATGATCAATGTTTGATTCAAGAACATTGACAACTGAATGGATGATCTGGAGGCGGTACAAAAAAAGAATAGATATAAGGTGCTGCCGTTTTCCAGTGTTTGCCAAATTTTTGGGTCTGAAAATAGACAAATAAAGAAAAGTGGTTTTTCGAAAAGTGACTTGCGCGCTGGGAAATATACTTGCGCGCCGATGCCTTGGAAGCTTGATAACTTGAGCGACTATGGTTTTTCAAGATCAGAATATCAAAATATCATAAAGGAAAGTGGTTTGCGCAAGTTTGGAAGTGGCTCGCGCAAATAACTTGGAGGGGATAGAGCTGCACGCCGAGACTTGTGCACCAAAGGGAGACATGCGCACCGTCGTGCAGGGTGGTCAATTTTCCTATAAATACTGGACCACCCCTCTTTAATCTTGACTAGAGTTTAACACTTTGAGAAATCAGAGCTCCCGTCGCACAGGTGTGGTGGTCGCGCAATTGGTGTGAGGGTCGCGCAAGTGAAGTTGTGCGCCAGTGGTTGAAGTTGCGTGCCAGTTGGCAGTTGCACGCCAATATTGGTTTGGGCATAAAAGGAAGAGAGTCACACAAGTTTGGAGTTGGGGAATCTTGTGTCGCGCAAGTTTCTGAGGTGGACTTGTGTGCCCGTTGTGACTTGTGTGCTGATACTTGTGCGCCGAGTTAGACTTACGTGCCATGTAAGGTTTATTTCCAGCAGTGATTTTCAGGATGCATGGAAGATGGAAGTTTCCTCGATACCTTTGGTGCAAAGAGATATTCATCTATGGGTGAAAGTTGGACTTCAACAGAGCATCTACATACAGAGGAAGATTCGTTCCTTCATGCAAATGAAGAGACCTATAGGTCTATAAATTGTGAGTGGATCCTTTTTGGAGTAGTGGGCAAAGGAAGAGGATGAAGGTGATCCTCTCCACCAGCAGTGAGACAGGGAGAGAGAAATAGGGAGTGACCCTTGGGAAAGTAGTGATCTGACCCTAGACATTGTAAAGGCAGTGAGCCTGGGAATAGAAGTGATCTATCCTGAACATTGTATCCACATCTAGTGAAGAATAATGGAATTTGGTATTACCAGAAACTTGTCAGCATATGCTCATTGGTCGTAGCCCAGTGAGGGTGAACCAAGTAAAAATCATTGTGTCTGCCTGTTTGATTCCCTGAATTGCATTCAAAGCATCATCATTAGATAAAGAATTAAAGAAGTGATCATATTTTACACACAAGAGAAAACAAAGTGACCGTTGAAATAAAGAGGTCAAGATCCAGTGGGGTAGGAAGAACTTTGAAAAATAATATCCATACCTCGATTCACCCCCCCTCTCAGTGTATATAGGCCCCTATTGGTCCTAACATAATTTCTATCTTCTTATTATGATTTACTTATAATGGACCCAAGAAGTTATTAATTATGGTATCTGTGGACATTAATCTCTTCCACTTCAATTTATTCTGTGAAAATTTATTTTTTGAAAGAGATATATTCTTATTCAATAATTTATACTATGAACTCATCTTTATTTCAAATTCTCATATGACTTGTTTGTTATCAATTCATCTTTTTTTATTAACTCGTAATTTCTTTTGACATATTGTAATGAGATATATAACCTTTTCACATTGAAGTTGGGCACATGGAAGGTTAACATTGAATTTTCCTTTTCCAATGTTCACATTTTTTGAAGGAATGATGGCACCACATAAAAGTTTCAATAATTAGGATAGTCTCCAAAATTTAAATTTCATCATTTAATTAAATTACACTTCCAAATAATTATGCTTTGCTCATTAAATTATCTTATTTTATTCACATCATATTGAATTATATTATTATGAAGACTATCCAAAATTATATTCTTTGGCTCTTCTTCTTTGAGAGCTAATCCCTTTAACTTAAATCTAAGTGAAAATTTTCATGGGATAATCTTAATTATATTTATATCATTTATCTTTTATCCATGTGTGCACCTATACTCTAAAATCAAATTCACTATAATGAATAATACAACAATAAATTCATTCTGGTTCATCCTCTTGTTATCAATCTTGTTTTATATAATTTTCAATGTTTCATAACATACCATTAAATTGTATTTATGTATGTTGAATAATTTTTTCCACATAGAATGTGAGTATTCATGTCAGATAATATTCTTTTATATGTCATTGTAAAAAATTCATACTAATTTGTTGAGTCCTATGGTGTCAACATCAATCTCAATTCTATTATTCATTGATAATATGTTACATTCCATATAGATTGAGATCCTATGAATTTCATCTATGTAGAAATATTTTCATAATTTTGAAAAATAGTGTTTCATCAAATTCTTATAAAGTTTAAAATACAATTTAATGAGGATCAGAATTTGCTTGTGTTTGAAAGTCACTATCATTTTTTTAATGGAATAGGTACCTATATGTATTATACCACTTATTGGTCTCATGAAAGGAAAATAACTTATGGGGATGGTATGAATTGTGTTATATATTTTTATTTAAACAGTCCACTCAAATGATATTGTTCCACCATTAGTCGAAACACTATTCTTCTCATGATAAATTAAAAGTGATAATTCCAGTAAAAAGGGATTAGAAATTATTTACTTGTTTCACTTTGTGTATGATAGTACATGGAGAATACTATGAAGGTGTTTTGATATAATAAAATAAATTTTCAAAATTTTTATTTCATATAATATAGAATGGATGAACTGTATCCCCAGATTTACAAACATTAAAATATAGAGAACCAATTTCTATAAATCACTTCAAAATATAATTGATCTTCAAATAAAAATTCCTCAATCTATATGACAAATCAATGCTATTACACTATCTTTGGTGTATAAATCACCTCATTCTTCATACAAAATATGAAACAACTTGATCATAGTGCAAGATATATTTCTCAACCAATCTCTTTCATGTCTTTTTCCATACATCATACATATAAAATTCCTTTACTCTCCACTATGAACATCCATTAATTTTAAATAATAAAAATATTTATCTAATATTGAGAAAATATATAAGTTTATATATTAATTAATCTTTAATATGTTTTCATTATTTTGGGAAAATTCATCCAAATAATTCTTCAAATGTAATACATATTAAACAATGAAATCTCAAATAGTATCCCTAAATGAAAAGAACTTAAAATTTAAAAAATTTACTTAACTTTAATTGATCTTGGTGTAACCACCATAATTATTGTTTGAATCCATTTATATTTTAGTTTCGTGGATCAAAATTGTACCTTTATAGTGTGGAAAAAAACATAGGTCCCTTCTTGGGCTATCTTACTTTGGTGTGGGCTTCCTTCGATAGAGTGACCATCACTTTAATAAAGAACACCAAATATCATCTCCATCATCTTTATGAAATACCAATACTAAAGTGACCCATACGTAACATACATTGATATTTCATTATAATTGATTATATTCATTACAACATAGAACAAAACCATGAGAGGACCATATAGGTATAATGTCTTTAGAAACTTGGAAACAAAAACAAATTGTTCAGAGAACATTTATATTGTCTCCAATTTATTTCATCATAACTAGACTCTTTTTGGGAATATCATACCTAATACCCTTATTCATGACCTGGGGAAAACAAACATATGAAATGGTGACCTCAAATTCTCAGTAAGGGTAAAAAATGGAAATGTGAATCATATCATATGAATAAGAACAAAACATTTGAAAATCTATCCTGCATATAAAAGAACATAATATCATGTCTTGGGATAAATAATAAAAATAAAATTTAATAAAAATAATCATATAATAAGATGTGAAATATTGTGTCACACACACCTAATCATAGAAAATCATTTCATATTATTCAAGTCTCATTACCAAGACTATCATAGAGGAAAAATTCCATTACTGACCTAAGTTCACTCCTCGTTCCGGCCCAATATTAATGAACTATATTAACATTACATTCTAGTAATGTCTATATACTGAGATATAAATCCTTACCCAATTCATTGGAGAGATATACATGTCCCACCCATATCATAATGAAATCATTATTTTGTTTTCAAAGAAAACATAAAAACATTCACTATAGCATAACCCATGTAACAAAATGGGTTTCTTCAACATCACTCCATCATAACATAATCCATAAAAGGATTTCATAAAAATAACACCATCATTTAGAGAATCAAATCGAATAAATAATATGAATGGAAAAATAAAACAATGTAATCATAGATGGAAAATAATTTTGATTAAACACTTAGCTTCATTCATGAGGAAAATATTCGTCCTTCATCAAAAATGTTTTCCTTCCAAAAAGTAACACAATATTTTAGAAGAAATTATTTTATGTTAAAATAAAAATGTAATATTATTTGGTAATATTTATGGAAATAAAGACTTATGAAAGCGTAAAAATACATTCATTCCATAAAAGATAAAAAAAATTCCTCTCATACTTTTTCCAAAAAAGTCAAAAAATGCCTCGGGTCGAAAACAAAAAAAGATAAAATTCATACCATTTAGTAAAATTTACAAATGGGTAAAATTGAAATTAAACAATTATCGAAGGATATAAAGAATATTTTTAAATACTTATTTAGGAAAAATTTATGTGTATGATAATTAACTCTCAATAAATAGTTATGAATAAACAGTCTTAGATAAAAATGAGGTTTGAAAATTTATCCCTTACCTTAAGCCCGATATTATTCCTATGTATCCAAAAATCCTGTATAATGATTTAAATAATGTTAATTATTTATTCTATAATCATAATAAGTTTTTAAGATAACATTTAAGATCATATTTTTATCCGTTTGTCAGTAACATTTCATTGTTACTTGTTATTTGGGTATTAACTTCTTTATGTTCTTAAGCATGTTTTGTCAGATAAGTTCTTATTCCTATTCTAGGGTATGGAAATGTCATTTAAATAATGGTATTATTATAATATATGTCATATTTATTAATTAAATTAATTTCTATAATATTTATTTAATGAAGATTATGTAGAACGAATCACATCGTTCTATGGAGATTGTATGTCGTACGTACGCATGAGCGATGATATCAATCCCATAATTATTGAATTTTATTAAATTGGATGGTTTATAATATCTAATAACTAGTATCATGTTATAATAATCATTAATAGTAATTATTTCTACCACTATACCCATCTAAGTAATGGGGTGGTGAAAACAGATTACACCACAGCGTGGAGACGGTAAGCCCTACGTACGCACACACGATGATTTCATTTTTGGTAGGATGGATAGAAACTGAAATAGGATTGTTTCATATTTATGATAAAATATCATTATATTATTGACACTGATGTTATTATTTTATTATGAAATGAATAATGAAGAGGAAGTATAATAATAATGAAATTTGAAAGAACCAGTAGAAGATATTACCTCTTCCTCAATGTACAACCTTTAAATTTCTTCTTAGGGAATTAGAGTTAGTCTTTGAAGAATAAAAGAAAATATAGAATGAAAATATTGAAGTATATAACAATAAATTATATGGTTGGCCGAGCATGGAGGATAAAATCAAGTGAAGATGTGAGGGAATAAGTTCCCTTAAATAATTGATGTGAGGGCCACTATTGGGAACATCAATAATATTAATTTATAATAAACTCAAACCCAAATCAGAATCATACAAATATTCCCAAATAAAAATATGAGATGAGATAAAATTGTAATCTCATTTGAAAATAAATTTTAGACAACCATTTATGTCAATTTAAGCATTATCATTTTAATTAACACATTGTTATTCTATTAAATTTTAATCAAGGTAGTAAAATTAAAAGCATTTAATGGTTATAAATATTTACTTATATGTTTTAAATGACCATAAATGGATAATGTTATGATATTATATTCCATATAATTATCACTTTTTTATTTTTAAATATTTTTTGTATTTCAAAGTAATTTAATAAAATGGTAATTTTATAAAATTCCAATGGTGTCAATTTTGAAACTATTCATTTATTTGACTTAAAATAAAACTGAATCATTTTATAAATTTGAACCAAAAAATTTACTACACTACTAACATGTCATAGTCACCTAAAAAATTCGTGGATGTCTTTAATTAGTTAATATGTTATGTATTTTAATATTTTTAAAACCATTTGTTTGATATTTCTTTTAATAAAATAATTTCTACTTCGCTATTGTGTCATCATTACTGGTAAATATTTAATCACCAAAAAATATAAATAAATTTCTATGTGGAAGGTAATTGTTTAGATATCTAGAGAATATATATATTTGATACTATCTTAAAGTTATCCATATGTTAAAATTAATATAATTATACAAAATGAGATTGGGACATTTTGTCACATTCATTAGCTTTTATTACATTCACATCGTATTCATAGGTATGTGGTCGTAAAGTGATTCCATTTCGATCAATATATGATAAGGGTCTAATATAGTCAACCTATAATATTATTATACATGTTAAGTTAATTTTATAATATTATTTTTACCCTTAATTATAAGATTTCCCTTTAAATATGGAAAAAATAATAATAACCAAAGATACTATTCATAATGCCAAAAAATACGAGAATCTTATTAAAATAATTTTTAACTAATTATTTCCAATATGAAATCTATTTTTAAAATTTCAAATCAAAAAATTCTTCGTAATTAATTTAGAATCAATCTCATGGTCAGAATGAGAGAACATGGGGTTTTTTAAAAGATAAAACATTGCAAAAGGTTTAAATGTTTTCACATATGAATTCAATGTACAATTAATTCCAATGACATTAATTATATTAAATGGTAATTTTTTATTTATTCTATAAAAAAATTCAATTTTATAATTTAACTGTATAAATTATCTCAATGAGAATATTTATTTTTAATTAAAATTTAGCATATTTTTAGTATTCATAAAAAAATTAACGTTATACGAAAAATATCAAAAATTTATCCAATGTATATTTTTATATCCCGCTTCAAAATAAAATGTTAATTTTGTTATATAAAAATTATTAATGTGTTGAAATATTTATATAAAATGGGTTCTCCATTTAAAGGTGTAAAATTATCCTTTTAAAAAATTTGTATTTATACATCAAATAGGGTTTTATTCATAAACTATGACTAAAATATCTATTCGATGGATGCCCAAAATATTTTATTAAATATATAATACATATATATCTTATTAATTTCATTACCAAAAGTAAGTCACTCAAAATAGAAATATCTAATTGATTTATATTTTTCATCAATAATTGATAGCCAATGAATTGAAATTGAATTTTCATAAGTTAGTTATAATTGTTTCTTATAACCTAAAAACTAGGATATAATGGTAATTTTATAATAAGGGAATCTCACTGTTCATCTAAACACATAATTGCATGAAAACCATGCTACTGAAGAATAAAAATTATTTAAAAAAATTGTTTCATAAAAACATTTGGATGTTACATTCTACCCCCCATAAAATGAATTTCACCCTAGAAATTTGTCACTTGGAAACAAACAGATAAGGATAAATCTCCATAATAATGTCCTTAAGTTACCATGTAGCTTATTCAAATTGGTGGTTTCTCCATAAAACATTAAGCAAATGAGTGGTCTTGTCTCGTAGAACTTTTTGTTACTATCCATAATCTCTATCTGTTGTTCTTAATAAGAATGATATTGCTCAAGTAGTTTGACATCTGAGCTTATTAAATGTGAAATATTAGGTATGTAATTTCTTATGAGAGATACATCTAACACATCATGATCTTGATATAGATTCAATGGAAGTTGCAATCGTTAAGCTACCTTCCCAAGAAGATCCATACATTAAAAAAGATCGATATACATAGGGCTCTACCTTCAATTCTTTAAAAAAATCTCATTATTCTCTTCTAGGGAGATATTCAGAGGAACAACTTATCACCCACTTCAAACTCTAGGTATTTTATTCAATTTTCAGCTCAATGTTTTTGTCAAATTTAATATTCTCTTATGTGTTGTGGAATAGATCTGACCTTTTCTTCAATTTCATCTACTAGATCCGGTTCTAATAGCTTTAATTCCCCAACTTCATCTCAGAAAGTTGGAGTTTTCACTTCTTTATATAGAGGGATTCATAAGAAGCTATATAGATTCTAGAGTGAAAGCTATTATTTTATTAAAATTCACCAATGGAAGGTGTTGATCCCAACCACATTTGAAATCTATAGGGAAATCTCTCAACATGCCTTATAGAGATTGAATTGTTATCCTATACTAACATTCTATCTGAGAAGGATAAGTAGTGATGAAACATAACTCTTTATCCAGAGCATGCTAAAGACTTCTCCAAAACATTGAGGTAAACCTTGGATCCTGATCAGATATAATGGAAAGTGGTACTCCATTCAATCTTACCACTTCCTTTACATATATCGTGGTGATATGATCAATAGAGAAATCCCATCTAATAGAAATGAAGTGTGCCAACATCATAATGTGATCAAATATAACCCTGATAGAATTATTACCCTTGGATGTTTTGGTATGTATGATGACAATGTCTGTAGTGATGTTTTCCCATTTCCATTCTGGTATATGTAATGGTTGTAACATCCCCTTATACTTCTGTCTCTTAGAATTAACTTGAAAACAAACCGATAATCGAGAGAAATATTTTGTGACATCTAGTTTCATGCCATCCCACCATAATTACTCTTTCAGATCCCTGAACATATTTTGGATAATATGGTGAATAGATAATGAAGAACTATAAACCTCGTACAATAGCTTATTCTTTAATTTTGGTATGGGAGGAATAGTAACCTGTTTCTTGAATCTTGTTATTTCATCATAATCAATGTTTAATTGAGGAACATTTATCACCTTATTTGGTAACTCTACATCTTCCTTATGTGCCTCTTTAATCTTCACTTGTATAAATGGTTGGACATTCATTTGAGAAAGAATAGATTTCTCCTGTTCAATTAAAATTTAAATATTTAGCCAATTCAAATCCATAAATATTGGATCTTCCATGATCCTCATCATGGATAAGCTAGTGTGGTCTTTTCAAATAAAGGCATATTCCATAGTGTTTCTTTTCCCAGGTTGTTAATGTATTGAGTCATGGTAATCTTTAATCTACTCCTACTATCTTCTTTGGAACATATTAAGTGCCTTTTGTGTGAAAATATACTATAAACCTTTATGATCAGTATAAATATCACAAAATTAACCATAATGATAATGCCATCATATCTTTAGAGAAAATATTACTACAGTAAACTACCAATCATATGTTGGGTAATGTTGGTCATGTATTTTCAAATCCCATGATTCATAAGCTATCAACATTTCATTTTTAATGAGAACACATCCCATCCCATTTTGGGGCACATCACTATAGATTAAAAACCCTTCTCCTCTACAGGTTAGCGTGATCACATGTGCACTGGCTAACCTTCTTTTTATCTCTTTGAAATTAAATTAATATTCCTCCATCAAAATTAACATAACTTCTTTTTCAGTCAACCTGGTGAGTGGATTGGATAAACATGAAAAATATTTCACAAATGTTGGTAATATCTATCCAAACCAAGAATTTTTTGGACCTCAGTTTCTATTTTTGGTTTAAACCATCTTTCAATAATCTCTATTTTTTATCGATCCTCTAATATCACCTCTTTATATTATGTGACCCAAAAATGAAGATTTCTTAAGACATAATTTAGAATTGGTAAATCTAGAATAAAGTGTATCCATTCAGAGGGACATAAGTACAATTCTCAAGTGATCTTCATGTTCTTCCTTTATCTTTAAATATACAAGAATATATTTTGTAAAGTCTACCAGAAAATGATCAAGATAGTATCTAAATACTCTATTAATTAGATATAAAGAAATATTATAGGCATTAGTAAGATCAAAAGGCATCACTACAAATTCATAGTGTCCATACATTTTACAAAATGCAATATTTGGTATATCCTCCATTTTGACCCTTAATTGATGATATACTGAATAAAGATCAATCTTGGAAAAGTATTGAGATCATAATAAGTGATCAAATAAGTCATAGATGTGTTTAAGATGATATTTTCTCTTAATAGTGATCTTGTTATGTTCTCGATAATCAATGAAAAGTCTTATTAATCCACCATTCTTTTTAACAAAAATAACATGTTATCCCCAAGGTGATGCACTAGGGTGTATGAATCCTTTAACAGTATTCTCTTGAAGTTTCTTCTTCAATTACTACAACTCATTTTTGTTGCATTCTATATGATTTATTTTAAATAGGCACAACACCTTGTATGAGTTCTATTTAAAACAAAACTTCACGATTTGGTGGAAGACCTGGAAATTGCTCTGGAAAGACATCATCAAACTCCTTTATAATGGTTTTATTCTCTATTTTGATTTTCTCCCCAAACATTTGAGAAAAATAACTAACATTTATTTGAATGAATACCCATAAGATGGAAGAAATTTATATCATAATTTTAGATTTATCTTTACATAAACAGATTATCAAAGATGAATCTCGAATATAAAATGTGTCTTCCCTTCCATATAAATTGATATGTGTTCCATATAGAGAAAGAAAATTCATGCCAAGAATCACATCATATTCCACTATAGGAAGGATCATAATATTTGTGGGAAGCACTTTCCCAAAAATCTTAACTGGAGAAGAATTATAAACATTTGATGAAACTGTTGTGACATTATGAGTTGTCACAGCTAACTCAAAATCTAATTGTTTAGGTAATATGACAATACCCTTATAGAATTCTTCATAAATAAAAGAGTGTCTTGATGCAGAATCCAATAAAACATCTCCCACTGTAGGGTGGATGGTAAGTGTAACTTTCACCACATTATTGACATACTACATGTTTCTGATAGTGATTTCTTGTGACTTTAATTTGTCTTTGGATATAATAGTTTGATGAAGTCGATCATCATCAATAAAACATGGATTAGGGCATTTATTTTCATAAATCCAAATTTACTTTCACTTGTAACATTTATGTATTGGAGGTGCATTCTATGTAGACTTTTCTTTGTTCACATCATTAGACATCTTTTTTCCATCACTTCAAAATTCAATTTCTTAATAACCTTCTTTTCCACTCATTAAAAATTTACAAGTACCATTAAGAAAGTTCCCTCAATATTAATTTTCACACTTTGTGAAGATGGGAAATCTCATCTTAATTTCAGTGCGGCCTTTCGGTTTCTCTTTTTAATACCTTTTTTATTTTCTTATCAAAACCATAAGGATGGTGGGTTACTCTAATCTCCATCTCAACCTTGACAGCACATTGAACAATTTTCTCATAGCTATTGAAGTCCCTTATGGATTATTTCCTTTAAAAACACGGTTTTAATCCACTAAAGAATCAATCAATCTTACTCTCAGGTTGGATAATAATTCTAGAAGCATACCTTTAAAGTCTTGTAAAATTTTGTTTGTAGGCACCAACAGATTTATCATCATTTTTCTTAAGTGTAAAGAAATACTTCCACATCTTTGTTCAATTAATATGAGAAGAGTAACTATTTAAAAATAAGTTTTTGAACTTATCCCATTAGATGGACTCAATTTCATCTCTTTGGCCCATATTCTTAATAATATTCAACCATTGATCAGTTTCACCTTCTAAATGATATACCGGTAAGATAAATTTATCATGTTTATGACATTACATAACTGAAAATATATTTTTAGCAGTACTGATCCATTTTTCAGCCACTAGTAGATCTTAAGACTCACTGATTGAAGGTGGACGATATCTCAAGGAGGAAATAATATAATGTTGCTCCTTTTTTTCGTTTGGAAGTCCATAATTATTAATAGCCTGAGAAAGTTGTGTGGGAATGTCTACAAGATTATTTATTCGATCTCCCTTTACATTTTCTTGCTTAGGGGGACACTCATTGCATTTCCAGTCACATTCAACATTAATAGGGTTCCTTTGGGTTCCATACATGCACTAAAACCAAGAATCATAATGTTATAAACAAAAATCATAATAGACAAAACAACATAATCAATAATAAAATATAAATTTTTGATACTTTAGGTTATATTCTAGGTTATTCCTGTTCATTTATAAAACACATGGATTTTATTCAATACTTAGACATATTCTTAGGGTTCTTACTAAGGATTTTTATCCTAGTTTCCAAAGGTTAACTATATCATTCCTTTGATAACAGATAAAGAGACCCACAGATTACAAACATTGACATTAATTCAGAACTTTACAATATTTAACACATCATATAAAAAAACCATGATAGTACCAGATATGTATAGTTTCTTTAGAAACTACGAAACATAAACAACTGTTTCATTAAACATCTACATTGGTTCACCATTATTTCTTCATAACTAGATTTTTTTGGAATATCATACTGAATAGCATTATTCATGACTGGGGGAATGAAATATATTTAAGGGTGAGCTCAAAGGCTTAGTAAGGGTAAAAAAATAAAATATCAATCATATCAAATTCTTAATAACATAACAATTGAAAATATTATCGTACATATAAAATATCATAATATCATGTCATGGTATAAATAATAAAAATGAAATTCAATCCCAATAGTCATAAAACAAGACATGAAACATTGTGTCATAAAAAAATAAGTATAGAAAATCATTTCATTTTATTCAATGCTCATTGCCAAGACTATTATATTGGACAATTACACTATTGTTTTGACTTCACTCCTCATTTCAGCACTATATTAGTAAACCTGATTTACATTATGTTCCATTCATGTATATCTCATGAGATATAAATATTTACACAGTGCATTGGATGGAGATTTAAGTCCCACCCATCTCATAGTGAAACCATTCTTATAACTTCCACAAAAACATAAAAACAATCACTATTGCATAACCCATGGAATAAAATGGGTTTCTTAAACATCATTCCATCATAACATAATCAATAAATGAATTTCATTAAAACTATTCCATAATTTACAAAATAAAATTAAAGTAATAATATGTATATAAATATAAACCAATGTAATTTGAGGTGGAAGATAATTTTTATAAAACACTTGATCTTCATTCCTCAAGAAAATATACTTTCTTCATCAGAAACGTTTTCCTTTCTCTAAATACCACATAATTATAGAAAAAATAACTTTATGGTAAAATAACATTCTAATACATTAGGGGAATATTCCATGAAATAAATAATTATTAAATCACAAAAATATGTTCATGACATAAAAGTAAAAAACATGCATTTTGTACATTCACTGGAAAAGTAAAAAACTACCTCATACTGAAAACGAAAAAAAATTCCATTCGTATCATTTAGTGAATTTGAAAAATGGGGAAATTTTAATTTAAAAAATTATTCAAGTATCTAAATAAAATTTTGAAATACATATTTGGGAAACATGTATGTTGATGATAAATAACCCCTAGTAAATACTTTTGAATAAACAATCTCGGGTAAAAATGAGATTTTAAAATCTATCCCTTAAATTAGGTTAGATATCATTTGTATGTATCCAAAACTCATGTATAATGATTTAAATAAATTCATTCATTTATTAAATATTCATAATAATCTTTATTATAAATTTTATGATCATTTTTAATTCATTTTATTGTAACATTTCATTTTTACTCATTATTCGGGTATTAACTGCTTTATGTTCTTATGAATGTTTAGTGAGATAAGTTCATGTTAAAATTTTTAGGTTATAGTTATATCATTTATAGAATATAATTAGTATAAAATATATCATATTTATTCATTAAATTAATTTATATAATCACGCTTTAAGGATGAAGATGTGAAATGAATCACATCGCACCGTGGAGATAGTTAGCTGTACTTATGCACGAGGGACTATATCATTCCCATAATTGTTGAATGGTATTGAAGTGGATGGTTTATAATATATTAGAAATTATATCATGTTATAATATTCATATATAGTTATTATTTCCACCATTATATGCATCCAAGTAACGAGGTGGTGAAAATAGATTACAGCATGGCGTGCACACGGTAAGATGTACGTACTCACATGCGATGATTTCATTTTTGGTATAATGGATTGATAATGAAATAGGGTTTTTTCATATTTATAATACCATATATGTATATTAGTGATATTTATGTTATTACTTTATAATGAAACAACTAATAATGAGGATGTATAATAAGAAAAAATTTGAAAGAATTGGTAGAAGAGATTACCTCTTCCTCAACATGCCTCATTTAAATTTATTATTAGGGCACTAGAGTTTGTCTTTGAAGAAGAAAAAAACCCCTAGAATAAATTTAAGGAAGTTTATAAGGAAAAATGGAAGGGGTGATCAAGCTTGAAGTATCAAAATGAAGTGAATAGGTGAGGGAGGAGGTGCCCTTTTATAATTGAGGTGTAGGGAACTTTTTGAAACCTCAAAAAGTTTAATTTATAAAAAAATAAAACCGTACATAAAATCCTCCTAAATGACCCAAATGAGTAGATGAGACGAGATAAAGTTATTATATCGTCTAAAAATAAATTTTATAGAAGTTTTTATATAAATTTATCCGTTATCATTTTAATTAACACTTCATTTTTCTACTTGATTTTAATTGTGGTAATAACATTTTAAATATTTAATAGTTATAAATATTTACTTATATTTTGTTAATTAACCATGAATGAATATTTTATGAAATTATAGACCTTATAATTATCACTTTGGGGAAGACCCAAATCTTTTCATTTCCTTGAAATTCCCAATCAAGTTAGAAACCATCTTTCCTCATGGAATGGAATATTCATATCTATGGCGGGTAGAATCTGCCCGGTCAAATATACTATTGTCTCTAAAATGGTTTATTCTATAATGATTTACAATTGGAATTCTAGTATTATTAAAAAATGAACACATCAATGAAAAATTTTGTTTGGACCGGTAACACCATGGAATGAAAAATTGTCACCATACCCTGGTCAACATGTGCTCAACCAATTGAGAATGGAGGTATCGACATTAAAAATATTAAACATTTTAATGAGGCTCTGCAAGCTAGGCTCACTTGGAACTTATTCTATAATAACTTAGATTCTATCAACTTCCTTAAAAATAGATGTCTTCAGAAACATAAGAAAGGAATCTCTACCTTTCTTGCATCCTCTATTTGGCCATCCATAAAGCATTACCTTTGTGCCATCATGAGTAACACCTGGTGGATGGTCTCCAAAAACTCCTCTATGAACTTCTGGTTAGATAACTGAACTAAAAATCCTTTAATTTGTAGGGTTTCCCTTGACCAAAGCCCAAGGAACACCAACCTATCTATTAGAGATGTCATTAATTTTCATAATGATCCTCTTCATGATAACATCCGAAATGTCATTTAAACCTCCCCCTTCTCAAATACTGACGATTTCTTAGTTTGGGAAACTACTCAAAATGGTATGCTTTATTCTAAAAACATTTACATCCATTTTTTTGTGACTCTGAATGTGATTTTGGGTGGTTAACACTTTTTAACAAACCATAGACAAAACCCTCATGATTTACTCTTATTTGGCGACTTTCTCATAACAGATTTCCCACTGATGATCATCTTCAATCGTCTAGTTTTCAACTCTGTTCTAAATGCAGCCTCTCCAATCCGCATGGAGAATATTCTAATCATATATTTCTTTCTTGAGACACTACTTATTCTCTTTGGAATTATATTTTAGACATTTTTTATTTGCATATGGTTGATGCATGACTCTATGAAAAATCAATTAAAGAGATGTGTGGATCTTAATAGTTCTCAACAAATTAAAAACATTTTTCTTACTACATTCATTGATCATCACCATGTGATCTGGTATGATAGAAAGTTTATTATTCAAAATTAATGCAAATCCATTTTAAATGAAGAAAAAACTAAGATTATCATTTCCATTCATGAAGCTACTTCAATACAAAAGTGTCACCGCAAAAACAGAGTACAAGACTTTAACCTCCTTCAATGTTTACGTATTTCTGGAAACAATTTATAACCTTGTTATACTTTTGATGTATTCTATTGTGCCCATCTTCTAGGATGTATTAAGGTTAATGGGGATGGTTCTTCCAAAGGGAATACTGTCCTGGCGGGTTGTGCGCCATATTTAGGAATCATATTGGTCAGATCATTGGTTGCTTCTATGGTAGCTGTGGTATTGCTCCCTCTCCGGAAGCTGAAATGATGGGAATGATTCATGCGGTCTCTTTTTCCAAACAACATGGCTGGACCAACCTCTGGATTGAGTGTGATTCAACCACTATTATGCAATCCATTTGGAATGGTGTGATACAACTTGCATGGCCAATCACCACCCATTGGATAAATTGCATCTGTGCTCTTTACGACATCAACTACATCGTCACTCATATATATCGTGAATCTAACATGGTTGCTGATGGTCTTGAGAACAAGGGATCCAATCAACATATTACCTGGCTTGATGCACTTCTTGCTGACTTACTTCCTTTTCATAATAGTGATTGTAATGTGTTTCCGCCTTTTATAATTTTGTAACTCTTTTCAATTATATTTATAGTGAATTTGTTTTCTGTCGAGGCATGATTATATAAAAAAATTTATCAACTTGTCATTTTTAAACATTTTTCTGATTTTTAAATTATTTAATAAAATGTGAGTTACATAAAATAACAATTGTGTCAATTTTGAAACTATTCATTTTTTTGACATTAAATAAAATTGAGACATAAGATAAATCTGAACCAAAGTATTTAATACAGTTTTAACATGTCATAGGGAGATAGAAATTTTGTGGAACGCTTTAATTTGTTCATATGATATTTATTTTAATATTTTGAAAACAATTTATTTGATATTTATATTAATAAAATAATTTCTACACCACTATTATGCCATCATTAATGGTTATTATTTAATATATAAAAATAATAAATAAATTTCTATGATGTAGGTAATTATTTTTTATTTTTATAGATTATCAATAGTCTATATTGTCTCGTAGTTATAAATATTTTAAAATTAACATACTTATATAAAATGATAGTGTGACATTTTGTAAAATTCATTAGTTTTTACTACATTCATGTCATATTCATATGTAAGTGGCCATAAAGTGATTCCATTTCAAAAATAGATGATAAAGGTATAAATTAGTCATCCAATTGGATTTTTTCCAGTGATAATGTATTTTAATAATATTGTTTTTACCCTTAATTACCTGATTAACCATTAACCATGTTATAAAAATATTTACCTAAATTAATATTCATTATACCCAAAAATAGAAGTAGACTATTAACATAATTTTTACCTACTATTCACAATATGGAATACACTTTTAATATTTTAAAAAAAATATGTTTTATTAATTAATTTAAAATTAATATAGTTTTCGGAATGAGAGAACATGGGTTTTTTAATGTCAAAACATTACAAAACATTGAAATGTTTTTACATATAAATTGAATGTAAAATTAATTCCAATTACCTTCATTATATTAAATGGTAAAGAAATATTCTATTTATACTTTAAAAAGAATCATTATTATTATATAACCATATAAATTATCTTGATGAAAAATGTTGTTTTTAATTAAAATGTAGAGTATTTTTACTATTCATCAAATATATGAAAGTTACCGGAAAAATATCATAAATTTATCCGAACTATATTTTATATCCTAATTAAAAATAAAATTTTTATGTTTTCATATAAAAATTATTAATGTATTAAAATTATAATTTAAAATGGGTTTTCCATTCAACGGTGTAAAATTAAGCATGTAAAAAAATATGTTTTTATACATAAAATAGTGTTTTATTTACAACCTATTACTGAAATATTTATTGAATGAATCTCAAAAATATATTATTAAGTATATAACACATATATATATCAATTATTTCATTTCCAAATGCAATTCACTCAAAATAAAAATATCTAATTGATTATTATTTTTAATAAATAATTCATAGTCAATGAATTCAAAATGCATTTTCATAAGATATTTATAATTAATCCCGCAATCCTAACAGCTAGTCTGTAATACTAATTTTATAATAAAGGCATATCATAGTTTGTTTAAACTAATAATTTTGTTCAAAGAAAGCTACTTATGAATAAAAAATATTTTAGGAAAATATTTCCTAAAAACATCAATCTGTCACACATACACACTATGATATGATTTTAATTTAAGAAATGTAGGTTTTTATGACATGGTTTTGATTTAATCCCACCAAGCCTCATCTTGTCTTTAAATCCCTTATTAAATGTAACAATTAGACAACTAAATCTAGAAAACCCAATTCCTAAAATCCATGGCATTATTTTCACGGCATGAACCACTCTTTAAGACGCCAACCCCCAAAATAAGTTTTTTTATATATACTAATCAAATAATGATCTATAATAATATATCATAATATAATATAAGAAAATAATTTTAATATTTGATTTATTCTTATTAATAATTTTAATTTAACTTCTGTAAGTCATTTCTAGTATGAATTGAGTATTTATAGTGCAATCAGACTTTCTACAATAAAATCTTAATTTGAAATGGGACCCTAATACTATTTTTCATGTGAATGAGGTGTTATTTCTATCCCATAGACTTTATTTCTATAAATGTTTTGTATCTTCATTTAAAATTAATACAATATGCATGGTATAACTTCTAATTACTTTTTAGAGGTCTTCTCCATCAGTTATATCAACAAACACAAACCTAAAAATTCCATAAAAGGATTTGGGATAAAAAGAACTTTTTTATTTCATTTATGTCGTCATTAATCTCTAATATGAGATTTATCATAATTATACACCACATCTACCCCTTCCATGTTATATATCATAATTTCAAAAAACATAAACCTAAAAATTTACACTTTTCATATTTGAAATCAATTATATTATATCCAAATCTTCTTTATTTTTTATGAGAAGAGTTTTACCTATTTCAATCATCAAAATTATTTTATTTTCCCTCTAATATAGTTGTTGTATGTAATCAGATATTATTTTATATCACATACTTCTATTTCATCAAGAATAAAATTGATCTTATTATATAAATATGTTTCTAAAATTAATAGATATATCCTCCTTCCATACTTTACTACTAATATTAATTATTAATTATAAATGAAATCATATCAAAAGGAAACAAATGTAATAAATGAGGCTTAAAATGATGGATTTCGAGAGAATCAACATGAATAATACTTTTATAATCATTAGGTAACAAAAATAGGCTATAATATATTTTTTCCCCGAGTTAGACAAATGAATTTGTGAAGATGAGGTTATATTTTTTGTTAATATTTTTTCTGTAAAAGTATATATTAGATGATGAGGTATTTGTAGTTAATAAATTAGTATAGGAGAAATGTAGGAGATAAATGAGATGATTTATCTTTAATGATTCTTGAATAATGTATTTAAATGAAAAAAGAAATTGATATTTCTTCTTGGAACTACTAGCTAGATAGGTGCTAGATCTAGAACACTTACATGTAATTATTTGTGAAAATATATTAATGTTAAGGAAAGGTAAAGGTGAAGAAAGTATATATAAAATAGTTTGAAAATTAATTTTTAGAAATCTAGGTAGTGGGATGTCAAATAATTGATATTCGGGATGAAAAACTCCATAACGATGCGAGAAACAATACAATGGTTATCAAAGAAAGGTACTACGATTAGGAGATTAAAAATTTCTTAGATGTTTTCTAGATATTCATTTGGGATTGTTCTGAATGTCTGACTTGATCTATAAATATTCATAATGTGGAGATCTTTATATAGTATTCTTCATATGGATGATTAATGAGATCTATAAGTTTCATTTAGGATATTATGTTGAAAAGTGGACATTCCATTGAGAAATCATAATAATTTTTCCTAAATATATAATGATGAGTTTAAATTTTATAAGGATGATTCCCGAACTACTTATGAATTTTATGTCTACTCTATAAGGATCTCTTATAATACCCTTGAGTCTCATTAGAGTACTTCATATGAATTATTTTTATGTTCATAATCATCATGTAACATTTTTAATGAAAACGTTCCATCATCATAAAGAATATTTTTCCATACAAAATGGTAATATAATTGGGATTTTTAAAAGGCATGGGGATATTATAATTATGCATGATTACTTTTTAAGGATTACTATTTATTTTATAAGGATTGTATGAAACTCATAAAGGGCTTATATCCTTTTGAAATGAATGGTTTCTAAAATAAGACAATAGAATGTTTCTTATCTACAGTTTTCAAGGATCATTTTTCAAAAAAGTTTAAGAGAAGTTTAAAATAATTATTCTTACAAAATTTATTTTATTATATGATTGTTTTTGGTTTATCATTATTTAAAAAGTACATATAAATAAGATGATTATGGTATATATGGATAATTTTTTAGAGTTCCAGATTCAATTTTGTTTCATGCCATGATTCCATGCGCACGTGTAAAAAGTTCAAATTGATTTACATATATATGGATATTGGGGTGAAATTATCAAAGGAGATAACTGAGATTTCTTACTCAATTAGACGAAAAATATTTTCTATGATTTTGAGAAAAAAAAAATTATAATTAAAATAGGAAGATATATTCTAATTTGAAAAATAGATCACCTTATTTAAAAATTAAAAGGAGTTTCTATATATAATATATGAAAATAAATTTATGAATATTGACATGTTATTCTTTGAAAATAAAATAGAAATAGGGAGACAAAAGAGGTGGATTCTTCTGAGAGACATCCTTCAATGTTGTGACTAATGTAAAGAAAATTTTTTGTATTTGAAGAAGATAAAGGAGAACTCAATAATACATGTACAAAAATAAATTTTGAGTATATATGGAGATAATATAGTGAAATATATGTTAATATATACATATATGAAGAAGAAGAATATAGTGTATGATAAAACTCTATTATAAAAAGATATCGTGGGTTATTAATTAAATCTGAATGAGAAGTAGTGAATGGAAAATGAGATTATACACTAGGGATATAGAAGTTGTTGAAGACCTACTCACAAGATTAAAAAAGGGTTCGTAAAAGGATAGTTCATGATAATTGACACCAGTGAGATGCTATTGTTTTAGTGGGACCCTAAAAAACATATTATGACTCTATAATAATTGTGGTTTTATTAATAGATCATAATGATTCATATTTTCACCTCTTTAGTTTATAGTCTAAAATATATGAATTGGGAATCAAACACATTATAGAAATGAGTAGGTTCTCATTATAAGGATGAAACATGAAAAAATAATTATGTTTTGTTCCATTTAGTTTTTGAAATATTTAGGCGAGGTTGAAAGATGTGTATTGATATGATTTATATTATAACCAATCAAAATGGTTAAATTAAAAATGAGGATTCATAAAAAGAGATAAATGTTCACCTCAGGTATAGTGATATTACTAAATTAGAGATGTTAAGTTATGATCTAAATAATGACCCAATGTGGATAATGAGTATACCAATGTACTTTCATCTCATCATGTTTTGTAAATGATTAAGGTAACCTCAATAATTATTATATAATTTTGTATTGTAAAAATAAAAAACTATTTATTTGAAAATTGACTACTGAGGTAGTTAACAATTAGTTCCATATTAAGATCCTTGTTTGTGATGGAGAATCCATTAAACTTGATAAAATTAATCCCATAATTTAGTTCCTTATATTCATCTATGGTATTGGTGTACTAGCTCAGGATTACCTAGAAATAAACCTTGACTAACCCACAGAAGTCCTGGACCATTCTATCCAGATCGTGTAACCATTGATTCATGATCCACTATTATTATGATTTATATCACTATTGTGTTTGGGGGTTCTATTTATCCCAATATTATGAAGATTATAGTCTAGGAATAATTGAAATATGAAATTCCACTATACACAATGAATTTATAAAGGATATTGATGCCGAAAAATCTAAAGGGTCTTTAATGTCTCTCATGGGAGAAAAATAAATGATCATAATATCCTTTTCATTATATTGGATCACCTCAAACTTCCTATTATTTTATGGAAAAAATAAGACCTTATATCAAACTATATTAATAATGAATATGAGATATCCTTTAGAGGATGAGATATAAAATTATTAATCTATGCCTCCACGATGGCATGAAAATTGGGGAAACCATAGTGTATATTAATAATTATGCTAAACAAGTTACAAAGGTGAGAATCCCAACACACATTAGTTAAAAATTTAATTAGATGATTTGGTTTATAGCGACTCACATCCAAAATTTAATTACTGGTGTGATGCATCATATATGGATATACTAGTCAATTAGGAGAGAACCAACATGGAAGATCAAAACGGGAAAACTCATTTTATTTGAATAAATACCTCCAATACGAAGTCACCCTATTAATCTTATTGGTGTTGGATTTGATGTATATATCAAAGAGAATTAGATGAGAAGCAACTTTTATAGAATATTACGATAAAATACAGTATCTTTAATCATTGAGATAAATATTAAAAAATAACTTGTATGTCATAAATCACATTATTATTTTGACCATTTAATTTATGAGGGTTCTTGAAATCAATATTAGAAACATAAAATAATTGAAAATATATAACCATAAAAATTAATTTCTCATTTCAAAATAGAATATATTCTAGGTTGATAATCCATCTTTGGTTCTCTTGTAGAAGAGAAATGATACACATTAAACTCATCTGGAGGGGATAATGATTGCAACAACCTTTGTTGATCACATCCAATTGATACCCATGTATACTCTTTCTAACATAATTCTATAGAAATCAATAAACCAGGTATTACCAAACTAACCCGAATTATATAGTCTATATTATATCATGAAGATTTGAGATGTTGATCTCCTTTTTTGTGTAGTGTTTAGATAAAAAAAATCACCTAAATAATTTTCTTCACGTCTCACATATTGATTCCCATTGGAACTTTTAAAAATATTATTTAGTTCTATTGATAACTATTTAATGAAACTAAATGATATAAAAAGTGTTGACTGATAATACTGCAAGGATACTATGGATCAAAAAATTATACCCTCCAAAAAATAATAATAAACACTTACAGTAAAAAATATTTTATAGAATATTATTGACAAAAATATTAAAATGATAGATACTTATCTATACATTAGTTATGGGGGTAACCATATACATTATAAGAAGATGTTTTTATAAAAAAAATCCATCTCTCAATAAAGATCATTATATGGGTATTCCTCTTAGATAAAATTCATTAGTGTATTTTAAACATGTTAAACATTTTTCCATAGTATCAAACAAAGGTATTGGGAATATAAATTTATTCCTTGATTTAAATCATCTTCCCATTAATTAATAGAATACAATCATCTATTAAAATAAAATAGGAGTCCCCAATCCACCCAAAAAGAATCCCACTCCCCTTCTCAAAGGGAATCATCAAAGCACCTCATAAGTCATGATAAAAAAATTAAATGATGGTATATTAGATTCTCAAAGACTATAAAAAAACTTAAATATTTTTAAATTCAACCCTAAAAAGAATATATAGAACCATAATGAAGAGATATAAAATTGAAAAATAAAACCACTAGTTAATTTTAAAAAAACACATGTTTTCAATGTTCCTAGGGTAAAACTCTGTTATACCTTGTCATATACTTTCCTAATAACTTCTTTGAATGTACTATTCCCAATAATATATATATTTTTTCAAATTATAAATAATTTAATGAAAAAAATATATTTCACCTTTGAGATCCATACCTCCCACAAAACCATGGCATTCTTTAGATATGAGGTTGGTGAGGGGAAGAGAAATATGATCATTGATCAGATTCACCATGATATTTTATGGAATATTACATATGGTAATGGGTTAGATTTTTTGGAACCCATGGGTTTAAATATTTTTTAATAATAATTAAAGTCATTATATAAGAGGATCATGGAAGGTTTCCTCCCACAAAAAATTCCTAGAATATGGCCACCAACTAACTGTTAATTCTTATCCAAACTTGTATCATATTTTATATGGAAATTTGGGCTTCGTCTTAAAAAATGAATTATTTTCATGATAAAAAATCATTCCAGATAAATAAATTTCAAATTAATAAAATAAAACCTATATATACTCAAACCCAAGGTATTTATTTTTTAAATGAGATGGATGAACCGATGTCCTCCATTCACTCTATATATTAGCCTCCAAACACACATATACAATGTGTACTATAGTTTAAAAATAATTGCATCTTCTTTTAAGGATTATTTTGGAATGTGTTTTTCATGATTTTGAAGAAACCTTCCAATATTTAGAGATTTATTATTTATATAATTATAAACTCCACTTATTGGCGCTATCAAGTGTGATATATCTAAATTCTTATTTATCTGTGACGATTTGATCTTTAATTCAGGCTCAAATATTTTGAACTCCCATTATATTAGTTAATAAATTATCTTCTCTAATTTATTAAAAGACTATTTTATATATTATATCATCCATGAATAATTAAAATAACAGACATCTTGTTATATTTTAATTCTTACTCTTTTTCTATTTGGCACTCTAAATCTTTAGTACGTTCTTTGAGTAAATTACTTTCTCGATTAATCTTTTTATTTTCCCTTTAAATGGATTATTTTAATCCTATCCATTATTTATTAAACATATTATTCTCTTTATGTTACCCTAAAATGAACCCAGAATCCACTCCTTAATTAATTTCTAAAGGACCCACTTTTGTTTTAAGGTATTGATATCATCTTGATTATAGTAAAAATAGTATTTGTACTTCCTACACGATTTAGTGAATTTATACACTCATACAATATAGTATTTCATTAATTAAAAAATAATATGAGTTATTTAATATTTATGAAAATTTAGGATCAATTTTAAATTTAAATAATTCAATAAAATCAATTGTATTTCCCTTATTGACAATATCTTTTTTCTCTAAAATATTTTTCTTATAAGTATTCATATTCATCCCATGTTTTTATTGGGAACCTCTCTCCAGATTTATCATTTAAAAAATTATGATCAATAGGTTTTCTTTAAATACTTATAGAAAGATTCAAAAAAATAACTTCATTTATTTATTTTACATTGATCACATTCAATCTTATACATATTTTGAATAAGTTTCAACATTGGAAAATTTAGTTCAATACATTGTTAGTCCCAACACTATAAATAATATTCAAATTTTTTGCATCATAATCTATTTTTCCTTATAATCTAAAATCTATATTGTAATAAATAATCATCAAAAACTAATTTTCATGAGGTTTTATATAGAATAGAATACCTTTTTCCAATCATGGATGTTAGTACCTTTTAAGTTAGATGGATTTAAATTTAAATATATATGTGTAAAAATATTAAAAAGTAGACACCAAAAAATTTATCTCAAGATATATCCATTAGGACATGATTCCAATTTGTTTTTTTAGGGTTCTAGAAATAACCTTAAAGGTATCTAATTTAAGTGATATTCAATTTTATTTTTTTAATAGTTTACTTCAACTGGGTATTATTTCCATGTTAGTAGGTATATTAATTTAATATATCATTTTTTATAATTAATATACTAATAAAATCATAAAAATAAAGAAATCATAAGAATATAATTATTTTACAGGGTTTATGAGCCACCCCTAGTCCCAAACATCAATATATAGTGTAACACATAAATAATTTTCATATGTATAATAGAAATTTATTCAATTTCTTATTTTAAAAATCATGTGTATAGCGTATTTGGTAACTAGGTTCATATTTCATCATAAACCTATACAATAATATAACGTTTTAATCAAATCCTTAAATTATGTCTTTATATATGTATATCTAACCTTTATTAAAACATAAAATCAATTAAGAATATACATCAAATAAAGGAATAGGTTAAAAACTTTAAGTGTAAGTAAAAGGAAACTTGAAAACCAAAATAAATGTAAGATACCAATATATAATTAATTATTTATGGGATTATAACATGGTAAAAGAATAATTTATAAATGAGAAATATAATAAATGAATGAGAAATTCCAAAATATTATTACATGATACATTGGATTCTAAGAGAAATATGTGTTATAATAATAGAATAATTTAAAACTAACTAGGAAAAAACTTGAATATATAACAAACATAATAATAAAAAATTAGATTCATTAGAAAATTATCAATGAAATTAAATAATAACATATTTTGTTATGATATTTTTCCATGCACTGTGACATAGTTTTATATTCATAGAAAACATTTAGGACATCCAAGTATTTTAGGATCTCTGCCCATACACCACACACAAAATCTCATCAGATATATGATTTTCCCAATTTATTAAATGAATTTATAATTATGGGCCTAGAATTAATTAATAAAAAGCTAAAAATAATATATCTTACCTAAAATGAAAGAGTTCAATGATCAAGAATCAATAAAAAGAGTAAAATAAATATCCATGAAGAAGTGGTAATTTTTTAATAATGATATCACTAGTCCTAATATATAATGAATATTATAGTAATTAATATAAATAATGGTTAATAAACATGGATAAAAAAAGTTCTTAAGATACATTTAATATTGATACATATTCAATCCGAATAATATTAATAAGAGAGAGAGATGTAATCATAATGATATAAAAAAATGAATAATTGGTGTTAAATCAATTTTAGAGTTGATATGAGTCTATAAGTAATTTTTTATTACACCTAAAGGAAGATTAAATGAAGATTGGAAACTAAAGAATGACATGTAAATCATTCAAAATGAAATAAAAGCTAACATATATGTATTCATATCAAGAATACATATACATATTTTAAAATAATTTAAATACAAAAACTCCAGAGATAAGAAATAAATTTTTTTAAAAAAATTAATAGATAATGTAATGGGATATTAAAAGGATTATTAAAAATATAGGGAATAAATATATTAATAAACATAAATTGGGGGTAACATACAGAATCTAAAAATAAATGTTAATAATGAATAATTAAAACCCAATTTATGGTTATTTTTTTAATCACTTTAAAAACATTCTATCGAATGAATTGAGCATAATGGTTATATATTTATACGATTTGGTAAGAAGATCCCATTAGATGGTCATTAGAAAATTTATGTGATATTTGGGAGAGAATATAAAAAACCAAAATTTTAACGAATATTATTCAAAGAGTGATAATACCACATATAAAGATAAATATAGATAGACCAATAAAGATTTACTAATTTATAAAATATGAATAAAATAAACATTTGAATATTTAAGTCCCTATAAATTTTTTAAATTGAGAATATAAGTCTTCAAAAGGATATTTTAATTAATAAATTAAATATTTTTCACAAGGAATATGAAATAAGATTAAATGTGAAGATATTAAGATAGAAATACCCTTTCCTTGGGTCCCATATTTCTTTATCACACTTATGATTTTGGTGTAGAAACAATTTTTATTATTAAAACAATATTAAAAAATTAAATATCATTTATTTTAATTATTTTTACTCATTTATTACAATTGTACATCCTATGTTAAAGGGAAAAGTTGTGAGATATTTTTTATTTGAATTATTCAATTTTCATTTTAATACTTCAATATTGGTCACTATAATTTATTATTTCATTTCCACCATAAATAAATTAATATTTAAAATTACACACACTCACACACAAATCTATATTGTAAAACTATAAATCTGGTGATAAATAATGAAAGGCAATATCCTTAAATGCATTTAAACCAAGCATTTAAGTATGAGTTGAAATAGACTTGACACAGATATATATATATATAATATTTTAAAAATAATACAAAATTATAATAAAATTTACATCACACTTATGTAAATTGATTTTAATATTTTGGAAGGATATGTATAAAAATAGAACTGGGATAATATAAAGTGATTATTAAAAAAAATTACATAAGAACATTATAACTTATTTGTACTATTTTTTTCTAAATCAATAAAATATTGGGAACTACTGGTATTGTGAGACCATACTGTACCAATAAAGCAGATAAGGTGTATAATATATTATATGGGTAGAGAATTGGGTACAATGGAATTTTTAGAAGTGGATTTACCGGGGGGGGTGTGAGGATGAATTTTTTAAATGGAGAGGAGGTATATTTTGTGTTAAAATAAGGAATATTACATCATTTAAATACCTGGACTTGAAATAGGGCAATTTCATAAGACTTTGAATATTATTTTATTTAAAATTTATAATATCTTGATTTTTATATTCTCACATAATTATATTTAATTGTATAAATTGATTATATAAAATAAAGATATTAAATGATAAATAATATTTTCTTAATGAATATGTTATCATTTAAAACATTGGAAGTTACTTTTTATGTATGGAAATCAATTTTATTATTATTTAATAGTTTATTTTTCTTAATCAACATATTTTGGTTCACTAAAAACATTATATAATTCATAATTGTATTATTATATCAATATTATGTGATAAAACATTCTACATTTTAAAGATTGTATTTTACCTTTTACTCCAAAATTAAGGTTTTTCCAAAAAATCCAAAAAAAATATCTTATATAATTTACATGTGGTGCTTCAAAATATTTAATCCTTTTTTTGAAATTATATTTCTAAAATGAGTTAATTTTTTATTTTATTTTTTTGAAGATTGATATCTTACCCAGAAAAAATAACCCATTATTGATCAGAAACAAAACACTTACACTAGTCTAAATGTAGATCCTTTACATAGATCCTTCCTCGGAAAGGAAATAAGATCACCTAGAACTTGATCCTCCCAATGAAAATCAGATCCATTCAAACCTTTGTTCGCAAGACCATCGGCCACCGAATTTTTTGCTCTATAACCATGTGAAACAATGTGCTTCTCTGAGTAGAGAAGATCCAGGTATCTTGACCATTTATTGGTCAACTTCCAAGAAATATGAAGAGAACTTGTCCTGACAAAAATCAACACTTGTGTAGAGTCACATTCAACCCATAGCTTGTCCCAACCCCTTCTACCAGCTTGCTGAACTGCATCAATAACACCTCGCTTCTCTACTTCAAGAGCAACGACTAAGCCACACGAGCCATAAAGACAACCTTTAACACACCCTCTATGGTCCCGGAAGAGAGACCTAAAGCCATATGGACCTGGGTTACCTCGCGAGGCTCCATCGGTATTGATCTTGATCCAGCCCTAGAAGGGAGGTTTCCAAAGCACTTAAATCCTACCATGAGGAGGATGGAACTTTCCCCAGACTCACAATCTCTTCAGAACTAAAATATCATGGCAGGAGTTTTCACAGTAGCTGGTTCTCAGCAGAAGAGCCTCACAAATAGTACTAAGTAGTCCCAAAATTGTAGTTCCAGTGCTGAATTTGTACTACTCATGAATGGACTTATTTATGGATTTCCATATAACACAAATTAATTCTTCCATGACAGTTAGAAAAAGATACCTGATTTGCGGAGATAGATTAATCGCGGGCTAGGTTTTTATGAAGTCCACGATTGAGTTTCCCCAAGGCAGTGGGACTTCAAATATGTTGGAAACTGCCTTCCACAAAGCTGCGGCTACCAAAAATGTGAGGATGAGGTGGTCAATGTCCTCCCTATGCTGATGACATAAATCACATCGGGGTCAGAGAGATATGCTACATCTTTGGAGAATGTCACCAAGGGGATGTTTCATGTGTTCTAATCTCCAAGAAAAAATGGCACGCAATGGTTTAAGGAAGATATTATTCAACATACCCATCCATTGAGAGCCCAAGTCACTTCAAAAAGTATGCTTTTAGAAGTATTTGGGGGAAAGGATGCCATTTGGGGCCCACTCTCAAGCCCATAAATCCCCCTTGAAGGAGAAGAAATACTTCCCAACAATGGAGGTGATGAGGTCCGGGATACCCTCCATACAACCCAATTGTTCCTTGATTGAAAGGTCGAAATTTAGATTGGAGTTATTATCAATAACCAAGTTGTCCAGGTGTCGTCCTGTCTAGTTTCATTTCAAGAAAGGAAGAGATGAATCCTTTGAAACAAGCCACTGGGAGTCAGCATCAATCCTAGAAAGTATGTTCCTAAAAGCATGCCAAACAGATGAATTGAGATAATTGATCTTGCCATATTTTAACTTGGGAATTAATCTGGCCCTATGGAAGGCTAAGGCCTCAGATTGAGTGTTGACAAGCCTCTAGATAAACCCTACCTGTAGAGAGTCATTGAAGCATGTCAGGTTTTTAATGCTTAGACCCCCATCAACAAAAGGCTTGCAGATTGAGTTTAATATATACAACAATACAACTAAATGTGTAATGATAAAAAATATTTATGAAAAAACTATTTTTATTGAGTTTTATGAATTAAATTGATATATTTATTTCATTAAAAATACATTTATGATATTTTTAGATTTATTTATTTTAGTTTATTTAATTATATATGTATTGAGATATTTACCTAAGATGTTTGAGTTACTATTGTAACATTCATATTAATATATCAATGGTTATATTTTCAATGGTCATATTACTTTTATCTATCAGATATATTACCCTTTAATACTTAACATTTCATTCAAATTTATCTCAAGGATCCCTATATTCAATTCACAGAGTTCCTAATTTTTGATAATCAATTTATATTCTATTTAAGTCCATTTCAAGGCTATAGTATTTATGGGAGGCCATAATCCAATTATTTCTAGTTCACATCACGTTATTTTCTTGCGTTTATTGATATTATATACTGGTGTTAGAAATATTTAATGTATTATACTTTAGTATTTTTTTTAAAATATTTTTGAAATAAATTATGAATAAATTATGTATTTAAATATATTTATTTTTACTTTTATTATTTAATTTATAAAATATATGTTGACATATATTTGATTAGGGCATAATAGTTTTGTAATAAACATATATTCATTTTTGGTTCATATCAAAAAAAGAAAAAAAGAATTTTTACATTTTATGTATTTTTAAATTGAGAATATTTAAATAAAAATTATAGTTTTTCTTGTAACATCCTAATTTTTAAGAAAGAAACACTATGTTCAATAGCGTACATGATATGCTTTATTGAGCGTAAACGAACAACTAAATACTATTAATTAAATATTACCCTTATAACATAGTTTTTGGAATGGTGGAAATGAAGTGTATCGACTATATTATGAAAATATGGTTTAAATATGTTTTAATAATGATTCTTGGTTACAAAATTTATTAGAAAGGGAAATAAAAACCAATTGAATATAAAAGATGTATTTTTATGAAAACATGTTTAAAAGTGAATAATTGTGCTTATAAAATTAAATCACTATTTATGGGTTCTTATTTAATAAAACATATATGATATATATTCAATTTAATGTTTTAAATTCATGTTATATGTTTTCTAAAAATGATATATGAACAAATTCGATTTTTCTAATAAATGTAGTATTTTTTAAAAAAAAATACATTTTTACCTCCATTTGATGGAGAATCCTTTTTAATTCAAGTTTATGTTCCTGTTATATTTTCTATTTGACAAAATAAAATTCTTATTTAGAATCGAGACATAAAAATTAAATTTGGTAGAAATATTTGGCATTTTTCTGATAAAATTCATATTTTAATGAATAGTGAAACATAATGAATTTTAATTGAAAAATACTTTTTCATAGAATTTATTTATATAGTTATATTATCATTGTAATTTCTTTTAAAGTTATATTTCATTATGTTTTTTTTCATTTAATAAAATTATTTTCATTTAATGTAATTTCACATTTAAATTTGATATAAACAGATGTCAATCTTTTGATGGTATTTACTTTTTTCAAACCCGTTTTCTTGATTTGACAAATGGGATTTATTTTTATATTAATTACAAGAAATATTGTATTTTGATTTTATAAATATGGATTAAATATTGGGAATTATAAGGTCCAAATTTTTTAAATATATACCTATTATTTTTGGACCTTATGAATAATAAGTTCCGTAATTATTTATATTTACTATAGTTAAAGGGAAAATTAGGTAAATTAGGGTAACAATGATATTATAATAATATAAAAATACCCTAACATGTGTCATAATTTTATTTTATGAGTAATGTGAGACTAAAATAATCTTAAGGAAGAACTTTTGGCATTTGGGAGGCAGTTGGGTACGAAAATGACATGTAATAATAATTAATTTAAATTAAACGGAAAAATAATATTAACATGTATGTTTTTACTAAAATATTTTATGATGGAATTATATAAATTATACATTTAACTTTAAATATTCATTATAAATATAAAAATATTTCCTACATCATGGTATTTTATTTATAATTTTTATAAATTAAAGTGGTAAATATATTTTTGACACAATGATGATACAAAGATTACATTATTAATGAATGATTAAAATATATGATATTTTAAATATTAAAATAAATGTAATTTCATTATTTTTATGCCATAAAATAATTTTTTGGATTATTATGAAATTTTTTAATTTTATTTAATGTATTATTTTTGAATCCATCAAGTTGTTATAGCTTTTACAAAAATAAATTACTAAATAATGTCAAAATTCAGAAAAAAGGAGTTTCAAAATAAAATACTATTTCATTAAATTATTTAATAGAAAAAAATTAATATACATATAAATTACATAAATAATGTTAAAATTTACATTAATGATCCAATTTAGGTTCTATTGGCATTTTATAGTTAATATATTCACCATATAGTGAAAAAATACAAGAAGACATATTAAGAGTTAATTTATTGATCTAAGGTTTAAAGCCAACAGATTTGGTTAAATTTGTGATCTAAACTTGTGTAAAAAGTATTGGTTGAGAGTAATTAGACCCATACATAAATTATCCTCAAATTATATAAATATTTAAATATTACAATTTGAAAATGAATTTATAATAAAATATTATTCCAAGTCATTCTTAATGTGCCCCTCCTCCCTCTTATAAAATTCCACTAGCTCTACGCACTTACTAACACCTCTCAGGCCCCTTGTATCATTCAAATAATACTCAAATATGTTTAAAAAATCACTCCATTACTCCTAGATTCCTTACCTTGGGAATACGACAATTCAAGAAAGCCTTTTGGTTTAAATCAAAAGGCGTTACCTGATTTAAAGGCAATGTCTTTTCTCATGATCCTTTCATTTATTTTCCTCTTCCAAGGAAAAATATATATTTATTAGATTATTTTATAACATCACTAGTATCATATATATACTAGGAATTTGTTTTTGGTAATCATTAAAACTACACTTATACACACCTCCATCTTATGGTTATATAACATACTGTTTCTGTATACAACGAACTACTGCCTCACAGAATGATGATTGTTCAATTTTCTTCTACAACCTATCATGGTGTCCATTATGATGAAACTTTATTTACATTTGAAATATATTATATTTATATTTTATCAATTATTATATATTTTTTATTTACACCATACCGTTATGATTTTCATCATGTGTAGATACAATAATTTCATTTGAGGAAGTACAAATTACCTCCCCCTCAATGTGATATGACTCGTTCATGTGATACATAGAATGTATACATTATGGAGTTACTGAACATATGTAATATATATAACATCTATATTATACATGAATTATTATGTACCTAAGTATCAATTAGTTTTCATTCCTTTAATATGGAAAATAAATGAAAGTTGTGTTCATGTGTAAGTACGATCTACTATCTCAATGAATGATGCATTTAATTCGTTATATCCAAATGATATGTACTATTATAAATACATATTTTATGGACATATATTATATTTAAATAAATAATAATATTATGTATATGATGTAATGTTTAACACATGCATAATTTACATCAAAACAAGTTCATTTTTGACTCAAGTACCAAATATCGAAAAAACGACCTATATGAACATAAATAATTATATAATATTTATAAAATGGTAATAAGTGATATAAAAAGAATAATAAACTTTAAAAAGGTTTTCAGGAAATTATAAATTAACCTATTTTTATTATTTGGGAACATAAATATTGTTTGTGAGGAGTAAGACTCAAGGTAAGGTAAATCATAACTCAATCTCCATTCATTGAGTTAAATATCCATATCATTGGTTTTATTTTTTGAAGAATATAAATAATGAATTATTATTTCATTACATTTAATATCCACTTATAATGGGGGTATTTTTATTTCTACACACAATAATTTTATTTATTTATTCTTAATCTAATGATATGATATTTTTAAGGGACTTCGTCTCAAAATCCTTTCCTTGAGGCATATTTTGATAACATACACATCCATATTTTATACAAAATATAATTGTACCCATTTTTTATTAAATCAATTAAATGGTTTTCAAAAGGATTCATTTTCTTTTAAGTGTTTCACTAAGCGACAAAATTTATTTTTTAACATACACGACTACAACAACCTTTTCTACCACTTGAGACATGTTTTTGTATCTGGCTTCCGCTATAAGGTGTACTATTTCTAAAAAGAAAATTAAATACCATATTTATTTTTTAGGTATTTTGGTTTTGAAAATGGTTGTTAGAATGGATTGATTATATCACTATTTTGAAATAATGTCTTATGGTTGCAATGGGTAAATGTTATTTTTCCTTTATTTGTGATCATGTGTTATGATTTTGTTTTGGTTTATGGGAATTGATTATGAATACGAGTGGTTCCATGATAAACATATGGAGGGTGAGTCTATGATTGATATCCAATGAATTGGGTAACATGGGGGAGTTAAACGTTTTGATTTCTCCTAATAGATTTAGGGAATATACTGTGATGGGTATTCCAAATGTAACCATGGAGGTTACTCACTATGTAACTGTGAAAGCAACAATGTAAGTATGATATAGATTTCACAAGTTTCCATTATGTTTTATGATTTCTATGATGTTTTTTAATAATATTATAATTACATTATGTAAGATAATTTGTTTATGTTTTATGGGTGAAAAGTATGATTTTGTGAAAATGTTTTCATGGGTTTTATATATTCATGGACTAATGGTTTTATTCCTTATTTTATATTCCTTATGGATCTGTTTATGCTCATCCCATGTTTTTGAAATATCTTCCACAAGGTATAAGGATGGGTAAAAAAAGTTAGAAGTAAATAATATATTAATCAAGAAAAATAAATCAAGTTTTGTTTAAAGGGTTTCCTTTTGTGGAAAAAGTGGATACTGAGTGTAACTATCCATATTTAATGTATGGGTCTATTATTTAATAGTTATGACCTAATTCTATAAAAATATAAACCTGAAAATATCCTCAATGTGATTTCTTGACTTAATTGAATATTTTGTAATATTTAATGTTGGGGGCATTATAGTTGGTATCGAAGGTTGGTTTTGACAACTTTAGGGATTATTAGTTTTTATTAAACATATGGAAACATTCTGTGTCTATTATTTTGGTTCAAACCTTTTAATATTATTTTCTTCAAATCATGTAATTTTGGTTACAAATGGAAGGAGGAGGATCTCAAATAATATACTTATCTCTTCCTGATGACTTACTTGTAATAATTGTTTCAAATTCATGTCCACATGATTCTCAATATTTTTCTAATATACAACTCACTTGCAATAAATTGATTAAGATATCAAACAACTCTAGTATACATCGATACCATCATGGAACATGGGACATTTTTAATCAAATATTATTTTCTTATTATTGTCATATTTTTTTTAAAAGGGAAATATTATCAAGGAATTTTTTGATATTTTACCTTATCAATTGATTATGAAGAATATTATGATTTTGAAAAATTTTATGAAGAAGGAGTCCCTTGAAAAAAGTATTTATATTTTCTTTTAAAATATATTCATTCAGTAAATACTTATTTTATTTTAAAGGGACCATTGATTGAAAGTTTCAACTCAAAATATGTCCAAATGTTTTATAAAACAAAATCTTATCTGATGTTTTAAAATTATATGTCATAGAAGATTATTTTCCAAAAACATTTCTCTAAAAACACCCATATATTATATGTTTTACAAGGATTATTTTTAGAAATGAAGTAAGTTATTTTCAAGAATATCTAAATAATTGTTGCAATACATGGACCTTCTGTCTATGTGAACAAAAAGACATTGTATCAAAATGGACACTGTGATCATGGTATGATGTTCATTATTTTTGTAATAGTATTACTAATTATTTTGGAGGTAATAATTTTCTATATATATATAGGACTTCATGAATTACGATTTTGAGTTTATTATGAGTTGGGATAAAAATGATAGGTATATGAAAAAAATTATGGTAAAAACTAGTAATGGTAATTTTTTAGTTTTATAAAAAGCAACAACTCATGAGATTAGTGACAACCCATCATGTTAGGAATGTAGAGAAGAATTGATCCCACAATCGATGGGTGACAAGAGTGTATCATCTACCAGTCAATTGAATAATTTCAATGGATATTATGATTTATTATTTTTAGTTAAATGATTTTATTGGTTAATAATAATTTTATTTTGGAGAAATATATTTTATATAATAGATAAAAATGGGATTGGAAAACGATAATTGGTTATTGAGTGATAAATGTTATTTTGGAAGATGTTCTCTATTTTTGGAACACTCTATGCCTAAAGAAAATAGAATATTATGGGATTTCATTTGAGGAGTAATAGTTGAATTTTTTTGGGGAAGAATCAATGTTATTATTGTAGAAATATATAGATTTGGGTTATTTATGGAAATTATTAACCTATCGTGGAGAATATGTGGTTGTGTTAATTAATATTCAGTATGATACTTTAAGAGAAGTCGAAGTAATTTGTTGATAAATTTTAAGAATTATTATGGCAGACCATGTGATCAAATCCTTCTGAATTTTGGTTTTCAATCTTTGTTTGGATAATATTGATGAATTTTAAGGACACATATTTTTTGAATAGTATAGGTATAACATGGGTATTATATTTGATTTTTGGAGATTAAAAGTTTACCTTCTCAGTATAATGAATTATTCTTTTTAAGGTATTATCTAATATTTTTCTAATAATTTTGGTCTTTGATAATGTATAAAGATAATGAAAATATATGGTTTGTCTTTTATGGATTACATGATTCTCTAGAAGTTAATTCTTGTTCTTTAGGAGTGACCAAGTCATCTTAAATACTCATCAATTTATAAAAAATATGATTTTATGATGGAATTCGATTAATGGATCAAACTGTACATGTCAAGTAAGTATGTTTCCTTTTTTAAATATTATATGTATTAGAAAAATTCCATAATTTTTTTGTGGGTCTTAAAACCAAAAAAATTTCTGTTTTCTTTTCCTACTGTAAAATCAAAGACCATTTAACATATCAGATGTTTGTGGTTTTCAGGTTGTTTACTTTCTCCTAATCATGTTTTTATCACTCTTCATCCAATCTGGAAAATTATTATTTCTTGCATTTTTTTTTCTACATGCAGCCCTAGTATGTGTTATATCGGGTGACCTTTATACTTAGTTTCTATATTTTAAAGTGGACATTTAATATCCCTTTTTATGATTTTGGTTTGTAAAAAAGGTATTTTAAAATGTCATACCCTAGTTACTAACCACAAATTCAAATTATGAGGATGAAATTTATTAGGGTTGAGTATGTAACATCCCATGTTTTAAGAAAGAAACACTACGTTCAACAAAATACGTGATACGCTACATCAATCTTAAACAAACAACAAAATAGTATTATTTAAATGTTACCATTATAACCTTTCCATTGGAATCTAGGGAATGAATAATATAAACTTAATTATGAAAATATGGTTTAAATTTTTTTAAATAATGATTCATTGGCTACAAAATTTATTAGGAATGGAAATAAAATCCAATTTAATATAAAACATGTGCTTTTATAAAAACCTATTTAAAAGTGTATAATTATGTTTATAAAATCATATCACTCTCTTTGGATTTTTATTTAACAAAAAATATATGTTATATATTCAATGTAATTTTTTCAATTAATCTTATATGTTTTTTAGATATGATATAATAAAAAATTCAATTTTTGGATAAAATAAGTATTTTTTAAAAAAATACATTTTTACCACCTTTTGATAGAAAATGATTTTTACATCGAGTTTTTGTCACTCCTATATTCTATATTTGAAAAAATATACTTATTTTTTTTGAATATAGACATAAAAATTTACTTTGGATGAAATTTTGGTATTTTTTCGATAAAATTCATATTTTGTAGAATAATGAAAAATACACAATTTTAATTCCAAACTACCTTTTTGTCTAATTTATGTATATATATAGATTAAATTTTAAATTGTATTTAATGTTTAATTGGATTAATTTTTAATAATTTAAAAAAATTATAGTCATTAGAAGTAATTTAACATTGAAATTTGAAATAAACACGTGTCAATCTTTGGATTGTTTTTACATTTCAAAAATTTGTATCTATTTTGGAAAATGGTATTTAATTTTAAATTAATTAATTAAAATTATTTGTTTTTAATTTGAAAAAATGGATACCATATTTGGAATCTTAGGTTCCAAATTGTGTAAATATGTACCTTTTATTTTGGGACATTTTCAATAGTCACATCAGTAATTATTTTTATTTAGCACGATTAAAGGTTTAATCAAGTAAATAAGTGTAAAAATAATATTATAATTATATAAAATGAACCTAAAAAATGTACTAATCTTATAATATGAGTCATGGGTGAGAACAAAATCCGTAGGCCCAACTGTTTTCCTTTGGGAGCCACATGGGTGTGAAAATAACATGTTATAATAATTAATATATAATAAAGGGAAATATAACAAAAATTCAAATCTTTTTACTAAAAAAAATTTAGGTGTGGTTATATAACATAAATATTTTAATATAAATATTAATTAGAAATATAAAAATATTTCCTACATCATGGTATGCTATTTATAAATTTTAAACATTAAATAGATAAATTTATTTATGACACAATGTTGATGGAGTGACTATCTTATTGATGAATGATTCAAATAAATAATATTATAAATATTAAAATAAATGTAATTACAAACATTTTATGTCATCCAATAATTTTATGTATTTTTATTACATGTTATAGTTGATTAAATGTAGTTTTTGTAATGAATGGAGTTGTTATAGCATTAAAAAAACAATTACTAAATAGTGTCAATATTTACATAAATGAGTTTTTAAAAAAATACAATTTTATTAAATGATATCATAGTCATAAAAAACAATGATTTAGGAAAATGAAATATATAATGTTAAAAATTTCATTAATGATCATTTTTAGTTTCTACTAAAATTTTAAAGTATCTATATTGACCATATAGTTTAACACTACAAGAAGACATGGTAAGTTTTACTTTATTTAACTATGGGTTAATGCCAAAAGATAAGGTTATATTATTGAACTAAACATTCCTAAAATCTATTGGCTGGGATTATTTCTACCTATACCAATCTTATCTCCGAGTAATGTCACTTTGAAAATATTATAATTTAAATATCAATTTATAATAAAATAATATTTCAAGACTTTTTTAAATTTCCCATCCCCCTCTTATAAAAGGACACCACCTCTACCCACTCACCCACACCTTTGAAGTGCCTTGAATCATCCCAAGTCTGATAAAATAAGTTCCAAACATCCCTCCCTTTCTCCTATAAGCCTTACATTGTGCATAAAAAAATTAAAGAAATTCTTTTGGCTAAAATCAAAAGGTGTTACCCGATTTAGAGGTAATGTCTTCTCTCGAGATCCTTTCATTTATTTTCCACCTCCAAACCACAAACCAATATTTATACGATTATTTAAAAACAAAAGTAGTATCCTCAATATAGTAGGATGTTATTATTATATGGGTTCCACCTTCACTTACACACACCTCCATCTAATGCATATAGAATAGAGTGTTTCTGTGTACAGCGAACTAATGCCCCACGAAATGACGATTGTTAAATTTTCTAATAACACCTATCATGGTGGTCATTATAATTAAACTATATTTATAAATTAAATATATTATATATATATTGTCCCTATGATTATGTAATTTTTATTTATAACAAAATTTTATGCATTCCATAATGTGTGAATACGATAATTTCATTTGAGGAAGTGGGGACTACCGCCCCCTCAATGTGATATGGCTCGTTCATGACATTAATGGAACATATAAAGGATAGTGTTTATGAAAAAAATGTAACATATATAACCTATATATTATAATGGAATTATAATATACATATGTATCATTTTTTCTTCATTCATTTAACATGAAAAATAAATTAATGTATCATTCATGCGTACGTATGGCCTACCATCTCCATAAACAATGCATTTAATTTCTTATATCCAAATGTTATGGACTATTATAAATACATATATAATGCATATATATATGATATTTAAATCCTGAATAATATTCTGTAGATGATGTAATTTTTGTCACATGAAAGAATTTGCAGCAAAATAAGGTCATTTTCGGCTGAAGTACAAAATATTGAAAAAACAACCGATGTGAACTTAAATAATTATTTTATTTTTATTATAGGGTAATAGGTGATATAAAAGGAATAATAAACCTTAAAAAATATCTCATTCAATTAAAAATTAACCAATGTTTATTATGCCGGAAGATAACGATTATACGTGACTAGTCATACTCAAGGAAAGGGAAATCTTAACTCAATATTCATTCATTGAGTTAAATATCCATGTCATTGGATTTGTTTTTCCAAGAATATGTCTGAATTATGTTTGAATATTTTAAACTTAATATCCAAATATATTGGGTGTATTTTTTTCCACACATAATAATGTCATTGATTTATCCTTAATCTAATGATATGATCTTTGTAAGGGTATTCATCTCAATTTCCATTCATTGAGGAATATTTTGATAATATAAAACTCTTCTTTTATAAAGTGTATAATAATAAACTTTTTCTTTTAATTCAATTCAACGGTTTTTAAAAAGATGTTTTTTATACTAACAATTTTACTGAACAAAAAAATGGAATGTTTTATTAACATATGCATCGACAACAACCTTTTCAACTGACGTGACCATTTTTGGGTATTTGGATTCTTCTAGAGGCTGTTATGTTTTTAAAAAGAAAAGTAAATACAATATTAATATTTATGTATTTTGGTATTGAAAATGGTTGTGATAATGGATTTATTATATCAATATTTTGAAATGAGGTCTTACAATTGAAATGTGAAAATTTTATTTATATTTTATACTTATTGATGTGTTATTATTATGTGATGGTTATTGGGAATTAATTATGTATATGGGTGGTCCAATAGTAAACCGAGGGTGGGTTAGCCCATGATAGCTCTCTTATAAACTGGGTAACGTGACAGAGGCAAATGTTATGATTTCTTCTAAGTGATTTATGGAATATACAATGATGGGTATTATAAAAGTAACCATGAAGGTTACTCCCTATGTAGCTGTGAAAGATACAATGTATGTATGATATGGATTCAATAAGTTACATTTAGGTTTTATGGTTTATGTAAAATTCAGTATAAATCTTATGATTACATGATGTAAGATAAGTAGTTTTGGATTTATGGGTAAAAATTATGATTTTGTGAAACTGTTTTCATGGGTTTATATATTCCCAGACTAAAGGTTTTATTCCTTATTTTATATTACATAATAATCTTTTTACACACATCCCATGTTTTTAAAATATTTTATCTGGGGTATAAGGGTGTGTAAAAGAAAATAATAGGTCAAGAATATTTTTATCAAGAACAATAAATCATGTTTTGTTTAAAGTGTTTCCTTTGGTGGAAAAATTGGATACTGAGTATAACATTCAACATGTAATGTTTAGGCCTATACTGTAATTATTATGGCCTTATAATATAAAAATTTAAATAAAAAAAATTGAATGTGAATAGTTCATAAGACTCAAGATTGTGTAATGTGTAAGGCTGGGGATTTATAGTTATATTCTATCTCAATAATCAAATTATATCTTACAATTGTTTTTCATGAATAAATACTCACTGAAAATTAAATTTTATATTATAATAATGTAAAAATAGAAAAGATCTATAGGGGTTTTAAATGATGGAGACCATGTGAATCCACATTTAAAAGTCAATTACATTCTAAGGGCTTGTATCCTATAGAGGAATAGATGATGAGGGAGTGAATATTAATTTTCTTTTGAAGCCAATATGTTCACTACCATATTGGTAATAATGTATATTAATGTTTCCACATTATTTTTGTAATCTAATTACAATTCCATTAAGTTTTATTAAACATTGAATATGGTATATAATTCACATGTATAATAAAAAAATAGATTATAATTGTTAAGCCTATACGCTAACACTCAACATACCTAAAATGGTTCACTAAAACATAACGTTTTCTTTTTATTGTTTTTCATTCAGATGTTTCTATATCATAAATCAAAAAAAATAATCTAAACTGTACTTTGATGAAAAATTAGATTCACCTAAAAATATTATTTTATATTTTATGTAAGACATTCAAAATTTTCATGAATTCAGTGAACAATTATTTCATGAATCATTCCCATAATTCCATGTTCATTGTCTTCAAGAAATATTTACATAATACATCATTAAAAAATATAATACCATAATATCACAATCAAATCCTTCATAATATAACTTATATATGATGATAAAACATTTCTTAATATATACAATGACTGAGGGACATACAAAAAATAAAAGGTGAGCTAATAGTCCTAGTAGTTGTAAGGAAATATAAACTTATAAAACATTAACAGTGTAATATTAAAATATATCAAAAATATTACATGGAAATATTAAAATGGATAAGAATTAGGAAATAAAAAATCTATTTTTTGTGGAATACAATGATATCATCATGTGACACATAATATTAAATGTTAAATGTGAGTCATAAACATGAAACATGGCTTATAGAGTTGGTAATAATATGAATTTAGCATGCACATAATAATAAAACATCATAATGATAAGTTGTGTTTCATTTCTAGGACATTAAAATATATAGTTATATAATCTCTTCCCATACATCATAATATAGTGAGGTAGAAAAAATAACAATGCACCATAACAAAGTGTTGTGGGATATCGTCTATGTCACTATACATAACATCTCATAATATATAAGCTTCACCCATTGCATTTGTGAGATATATAATTTTGGGACCACCAATCACATCATGATTAGTTAAAAATCTTGTGTGTCACATGAAAAATAGGGATTAAAATGATGTTACATCAATAAAAAAATATAACTTGGAGAACCCATGGTGAAATAGAAAACAAGATTTAGGAAAATATTTTACATTATAGAATATCATCAATCCAGAAGTGATTAATAAAAATAGTGGTAGGTAAACAATGGGGTAAACATAAAGAACATAAGATAGGTAAAACATGTATACATATTCTATAAAAATCATATATAAGAGATATATATTAACAAATAAAAATATATTAGTTCTGAAAATTATAATTGGGAAGAAATAAATATTTTAATTACGAAGAGATCCTGTCATAAATTTTATTCAACATGAATGATGAAGAAACCCATAGAGAAAGTAAAAGAATGAAATTTAAATCAATAGATATAAAAGAATATGGAATATATATAATAGTTAATATACCTAATATATATGAATCATTCAAAATAATATGTAGTAATAGAACAAGTTTATATAATTATGAATTATTTTTAAAAAATTTCATTGTAGGTAAAAAGATTTAATAAATTGTATTAGTACAAAAAATAGAGGTAAAATATATTAATTGATAAAAATATTGAAAAAATACGATAGTAAATAATATAGGTTATGAATAAATAATTCACATATATTTGAGATATAATCAATGTGTAGTACTATAACAACCCAGATTTATGTATTCATTTTAATTATCTAGGATAATTGTGTTATTATTTCTATTGAATAAGATCTTGAGTGAAAAATAAATCGTAGAATTTGGATCAAATTAACAACAACTTATTCACCCATTATTTGACGGTATAATAAAAGTACATGAGTTAAAGTATAAAATACAATGGATAATTATATCCCTTAAAAGTATTATAAATTAAAATAGGATAATAAAAACAAAATACTAAAATTTTAATAACTAAGAAATCTTTGATAAAATTTTCACCCTTGAGAATTACTCTTACCTAAAATCAACATGCAATGAGAATAAATACCATGAATAGAAAAATAATTTTATAATATATAAAATTAAAATTTATGAAATGATATGTGTGATTGTATATGTTTTAATGGAATGAATTTCTAGGCTACAATGATGAAAATATAGCCATTATTTATCTATTATAAAAGGTATATAGTAGTTGGGTGTAATTATAGTAAACAAACATCCTTTTCAAAATTATTAATATGTAGTTAATAAAATTATTATGCATTTAGATGCTATAATATAAATATATATTCTCCTTATAAATATTTTATCTGATATAAAATCAAAAAAAATTATAATAAAATAAAAATATTGTAATTCATTATTGAAAATGTCAATTATATTAAATAAATTGTTTTATGTAACATAATGAATTTTAAAATTTATTTATTGCAATGATTTTTTTGATATATTGATAAAATTTAAGTAATTATAAGTAATATAATAAAATAAAAACCAATAAATAATTATAGAGTTTAAATAAATAAGAATTTAGTTAATTTTGGTAAATAGAAAATGTTTTATTTTGACAAATATATTTAATATTATATATTTTTACATTAAAGAAATATTTATTCTTTTGGAATACATAATTTAAAAAAATTTATTTTTCATATATTCAAATAATAATAAAAACATATATTTAATGATTATTAATTGTTAAGGAATAATAATAAAGTCATTTTTTATTGGTAAAATTTAGTTTTTCAAAACAAAAATTATTATCTTTTCATTTATGGATTAAATATAATTCTAATTATCTTTATAAATTTAATTAAAATAAATGATTTATTTTCTTATTAAGCAATGTAATTTATTTAATAATATTAGTTTCATTTTTTAAAAGTAACTATGGTATAAATTTAATTACCACGAGAATGGTAAAATGTGGTATGAGGGTTAAATTAAGGGATAATCCATAAAATATCTAAAAAAATATCTAAAAATTTTAGCAATGAGAAAAATTTTAATTAAATATATTCCTTTTTAGCTTTTGATTCACATTCTAGGTAAAAAGGTATTTTATACACATCAAGGGATGCGTATTTGTGGAAATGACATGCAAAATAACATATAAAAGGACCCATTAAATAACCACTTAAATACTTAAACTTCCATAACTTTTCTCACAAATAACTTCTTAAATTACCTAACCTAAAATTTTAATTAATTTTTTTGCAGGTAATTTTCTTAATAAAAATCCTTATGTTTTTATTCTAAAATAATCAGTTTCGAGAATGAGTGACTTCACCTGAGTAAGTATCTAGCTCCTCAAAATTTTTTCAAAAGCCTTATCACCTATAATACATAAAAATATCATTCAAAAGTCAATTTAGGTTACATTAATACCATTATTTGTTTATAAAAAAGATATTATCTATACTCCTTCTCATTCTTTATCATAAAATGTTTTTTTAGGTCAGTTCAACCACCTATATGAACACTTCTATAATATCTTATCCATTTTAAAAATTAATTCGTATAAATACATAAATAATATTAATATATTATATTAGTTAAAAATATATTTTATCTATATGGTTATGTAAGGATAAAATATATAATAATCATTATAGTGTAATTAATTTTATTCTATAAAATTTACAAAAACACGTTCATCATGAATTTCATTCTTATAAACCACACACATATCTCCCTTAAATTAAATTAGATACTTTATAAATTATTTTAATAGATTAATTGTACTAATTCTAATGATTTGGGAATGAGGATATTTTTATAGATATACATTAATAACATCACCATATTGAATATTTGATGAAATAAAAAAAGTACTAACATCTAATGATGAAAATAAACAATAAATAAAAAATATATTTTTAATAAATTATTCAAATTGAATATTTTTTTGATCAATATATGTGAATAATGTTATTAAAAAAGTTATTAATATAGATATATTTATTATGTTGGAGGTGAAAGTTCTTTCATTGGAGTCTAGGGTAAAGGTAAGGGTTTCTCACCTCCAATTACTTTCATTAAGATATGTTCTGTATTAAACATATATTTTATTTTATTTTATTGATATAAATCCAAATGGATGTATTTTATTTTTTATATTATTAAACTGATATAATATAAAAATCTAATCCACATTCTACATTGTGATGGAGTTTTGATTCCAATATTACCAGATTCAGAATTTCATCTCTCTTTATATTTATTCATTCATGAAATTGTCGATTCCAAATATTTTATTTGGATAATATGTGTGACCTTTCTAAATGATTCCCTATTTTTTCTATTATCTTGTTTTGTTGAATGTTTACCCAACTTCTTACCATTTTCCCTCACATTTATTTTTAATGCACTCTAAATGAAGCTCTTAAAGGGAATTTCTTTTACAGTTTCCTTCTTGGTTAAAATATTTTTATTCAATTTTCATGTTTATTAATTTGTTTTATGGTTTTATTATATATAATTATGTATTATTTTATGATTTATTATAGGCTATTTATACTGGTTTTTAATTTTTTTTAAAAAATATTGTGAATTGAATCTTATTTATCTCCTCAATACATTTCATCCATCTGTTATTTTCTCCCAGTATTTTTATTAGAGTTCATTCAATAAATAATTTAAATATTTACATTATTTTATATAGTAATTTTAATTCACCTTATGATATTTTATTAATACCACTAATTTATAAATTTTTTCTTTAAACAATTAATCAAAATGTAAAGGATATTACATATTATTTTCAAAATGGTTTTCTAAGATTATTCTAAAATATTTATAATTTTTTTGTTCTTTTATTGTTTCAATTGATTACCTTGGGATATGTTGTAGTGGAATAATACACTCTCTTTTTATTGTTGATTTATTAGTGATTTTTTAAAATTTTCATGAGACACAATGCTTTCTTATGTGTTTTTTTGCTATTGATGTTTTATAAAGGATATCACATTCATATATAATATACATGCGAGATATATCCTTATGTAATGGGTGTTCTATAAATTATATATATCTGTAACATATTGGGTAAAGCCCTATATCCCGTGATATGATATATGTTTGACCATTCAGTGAACCTAATTCAAAATATATATTGAAATGGGGAGTGAACCCAATCTGTTATGTTGGGATGATGTAACGCCCCGACCCTAGTTATCCAGAGTCGGTGCATTATTACATAACATTGGCATGATCACAAGAAAGATCAAATCTCGAAAGACCAATTGGTTTAGTATCCTTGGAAACACTAGATACATTCATAAATTTTTACATTACATCATAAAGTGAAAAACAAATACTACAATATATTGTCTCCATAGTGAAAACTATTATCCTCTCATAATATCCCTGCAGGTCTTTCATAATTTACATCTTCACATCCTGGGAAAATAAAACATAGAAAAGGGGTGAGCTCAAATTCCCAGTAAGGATAACAATATAGCGGAAACTTTCATAAATAAGAATAAACATTTAAGGCATTGTATAACTAAAACAAAAGCCTTTTAAACTTGAACTTCAACATGGTATGGAAAAAATAAAATGAAATAATGCCATTTACTTATTCACTTGGATATTCTAATAATCGAATAATCACATGAAATATCAATAACCACTTTCATAATGATGGAATACATAATGCCAGGCTATCATAACCACATAGCCAAGGCCTCGTGGCAAAGCTACAAATAAGATTTTGTCAAGGCCTTGTGCCAAGACACTAGTTTGTCTCATGAGAACTACCGATGCATCGAGGAGCTATAGCGGGCTCCACCCGTTACATACTAAGTCCAATTCATTCCCATATGAAAAGGTTTAAACGTAACGTAAACATTTGTATTAAAACTAGTATAGAAATGTCAATACTTTCTTCATAAACCATGAATGGTATAAAAATAACACATCCACATATCAAAAAACCTTCAATACAATACAAAAGTTTTGTATCATAATAAATCAACTTCAAATAAGCTTAAAATCCATCAAAGTATGTTGACATAGATGAAATCAAAACTATTTGAGAGAAATATCTCTTTTCTCGAAATCATTGAAAAGTCACACATTTATAAAGGAAGTAATTTAAAAGATATTTTTGAATCAAAGGGTCCCATACCACATTGAAACTTTTGAAAATAAATATCATTTCAAAAACTTCATTTCCATATAAATAAATCCTTAAAATCATTTTGAAAACATGGACATTAATTAAAGAGATTTAGAAAGATAAATCTTTAAAACATTTAAAATTATGATCTTGATAAGGAGTACCTTTCACAAATTCTTAAAATATTCATTTTGAAATCATTTAAAAGTCACATAATTTTAAAATAAAACATTTACTTTGAAAATATTCTTATAATCTTGTAAGGGAAGATTTGACGATTTTATAATGGCGGTAAATAGCCGTACCCTCCATATAAGTTAAAAAAGCATTCTTACCTTAATCCTGTCAAAATGGTTAAAAGGCACCTTGTTTGGAAAACGACGGAAAGATTCATTTATAAAACTCTTATAAAAAGTCAAAAAATGGAATAAATGAATTTAACCCATATTCTTGTAAATGGTGAAAATGTTTTGAAATACATTTTGAAGAAACATGGATGTGGATGATAAATAAATCAGAGTAGATTATTACGTATAAACAACCTCGGATAATGGAGAGATTGCGAAATAAACCATTTCCTTGAAATTTTCCTTGGTTGGGGTAGGTTAACCTCCTGTATAATAGTGAAATAATTGTTATTAAATTATTCAATAATCATATACATTAATATGATATCATATATGATCATTTAACAATGCTTTGTTAATAATATCTTAGAATTATCGTCGTTTCGGGTGTTAACTTACTCGTTTTCTTTTATATGTTTTGTTAAATAAGCCATGTTTGTAATGGATAGGTTGTATCTTAATCATATCCAGAATGATATAAAGTCCTTATATACTATTATTAATCATCAAATGAGAATTATAATTGAATGGATATGATGGAGAATGAATCTCATCGCGCTCGTGGAGACGGTAGTCCGTACGTACGCACGAGCGATAATATAATTCTTTTGATATTAAAATAATATATAATTGGATGGTATATCATATATAAAGAATAATTTTCATGTTATATTTATTATTTACATGAGTTACACATCATTATTATACCCATCCAAAGAATAATTTATTGAATAACAATTACACCATGACATGGAGACGGTAAGCCGTACGTATGCACGTATGGTGACATGTAATTCAAAGGATAGATAGAATAGTGAATATGGTTGTACCATATTTATTTATAAAAACATAACAGTATATATTTTATACTGGGAGTTATTATTTTATAATGGTAACAACAAAGGAAGAAGAAGTGGAAGAAGAAAGGAACTTGAAAAAGGGTGGTGAAATCATTACCTCTTTTTCGGGTTCTTCCTTTTGATTTGATCAAAGGGCTCCTGAAGTTGGCTTTATGATCAAACTAAGGCCTCTAGAATGTAGTGAGGGAAGTTTAGAGAGTATCTGGGCAGGGTTTGGCCGATCCAAAAGGCTTTGAAGGTGTGAAGTAATGAGAAGGGGAAGTGACCTTTTATAAGAGGGGTGAGGGGAACCTTTGGAAAAGCTAGAAATATTAATTTATAATAAATTCATATTCGGTTTCTAATGGCCTAAAAGTTTATTATTGAAAGTTTAATATGGGGATGGGTCGAAAACCACTCAACAAATAGAATTTATACAGGTTTGGGTCATTATATCAACCTAATCATTAAGTATTAACTCTTAGTTAATTAGTTTCACTTTTACAATATCTCTTTGTATTTTTATATTATATGGTTAATAAACGTACCATATACATCCAAGAGACCCCCAAAGTGGTCCAATAATGATACAACTATCATAATATAAGTCTCTTGGAGGAACCTTAGATTTTTATAATTTATTAATTTAATAATATAATATTTGTCTTAAAAACTCTTTTATATCAATTTTGACACTATTCAATAATTGATTTCTGTAAAAATCATAACAGAATGATTACTTCGAAAAAAGTTAGTTAAAGCAATCCTAAAATGTCATATTAACCTAGAAAATTATTTTAATTCATCAAAAGTCTCAAATTATATTTATTTTGGTAATTATAATATCAATTATTCTAATTTTTCATTAATTAGGTAATTACTGCATCATCGTTGTGTCATAAATAATTTATATTATTTATTGTCTAAAAATTATAAATAAAATATAATTATGTATAAATTATTTTAATCTTTCTAATTAATATTTATAGTCTAACATCCAACATATATAACCCTATGTAAAAATTGTTTTTCTAAAAGATATATGCTTATGTCATTTTTGTACTTATTTTACCTTAATTAAATTAAAGTGTCCCTATCACCTACAAGTGGCTCCATGGGGTCCCAAAATCGACCCGAAGTATCCCATGGTCGGACATGTATCCATCAATAAGGTTAGGACACGTTTTAGGGCAATTTAGTATTATTATAATATTGTTTTTTAACCCTTTTTTACCGGATTTACCCTTAACCATGGTAAATAAAATATTTACCGCAGTAATTATTCAAAATGTCTAAAAATATAAGTTAACTATTGACACAATATGAACATCCTGATTCCAAATATGGAATCCATTTTTCCAAATTCAAAACACATAAGTGGCAGAAATTAATTTAAAATTAATTCCCGCTGTTAAAACAAAAAGCGTGTTTTTAAGATATAATAACTATCAACAGATTGATATTTGTTTATGTTCGGTTTAATTGTGAAATTATGTCCAATGAAAAAAATTGTATTAAATGGTAAACATATATTCTAAATATACTTTAAAACCACTAAAATTCATAATTTATCACTATTAATTATTTTGATTAAAAAATTTGTTTTTAATTAAAATTTTGTAATTTTCACTATTCATCAAAATATTAATGTTATCCGAAAAGTACCAAAATTTGACCTTAGGATAAATTCAATACACCAAATCCAAAAATGAAGTCCATTTTGAGAGATAAAATTTCAAAAAGTAGGTATTACTATTCATAACGGCTAGTTTGATCGGTTGTGGTGTGTGTTAAAACTCGAAGTTGCGTACAACTCACACTATTGTATTATTCAAAGGAAAGCGTACCGTGGAAGCTTGGGATGTTTCATTTTAAATTTTTGATGTCCCCATTTAGTCAAAAAGTTTAAAATATTGTATTTAAAATGGTTTCACTATTAAAAGTTGATAAAAGTGCAATACTGAAAATGAATTTGTTCTTACATTATGTCTAAGAAACTCATAATATAGATTTTAAAAATATAAGGATTATATAAAGTTTAAAATTTAGTTAATACTATTCATAACCTCTTTTGAACGGCTTGTTTGGTAAGTCATTGTGCGATTGATCTCGGTGTTGCGTGTAGTGAAAGTTATTGAATTATTTTGAATAAATAACACACTATGAAATCTTGGGGCGTTACATTCTACCCTCCTTCAATAAATTGTGTCCTCGCAATTTGAAATTGTTCTTCGAAAATAAAAGGTTGAAAATAGAAAATATCTTTGTGGTAAAACCCACATCGGAAATTAGGTTACTAAAATTTAGTCTTAATATGAGGAAAAGAGAAATGAATGGGTCACCACCAAATTATGATCTCGATTAGGAGAACATTGGTGGATATTAGAGACATATAATTGGAGGAAAACGTAAATATTTATAGATAGTGATTATGGTCATCAATCACAAACAAGTGTAAAATTGAGGTCCTTAAATTCATCAATTTATGATGATTTGAAATACCATTGGTTCAAAAAAACATAGGGCATTAGGATAACACATTATTGGTTTTAGGATTCCTTAAATAAAGTATAAGAATTTATTTCTTCATAGAATAAGAGAAGAAGAAAAATATATTCTTGAAAAGTAGAGTTCCATCCTTTAACTAATTTCTACTACAAACTCATCTTTCACTCTAAAAGATAATAGAACGTAAAAAAATATTCTATTTATCCTATTCGTATAGGGTTCCAAAAAAATGAATTTATAATTCATCTAACAAATCTTTAAAAAAAACTACATTATTTAATCCCGGACATCACGTGGGTTAGTGGAAGGTGATACACCCTTGTCGCCCTTCAGTTGTGGGTTCAAGTCTCGCGGCCTTGCCGGATGCGATGGGTTGCCGCCCAACCTCCGGGTTGTCCTTTTATGGCAATCCAAAATAATCCAAACTAGAACTATCCAAAATACTTCAGTCCAAAATTTATATGTAAGGTAAACACAATGAAGATCCTTTTTTTCCACGTAATAACATGTGATCACCTTCATCATGTATTCTTTTAAAACACGACAACATCCTAAATTATCATAAAACCTTATTGATTACATTCATGATCCCTTATTCTTTATAGAATAATTGATATACTCTTTCAATCCAAAAAATTTGTAAACCCCAACAATGATGGAATATACAAATCATTAATCAGTTTTAAGGTAGTCAAGAATATCCAATATAATTTATCCAAAACAATCATGTATTATTCTAAAATCACTACCTCGGTATCAGAACCATATTATGGTCTATCTTTCTCTCAACCATATATTTTCCAAAAAATTAACCTGCTATTGAGTCACTTTTCTTTGTTCCACACAATCTCAAGCCCATAATGAAATAGTACTGCAGTATAATCCTTATATACTCCATAATTATTATAACAAGTACATTGTTGATACAACACTCAAATGACATAATCAACATAAGAACTCTAATCATTCCTCTTAATCTGTGGTAGTATCATACCTTGATTATTATCCAAAATCATTATTTGTGGCATAGTCTAATTACTGAGACATATGTTCGCGTAGTGTCCAAACTCCTTGAAAATGAAGCATTGTACATTTGAAACCATTTTCTTACCCTTACAGTCACGTACTTTGTGCCCTTTTCCTCCACACTTATAACAAACTCCCATTCCTTTCAAGCAAGTTCCAGGGTGTTTCTTCCCACAGTTATCACATATGGGAAAATTCTTCTTTTCCCTCTTCCCTTTATCCATATTTCCCCCTTCCATCCTTTTCTTCTCTTGCTTCCCTTCAAAGCCATAGGACTCAGTAAACGCTTTACTTCTCTTATCAACACATGATATTATTTCTTCATATGATGATAATACATGGGAGACTATTTCTCTTATAAATTCTAGCTTAGGACCATGAAAGATATGATCCTTCCTTCTCTTTGGATCATGTGCATTGTTGGAGTTCTCATTCCTTCTACTGGATGCCATTTCTAAACAATGGCATACACTAGATTAGTTTATGAATAACAATACCTAATCCCAAACATGTAAAACACATAACATAAATGAAATAGTTTATGGATATAATCCATAATCATAAAAATGTATCCTTTGAGGAAGTATATACTCATAAACCCTTCATAATGGTTTGTAAAGAAAATGAGAATTATCCTAATCATATACCCTAGGAGTGTCGTAACCAAGAGTGCAGCAAGGCCCGTTGTCGTGCACCAGTTCCTGTTCAAGTCTATCTCAAAGCGGTGTTTTCAGGTTTTACCCCTAGGTACATATGTGCTAGAGATGTCTCAACCTGCTCGTATCCAGACAGGGATGTATTGCTCGGAAAACTCACAAAATCTCTACATTACCAAAATTCTAGTAAGTTCTTCTATACTAATCTTCAAAGTCCATCTTAAATATATGTGCTCTAATTAGAGTTCATCTAAATCTAGCTTCCAAAGTGTGTACTAAACTTCCTCTGATACCAACTGTAACGCCCCGACCCTAGTTATCCTGAGACGGTGAATTATTACATAACATTTTCATGATCACAAGAATGATAAAATCTCGAAATACCGTTTGGTTTAGTAGCCTTGGAAAAACTAGATACATTCATAAAGTTTTACATTACATCATAATGTGAAAAACTACCACAACAACATATTGTCTCCATAGTCCACACTATTATCCCCTCATAATATCCCTGCAGGTCATTCATAATTTACTTCTTCACATCTTTGAAAATAAAACATAGAAAAGGGGTGAGCTCAAATGCCCAGTAAGGATAACAATATAGCAGAAACTTTCATAAATAAGAATAAACATTTAAGGCATTGTATAACTAAAACAAAAGACTTTTAAACTTGAACTTCATCATAGTATGGAAAAAATAAAATGAAATAATTCAATTTACTTAATCACATGGATATTCTACTAATCAAATAATCACATTAAATATCAATAACCACTTTCATAATGATGGAATGCATAATCCCAGACTATCATAACCACATATCCAAGGCCTCATGCCAATGCTACAAATAAGATTTCGTCAAGGCCTTGTGCCAAGACACTAGTTTTTCTCATGAGACCTACCGATTCATCAAGGATCTATAGTGGGCTCCACCCGTAACTTACTAAGTCCAATTCATTCCCATATAAAAAGGTTTAAACATAACTTAAACATTTGTATTAAAACTAGCATATGAAATGTCAATACTTTATTCATAAACCATGAATGGTATAAAAATAACACATCCACATATCACAAAACCTTCAATACAATAAAAATGTTTTGTATCATAATAAATCAACTTCAAATAAGCTTAAAATCCATCAAAGGATGTTGACATAGATGAAATCAAAACTTTTTGAGAGAAATATCTCTTTTATCGAAATCATTGAAAAGTCACACATTTATAAATGAAGTAATTTAAAAGAGATTTTTGAATCAAAGTCTCACATACCACTTTGAATCTTTTGAAAATAAATATCATTTCAAAAACATCATATACATATAAATAAATCCTTAAAATCATTTTGAAAACATGGACATTAATTAAAAATATTTAGAAAGATAAATCTTTAAAACATTTAAAATTATGATCTTGATAAAGAGTACCTTTCACAAATTTTTAAAATATTCATTTTGAAATCATTTAAAAGTCACATAATAATAAAATAAAACATTTACATTGAAAAAATTCTTATAATCTTGTATGGGAAGCTTTGACGATTTTATAATGGCGGTAAATAGACGCACCCGCCATATAAGTTAAAAAAACATTCTTACCTTAATTCTGTCGAAAAGGTTAAAAAGCACCTTGTTTGGAAAACGATGGAAAAATTCCTTTATAAACCTCTTATAAAAAGTCAAAAAAGGGTATAAATGAATTTACCCCAAATTCTTGTAAATGGTGAAAATGTTTTGAAATACATTTTGAAGAAACATGTATGTGGATGATAAAGAAATCCCAGTAGATTATTACGTATAAAGAACCTCGGATAATGGAGAGATTGCTAAATAAACCATTTCCTTGTAGTTTTCCTTGGTTGGGGTAGGTTAAACTCCTGTATAATGGTGAAATAGTTGTTATTAAATTATTCAATAATCATATACATTAATATGATATCATATATGATCTTTTAAAATTGCTTTGTTAATAATATCTTAGAATTATCGTCGTTTCCGGTGTTAACTTACTCGTTTTATTTTATATGTTTTATTACGTAAGCCATGTTTTTAATGGATAGGTTGTATCTTAATCATATCCAGAATGATATCAAGTCCATTGATACTATTATTAATCATCAAATGAGAATTATACTTGAATGGATACGATGGAGAATGATTCTCATCGCGTTCGTGGAGACGGTAGTCCGTACGTACGCACGAGCGATAATATCATTCTTTTGATATTAAAATAATATATAATTGGATGTTATATCATATATAAAGAATCAATATCATGTTATATTTATTATTGACATGAGTTACACATCATTATTATACCCATCCAAATAATAATTTTTTGAATAACAATTACACCACAATGTGAAGACGGTAAGCCGTACGTACGCATGTATGGTGACATGTTATTCAAAGGATGGATAGAATAGTGAATATGGGTATACCATATTTATTTATAATAAAATCACATTATATATATGATACTGGAGTTATTATTTTAGAATGGTAAAAACAAAGGAAGACGAAGTGGAAGAAGAACGGAACTTGAAAAAGGGTGGTGAAATCATTACCTCTTCTTCGGGTTCTTCCTTTGGATTGGATCAAAAGGGATCCTTAGGTTGGATTTATGATCAATCTAAGGCCTCTAGGATGTAGTGATGGAAGTTTAGAGGGAATTTGGGAAGGGTTTGGCCGAACCAAAAGTCTTTGAAGGTGTGAAGTAATGAGAAGGGGGAGTGCCCTTTTATAAGAGGGGTGAGGGGCACCTTTGGAAAAGCTAGAAATATTAATTTATAATAAATTCAAATTCGGTTTCTAATGGATCCTAATTTTATTATTTAATGTTTAAGGTAGGGATGGGTCAAAAACCACTCAACCAATAGAATTTAGACAGGTTTGGGTCATTATATCAACCTTATCATTAAGTATTATCTCTTATTTAATTAGTTTCACTTTTACAATGTATCTTTGTATTTTTATGTTAAATGCTTAATAAACTTACCATATACATCCAAGAGACCCCCTAGGGGTCCATTAATGATACACCTATCATGATATAAGTATCTTTGCCGAACCTTAGATTTTTAGAATGTAATATCAATTAATAATATAATATTTGTTTTCTAAACTCCTTTATATCAATTTTGACACTAGTCAATAATTGATTTTTGTAAAAATCATAACAGAATGATTACTTAGAACAAAGTTAATTAAAGCAATACTAACATGTCATATTAACCTATAAGATTAGTTTAATTCATAAAAAGTCTCAAATTATATTTATTTGGGTATTTATAATATCAATTATTCTAATTTTTCATTAATTAGGTAATTACTGCATCATCATTGTGTCATAAATAAATTAAATTATTTAATGTTTAAAAATTATAAATAAAATATCATTATGTAGGAAAGATTTTTAGAGTTCTAATGAATATTTATAGTCGAACATCCAACATATATAACCCTATGTAAAGATTGTTTTTCTAAAAGATATATGCTTATGTCATTTTTGTACTTATTTAAACTTAATTAAATTAAAGTGTCCCTATCACCTACAATTGGCTCCATGGGGTCCCAAAAATCGACCAAAATATGATCATGGTCGGAAATGTATCCACCAATAAGGTTAGGAAACGTTTTATGGTAATTTAGTATTATTATAATATTATTTTTTAACCCTTATTTACCGAATTTACCCTTAACCATGGTAAATAAAATAGTTACCGCAGTAATTATTCAAAATGTCTAAAAATATAAGTTACCTATTCACACAATATGAACATCCTAATTCCAAATATGGAATCCATTTTTACAAATTCAAAACATAGAATTGGCAGAAATTAATTTAAAATTAATTCCCGCTGTTAAAACAAAAAGTGTGTTTTTAAGATATAATAACTATCAAAAGATTGATACTTGTTTATGTTCAGTTTAATTGTAAAATTATGTCCAATGACCAAAATTTGAATTAAATTGTAAAAATATATTCTAAATATACATTAAAACCACTCAAATTCCTAATTTATTACTATTAATTCTTTTGATTAAAAAAGTTTTTTTTAATTAAAATTTATTAATTTTCACTATCCATCAAAATATTAATGTTATCTGAAAAGTACCAAAATTTCACCTTAAGCTAAATTCGATACTCCGAATCCAAAAATGAATTCCATTTTGAGAGATAAATTTTCAAAAAGTAGGTATTACTATTCATAACGGCTAGTTTGATCGGTTGTGGTGTGTGTTAAAACTCGAAGTTGCATACAACACACACTACTGTATTATTCAAAGGAAAGCATACCGTGGAAGTTTGGGATGTTTCATTTTAAATTTTTGATGTCCCCATTTAGTAAATTTTTTTAAAATATTGTATTTACAAAGGGTTCACTATTAAAAGTTGATAAAAGTGCAATACTGAAAATGAATTTGTTCTTACATTATGTCTAAGAAACTCATAATATGGATTCTAAAATTATAAGGATTATATAAAGTTTAAAATTTAGTTAATACTATTCATAACCTCTTTTGAACGGCTTGTTTGGTAAGTCCTAGTGCGATTGATCTCGGTGTTGCGTGTAGTGCAAGTTATTGAATTATTTTGAAGAAATAACACACTATGAAATCTTGGGGTGTTACAGATCACCTCAACAGTGATCCCGGATATAAGAATTACTATTTATATTTATATTTGTTCCTAATTCCTATGTTATGTTTCCATATATAAAGTGTATTGTATCATATTTCAAAATTCATTTTCTACAGTCTTAATTTATTTAAAAGTTCATATTCTATATTCATATTTATGATTCATGTTTCATTTGGTATGATTTATTTATGTTATATCCATATACCTTTATTTTTTTATCATACCAACATATTTATATTGAGATAACTTATGATCTATGATTGATATATCAAATGTATTGGACCTTAATTATAATATGATAGAACCCTTTTCTTTTATTTTTATTCCGTATTCTATTATGAAGTGTATCATTTATGAAATTTCTATAAGTTTTTCATGTATAGAAAATTTTTGTGGGATATGTTGAAGAATAAATATAAAATTAGATGGTTATTTATATTTTCTCCAAATATAAAAATAATATAGTTGGGGGGGTGTGGTTGATTTATTGTTACATATAATTGATATTTATATGTAATGACATATTATGTATCCTTGTTATGGACTTGACATCTTAGGTTGCATCAGAGTGGTATTTATTGGTGTTGAGGGATGTGTTTAAGGATGGTAAGATGATAAAAGTTTATGTAAATGTGGATGAATTGAAATATTTTTATGGGGTTGGAATAAAGAGCATCGGTGCCTTGTGACGATGCTCTAGCATCGATAGAGGCTGTATCAGTCCCTCCTCGGCTGGGGGAGGGGTCTCTTCCTCACATTGATCTTCAACAATAGGCATAATGTATGGTCTCTATATCATTACCTTTAGTAGAGTATTGCTTGTTATTTACTATAATTTTCATCTCCCCCAAAGATTTTGGGGGTCCTTCATGGACAAATCATGGTTTCAATCTCTCTTCAAGAGTTCAATGTAGTGTATACACTTCTCCCTTCATCTCTAGTGACATGATTCATTCGGCGAAAACCCTTGGTTGATTTGTTTGACAAGATTTTGAATGAGTTAAGTTGTTTATCTCAGTGTGCGGTTGTTGGGGTTCTAGGTCCGCGACAAATTCATCTCAGCTTCTCGAGTGTGGTGGATTTTGTGTGCGCATGGTCTTGAGCTAGAAGATATTTTTGTGGCTGCTATTTTCACCTGGTCCGCTAGTCATTCGATTTCCACATGCAGTGGGACCCTTCTACCATGACGATTTGGATTCAACCTCCCAGCCTCTTGTTGTCTTCCTAGAATCCGTTATTACTCCCTTCGGTGGGTATCTCTATTGAACATTTTATATTTGTTGATCAGTGGACTTCTTCTCTAAAGCACCTGATTGTGGCATAGTTTTGTGTTGAAATGCATCTCTCTCGGCCCCCTTCGAATGTTGTGTGGATTGTGATTTAGTGAGATTATAGGTAAATTCATCCAATTTTTTATGAATCTTGGACTAATTTTTGTTCCTAATGCAATAGACAGGGCCATGGGCTTCTTTAATACCCGAAGAAGGCTACAAGTCCTGATGAGGTCAACCTCACTGGCCTTTCTGTTGGCCTCATTTCTCAGGCGGATGATTCCAGCGATGCATGCATTGAGGGATCTCTGGCTGCCCAGGATAGGGGGGACCCTATCTCCTTGGGTGAGGACCAATCCTGGCAGAATCCATTAGGTGAAATTGAGGGGTGTTATTCAGTTGTAGTTAAGAAAGGTGGTCTGGAGATTTCAGGGCCACTTGTTTTAGTGGTGTCTAGAACAATGCGTCATGATCCGGGTGAAATAAGCTTAGGAAAGGACATGATGTTATGTGAGGTTTGGCATGAGGAGATGCCCCTACATGCGGTTGCAGATCAAGCCATAAAAAAGGTGGGGTCGGAAGCTAGGGAGGTCTTCTGGGATTCTCCACAAGAATCTCAGGTGGGTTCTCCAACAACCACAACTGGTGATGTCCTGAAGGTTGACAACAAGGGTCATGTTTCCAATAATCCTTATAGAACCCTACATTGGAAGACACCCCCGACAATTTCCAATATATGTATCATGGTCTTGAGAAGATAGGATTCTCAAACAAGCTAAAGCAGACACCGAAATGAAATGGTCGAGGCATCAGATAGTGATGAAGTTGCAGTGGTGGATCACGATCAGGACCCATTGGTTGATGTGGAAACATTCCAAGAGGAAATGGTCAAGGCATCAGACCTTGAAGAGACCTAGGATGTGGACATAACAGATGAATTCTTTAGATCCTAGATGGGGAATATCAAGAACATAATCATGGATTCAGATGGCTTCATTTCAAATAATCGGAGGGCCTATAGAAGGAAGGATTACTCTAACCTCATTAGTCATCCTATTACTAGATCAACTAGCAAGGGAAAATTTTCCCAAAAGGCCTCTACAAAGGTTGGTAACTCAACCTTGAAAGAGTCCAAATACCTAGGCCAATAGGATGTGGACATCATCACCAAGGATTTAGTTATGGCAGGATGTGAGGCTGCTTCTCCAGCATCTTCTACATGTGGTGTGAAGCTGAGTGGTCTAGGGTAGTAGTGCGTACTAGGTTCCAAAGCTAACGCCCAGTACCAAATGGACATTATGATTGATCATATGGATCTAATCATGCATTCAGATGAAGATATTTTGGGGGATACTTTGGATATTAAGGCTTTAAAGAAGATTAGACCGATCCATGTGGCCACTATAAAGGAGAAAGGTAATGGGATAATAAAAAGGCGTGCATTCTACATAGATGCTTGAACATGGGGAATATGGGCAAGGAGAATACAAGAAATCTTGGGACAACATGGAATTTTTTTAGGGAACCTTGATGGATTTCCTAGGCACAGAAGAAAACACTGCTCCTTGGGTTTTGTTTTGGGAAAACAATTCCAAAAAACTTAGTCTTTTCTTCAATAGATCTACCATATCCTTTGATACTAAAACTATTTATTTGTGAGGGATACCAATTTTCCCGTAAAATTACTTGCTTTAATAAAAAATTTATCATTGGATGGAAATATTTTATGGTTGATATAACATTTTAATTTTTGAACTAATAGTATCATATTTTGAACTACCAGTGTTATAGTTGAATAGAAAGAATCTAGCGTAAAAATTAACATCTCTAAAATATAACAACTTTAAATGTAATTTTCACATTCATATGTATATTTACATTGATCTTATTGAATATTATCATAAAAATTTTGGTTTCAGTATCATATTGGAAATAATATAATTAGAATGAAGTTAATAATGGTGTGTATCATGAAATTTCTATGCTTTATAACAGATGTAGTACATTTGGAAGAAATGTCCAAGGAAAATTAAAATATGACATTATCCCTATTTGGAGGAAAAATATGATTTTACTAGTCTTTATAAATATTGGTTTGATTATATCTTATTTGATAGTATATCATGACTTAATATATTCTATGGATACGCTCACCTAGTATCATAAGTGAGAGAAAATTAATTTTGCAATTTTACAATTAATTTAAGGGGGATATAACATCATATCTTTAGGTATGTGTTTTAATTATCTAGGTTTCCTATTATTTTATTTCTATGTAATGATTCCCTCGGTGAAAATAAATCCTAAAATATAGGAATAAAACTAATCACACTTTATTCACTTGAAATAGAAAATTTTCAAAAATGGAAATGAAACCAAGTATTCCATAAAACATATTACAACATTCCTTAAAAGATCTTAAAATAAAATGTGATAATAAATTCAACAGAATAATATTTTTACAAATATAAAATATAACTGTCTATTTTTAACCTTGATAGTCAATATTAGCAGAACTAATCATATAATGAGAAAAGGCATCATGAATGGAGAAATAATTTAATAATTTCCACGATTAAAATTTTAGGAAATGAGAAGTCTAACATAATAAGTTATAACAGAATGAGTTCATTGAGTCTAATGGGTGTAAGAGAATTGTTATTTGTCCATTATAAATGGTATATAACCATTCATTAAAATTCTAGTTACCATACTAAATGTTTGGAATTTTTAATATGTACTTACCACAAATAAAGATCATTTAGTTGTTAAGATTTATATATTTTAATTATAAATATTTTTTATTTAAAATAACTAATTTTGGAGTAAAATAAAATGATACCAAATATTTTATAAATTGGTTATTATTTTAAATAAATATTTTTGATAAATAATGTATTTTAAATTAAAATTATATCTTTAAGAGAAATATTTTAAGAAATTTGATTGATAACATTCTAGGAATGACTAATAAAAAATTAAATTACAAATAATATGTATCTAATGTGTTATAAATAATTTGAATTTAATGATTCATGGAAAATAGATTATTTTTTATTTATAAATATTAATTTTCTTGTCAAAAATTTGTTTTTATTTAAAAGATAAATTTATCATATTTGGAGTTTAAAATATAATTTAATTTATTTCCTCCATATTTAAAATTTAAATATACATTAATTTAATGATTATTACATATTTTTAAATTAGTATTAAATCTATTTTATACAAAAAATATTATTTTCTTAAAATGGATTTGTGTGTTTTTCATGTTTTATTTAGAAATAAACTTAACCCATTTTAGAAAAAAATTTATATAATGTCTTTCATTTGTGTAATTTTGTCTTTCAAAATAGGTAAAACGATGAAAATTATTTTTTGGGGGAATAAACCACGAAGTTAAAAATTGAGATACCATGGTGACATGCTTATCATGTGGTGGTAAAAAAGAAAACATATTTTCTTAAGGCAATAGAGAGTTTTACAAGGGTCATATCACTTGATGAGTGTCACATTCAATAGATAAATAATTTATACTTCATATAATATAATTCTTTAGTTTTTTTATAAAATAATTATTTTTTTGTGAAAAAAAAAATATCGGCTATTCTAAAACAAAAAATTTTATATAAATTATATTTTTAGAACCATTTTTATATAGAAAATGTAGAATTTTTTTTTAAAATAAATTATTTAAATGTTATATTTTGAAATTATAAAACCATTGAATATCATTTTGGAAAATCAGTTTATATTTTATGAAAACTATTTTTCATCTGAATCATTAATAAATTTCAGAAGTAGGTAAATTATATTTTGGAAATTTTTTAATTCAAAATAACAGATATTTTTAAAAAACAAGAACTTATAATATCATTATAACAACTGACATTTAACATTTTGTAATATAAATAGACATTATGCTTATAAATACACTTTTTATTTTTTTAAAAAAATATTTTTTTAGAAAGATATGCATGTTGACGGTGATCACCAAAGTGAAAAAAATGGAATAGAAAGAAATATATAGTCTATCCTTTTTATCTTGTTAGATAGATACCACATCAATATTATTTCATTCCAGGTTCATGTTTTTTTTTGTTTTTTCAGAATGATATGCATGGGCATTTGGTTTGTCCTGACTATTTATTAAGGGAGGGTTTAATGTCGTTCACAATCATTCATGATGGATCGACCATTAATGTTTATCATTGATAGAAACATTCAAGGGTTACCATATCTATAACTGGGAATAGACCAACTTTCCAATCATAGGATGTTAATTGGGGTTTTAGACCCAATGGCAGTTATGAACTCACATTGGTCGAGAGGACAAGAGGTCAGGCTCATCAAACCTTATTGGGGGGGGGGGGTTGTTAATGACTCTAGGAATCTATTATGTATTTAATTTCTATTCATAAATATCTTCCTCATCTTGATACAAAACTGGTTAACCTAAAAAATTAGATCATTGGTTAAACCCTTTTATATGTGAAGGGGAATATTTTGGGGGCCCTTCTATATGTATCTAAGGTTATTCATCCATTTCCCCTAATGGATAGCTACTTATGTATTGAATTCATATATCCATAATATTTGGAATTTCTTACCATGCAGAGGGTTAACATATTGAGGATGGTATTGAATATTTATGAGGCTTCCAATATATTCATCATATATAAGGTATCAAAACCCACATAGTTCGTTAGACCTATATAGTTTAAATCCATACAACAAGGAAATATATGAGGCAAATTAGGCACATAGTACATAAGATTGATCCATGAAGAGGAATCCTATGTATCATGGTTATAAATGAAATCAAATTCATCATAGTTCCATCAAAATCCTTAGGAATTACCCCATATTCGATGGATATATGTGGGAGTAGTAATGTCAAACCAATGATAGGGGCTTACACACTAACGTTTCCCTAGATGGAGGAGATACGTATTGAAAATTATGTCACCATACAACTACCTAATCCCATGTGACACATACTCGGTTTGAGAAATAAGATAATTTATGTAACTATTCCCACTGCATATGGATAATATATATATACTCCCATATCACTTTGAAAGTTTGACATAGAGCTCAGGCCTTAGGAATGCATCCTACCAATGATGATTATTGTAGTAATTGGGATTCTCATAGTTCAGTTGACTTCTGAGTATTTTTATGGATGAAGGAAAATGATCATACCATGGGAGACAATAGGTAATGATGGTTGGAAATTTAGAGACATGGGGGGGACTTACACAGAAGTGGAATCCCATATTAGATAAGGCCTTGGGAAGGCATCCTTCATATCTTGGTTATAGTAGGAATCATAATCATCATAGTTTAGTTTTTTTAGGATTACACACTAATGTTTATCTAATATACATGACATATCATATTATTTCATTGACCAAGGATTACACACAATGGATTCCATAATATATTGATGTAGTCATATCATTCCACTAATAGGAACTTTCACACATTGGTTTACCTAATATATTGATGCATTATTATCATTCCATCATCTAGGGGTTATACATTGAGGTTTCCCTTAAAAATTGAGGGAGTAAATATTAGGCCACTTATCTGGGTTACCCATAGAGGTTTCCCTAATATCTGGAGGCAATCATATCATGCCACTGATTATGGATTACATACTAAGGTTGACCTTATTTATGGAGGTATCCATATCATTTCACTTATCAAAGATTACATACAAAAATTTTCATTATATATTGAGGCGTGACAAGGTTATAATATCCTAGGATTCCTACATGCCCTGGCCTAGATGTTTTCCTGACCTGCTTGATTGCCTTTCTTAAATTCCTTGATTTCTTACGTGAGATGCCTTAATTGTCTTACAGAATTTTATGAGGATGGTTAGAAATGACTATTTATCGCGCATACATGCCTAAATAAAGTTGTAGGATTTATTTGATCTCTATGATGAACATTTCATAATCTAGATGGTATTTCTTGAGGAAATCACTTGAACAGGGCTAACATGTCTAAAGGATATCGCAGGATTTCAACTGACATGCTTAGACTGTGTCACTTGATCTGGCTAACCCATCCTGGTATCATAAAATAACATGTATGGCATGATTTTAGTGTGACATGATATTTAGATAACTAGTTTATAGGACACCACACGATATCGATTGGAAAGTAATTGTGTCATTATAAAACCTAGATAAAATGTCCTGCAGTCATCAAAAAACATGGATCTTATGATTGGAGTATTCCATATGATTTGACTGGTAGACCATAAGTGCTCGGAAATAACTAGCTAACATACACTATTTTCATTGTATAAATGTATGAGGAAATTTCAATATCTGTATGTTGATCCCAGAGGGCTTCATGAGACTCAGATGGCATGCCCAAAGGGCATTGTTAAACTCCATTGACATGTCTACAGTAATATTAATGATCCATGAAACATATTCAGATGATGTCACATGGATTGGGGAATATGGCCTAGTGTTTTCAAATCATCTGAATGATTCATGTGATACTCATGAGGATCAACATATATTTTTTCACATAAATTTACAATATTTTAGTCTTTATTCTTCTTTTTTATTTCATACGTTTCTTAAATATTGTCATTGTTTTTAGGTTTTATGTGATGTTCCAAATCTTCGGGATCTACTTTGAATAACTCTTCTAAAATGTCAGGTGTTCATTGTGTGATCCCAAGTGATCATGTGAAGTGCCTATTTATGCTACGTGATCCTTAGGATGTTCACTAGATTTTACCTAGAGGAAAACCTTTGCAATCATGAGATTTAAAACTTCGAGAAGCCCACTCTGATGCTTAGATATGCCAGTGCATGGATAAAAAGATTCAGTTTTGTCATGTTGGGGAGGAGGAATTTATTAGCTTCACCACCCCAATTATATGATTCCTTTTATAGTATATTTCTTGTAGATTGAAGCTGGAGTCGGTGGAGGTATTTAATGAACTTTTCATAATCTAGCTATAGGTCATTTGGGGGGCTTCAAATGATTTTCAAAGACTACAAGACCATCCCATTGGTTCCACATTTATTGGATTTTGGATAGTTAAAATGGTCTTTTCTGATCATGTTGACATGACAATGGGATTTTAAAATGTCAGAACGAGATTTCTAGGGTCCTTGTCATGATTTTGAATACTACTGAAAGGATTTAGAATGATCTAAGATGTCTTGTATGAGATCCTTCATGAGACAAAGTTGTCTTGTCAAAGGGCTTCACAATATCCATATTTCATGACATGGGGTCTTTCGGGATTATACTAGCTTATCAATGGGTCTTTTCGTGATCAATGGTGATCTCCAAGGGTGTTTAAATTAATTAACATAAAATCAGAATTCCTTCCCTTCTCAAGAAGATCATTTTGTTTCCCTAATTTATTTCCTTTATTAGTTTACAAGGTTTGGTTATTGTGTGAGTTTGTATGAATTTTTTCTATGACAATCATTCTCCCCATCGGTGATGCATCACCTGACCAAAAAAGGATCATATGGTGATTATTGACCATTATCGGCAAGTGTCTATCTTTCCTTTGAATGAACCCAAGGATTTTATAAGGGGATTTATGAGATCTAAAGTATGTCATGTGTTGCAAATGGCATCTTCAGATTACCTTTTTATGTTCATGTGATAACTTGGGCTTTGGATTATCACATGATCTGTGAATGTTACCCACCTTCTTCTTCATATGATTTTTTTAAAAAATAATAACCATATTACAAGTATTTCTTCCTATATATATTTGGTAATCAACATTTGGAGGGAATAAAAAAATGAACCCTCCTCAAGAGTGATATTTTAGGGGAAAAGTGTTAGATTATAAGGAAATTAAATACCCACCTTGTTCTTTTAGTGTGTTTTTAATCGGTTCCTTAGAAAAAATCATGGTCTTCCAAATGACCTTTAATATTCCACAGAAGAATATATAAATATTTGGATTTAGATACGATAATTCAGCAGCTACCTGACTCTCTAGAACTCTTGTGATATTCTTTTATCGCATTAACCTTTCTCAACAACACATATAAGAACTCATCGCAAGATTCATCGACAAGTCCGTCTCGTTAGAATCAGTTTACAATAATTGATTTACTAAGGAATTTAACCCAACCAACAATGGATCTATCAATATTAATAAGTTTATCCTTGTCCATTGTCCCTAAATACATGGTTGTCTGAAGGTTTTTCAGGATCTTCTAGCTCAATTTTATGGCCACTTGACTAATATGAAGATCATGTGACTATATTAGGGTCACATGATTATGTGTATTGCAACTAATTTTTTGGCTGCATGATTTCTTTTGGATTATGTGGTCCATGATATCTTCATTTCGTAGTCAATTCACATGTCCAATATGAGATCATTGATCCCATGATGATTCATGATATTTTCATGAGGTGTATATATTTATTCATTCCTTTTGACGAGCTTTTGACTTGTGTGACATGTGATTATTGCTTCTAAACAGATGGCTTCTATTTCTAGTCATTGTTCTTCCAATGTGTCTAAATAAGGGGAAATGACTTCTAAGGGCCCAAATTATGACCCTTAGTATCTTGTTCACTCTTACGACATGTTTATGAAAATGGTTTTCCCATACATACTCTAGAACTATCTTTTATCACACTGGATTCCACTGTATGGATTTGGACTTCAAGATGATGTTGCCAATCCTTCTCTTAAATACAATCTTCCATTTTTCTAGGAGTCCAAATCCATTTAATATATTCAAAATATTTTTATTGAGGATGGAAAACTAGTCATAACGTAATCCCAAGGGTGGTCTTATATGTTGGTTAACTCCCCTTGTGTACTATATGGCTGTGATTCCCCCCCTTATCTCATCTCTCAAAGCTATTAGATCACTTTTTTCAGATATTTAAACAACCAATGTGTTGTTTGGAACATGAAATTGGATTTTCTTCATGCTGGAAACATTTTTAATGAATGTAAATGAACATAATGGGTTAGGAAAAGATTCTTATACTTTTTCAACTAGTTAATTGATATCTATAATTATAAGGATATATGGGTTTCCCATTTCATTGTTAATCATCAGTATGATCTTCTCTGAAAACTAAATTTACTCAGCTTACATGGTAATAATTAATTACATCAATTCCATGTAGATGTTGAAATTTTCATCTAGGATATCTATCACTTGAGAAATATACCCCATTGGGGAAATTTATGAAGAATTCCTTCCTACCACAGATGTTTGGGAAACCCCCACATATAATCAAGCCTTAGAGATGGAAATTATCAACATTATGAAAGAAAAGTTACGAATGGATTTAATTATTCACTCACATATATATTTAAAATATTGGATAAATATTTTCCTTTATCACATCAGATCTGAGACGATCACTATACACCCTCTCTTTTGTCCTTCACGGATGTTTTGTGACAACATCTTTTTATATTGGTCCATTTTGGAGGATGGAGAACATACCACATGGAGATATTGAGTGAGTCAGGTGACCCCCCTTAGCATGAGGCTACTGGTATTCGTGACCATGTTCCTAAATGAGTGTTTTATCCCAATTCGGGAAACATGCTTCGGAATATGAGACAATTTTCTAGAGATAGAAGTACAGCTAGCCGAGGGACAACCTCTCAATATGGTGGTACCAAATTGTATATGCCATCAATATATCTTGGTACATATCTAGCATTGAAAATTCTCTTATTGGATAGGTGGTCCATTAAAATTTTTATGAGGATAGAGAGGAGAGAATTTCCATTTCTATAGAGACCAAAATACTATAGGGATCCCTGATACCATATTTTTTTCCAGTTTTCTAGACATGTCAGTGGTTGAGGCCATGTCATTTGGTCTTGACAAGGTTGTTGATATGCATAGAATATCTTCTCGTTTTTAAATAACCCATTATCTTACACTGATCAGAAAAATTATATTTAATGGTGGTGACACTCTTGATGAAATGTCCTACAAGACCTCCCTTCAGGATGGGTTTCTTACATCTATGATAGATTTTCTGATCATTTGTGTGTCGTATAACCCTTTTTGGTTTTCTCACTTGTTTGGACACATCTAATGGTTTCCTCCTCTCCCTTAAGATGACATATAGGGATAGAAACACCCCATCATTAAAAACTATTTCTTGCTAATACTATTGTATAAAGATTCTAATGTGGAGATCATTCTTCACCCCATGTCCACCCCTATCATTCCATCACACGATTATGAACATGCATGGGAAAAGGTCGACTCATGTGGCTCGCTGAACAGAATGGAATATCATGTGGAAAAACTACTTTCTTAACTGACCACCCAGTTTATAGAAACAATGGAGTTGATTCAAGACATGGGTGAGTCTTTGAGGAACCACTCACTCCCTCACAACTACTATCCCATCAGTAGGATATAATGTGCCATGGAAGCTAGTACTTTGGCATATGTAGCTGGTGATTTTTCTATTGAGGGAGGAATATATGGGTATTCCACTCCTCCTTGATATCAAATAAATTGGGTTTTCACCCTTATAACATACCTACCGTGGAAATTGCATAGGAATCTGCACGAAGTAGGTTGATATGGAATCATATTCATACCATGATCACAAAAACACTCATAGATACATTTCTTGATCAATAAGAACGTACTCACACTCTCTTTATTGAATTGGGGGTGACCGATTTTAAATATATCTTTTATAATAAGTCACATGACAAACCATATTGATAAATAAATAATTGGATTCAAGAATGAAGGGTTTTCAAGACCACAAAGATGGGAATCCCATATGTGAACAAATGGGGAAAGTTTCAGAGGAATTGGAACAAATTTTTTAGTTCATACCTCAATTTCACGTTGGAATGGATGTACTCACTTTAAAGCGATAGATATATGAAGAGATATTAGTTCAATCAATTTATGATCATTCATATTCATAATACTCGTTGTAAAACACTTAGAAAAGAGGTCATGACCTGTCTAATCACATTAAGACCCTTCTCTCTCAGTCAGTAGTGGATGAAGTGGGGTAGGAAGTACTTCAACACGTGATCAATGATTCTTTTCAGACTCTCACCCGCTAGGATAGGTCAATCGACCAAATATTCTCGCAATTTATCTCTGATGTATGTATATATATTTCTTAATTTGATTGAACCCTAATAAAAAAATTGTGATGTGGAGATCCCTACTCTTATATGCTATCAATGAATGGATCTCTTGAACTTTATATGTCATTGTCCTGTATCCTTTAATTTATAAAATTTGTGACAGTTCATTAATCTGATGTTTTATAAACCATTTTTGACACCCATCCTTTTCATAATATCCTGTAAATTAGAATACCTACATTTAAATGTTTAAATTCTAACTGACTCTCATTGGTGAATGATAATGAATGACCACCAACATTTGGGTATTTACTGATATATCTACTCCATCTATCTTGAGACTACCTAATTCACAAAAGGATAATTTGGGTAAAATATAATTCATTGGTTAGATTTTTCTATGTTTGTATGAAGTCTATGGACATGGTTAGTGTAGCATGATTTTTGATAACTCCATATGGTGGGTACCAAAATATTTATATCTCTTTCTTTATATTTCCCAAACTCTTTCCTAAGAATTGTATTCTCGAAGAATTAATGGGCATGTACTCATCTTTTTTCCAAAATTCCCTCATCTCATTTTTAGACAAGATAGGTTTTGTGCCTTTTTGGATCCTACAAACTAAATATATGTTTTCCATTAGTTTGGGGGCTTTTAGATCGGTCCTTCTATAATAGGTATTTCGGGTCTTTTAGCTCATACCTTTTATATTTTGTAGTTTTGGGACATTTAGCTTAGTTATTCTATTGTTGGTCATATGCCTTTTACAAAGTTTAATTCTATATATAGTTTAATTAAATTCGGTAAGGACATATGTAGTTAATCTTAACATCCTGAAGTAGTTACATAGATATAAAGTCCACTTTATATTCTTTCTACTAGAACATGATTGATAAATATGGAATATGGACATATGTAATAGGGATGACCAAATATATTCTAGGATGTTGCTCTCTTCCCCTGCACTGTCGGGTCTCATGAGGATTAGAGCTCTTTTACATAAAGGATGATATTCCTCTAGTTTGTTTTTCAAAGCACTTATATATCAATATCATTGTGGAATATATATTTCCCCACTCTTCTCAAAGGGCCATAGAATATTTATAGGGGTAACACCGGTAGAGGAAAAAATAATAGCAAATTTGAATAAACCTGGATAGTTGAAATATGTGAGATGTAATCATAACACAAACATTTGAGTTAGTGAATATGGGATGGGGAAGGCATGCTGGGATTGAACCATAACACAATGAGATGTTTGGTTCTACCATAGTGTTACCAAGGCTCATAAGGATTGGGGATCTTTTCACGTAAAGAGTGGATTCCTCAGGTTATTAGTTCAAATCACTATTGTGCTGATATCATGGATAATAAAAAGTTTCTCCCCCTATTCCAAGGGCCATGAAATATTTATCAATACTTAATTTTTTTTAGGATGAATTTGGGTATGGTGTATAATATATCTAATAAGGGTTATAGAATTCTAGGAATGTATAGATTTGTAATTATGAATCCCGGTTCTTACACCCTACAGTCTTGAGTCATGACGTGTGGTCTATTTGATGGTTATGGAATGGAGTGTCTCATTACTTCTTTTAGAAAGGGTAAAAAACACGGTGGTTTAATGTTGAGGATGTCGAATCTTCATGAATATTTTGGTTATAGGGATTCTAAATCATGATCCAAGGTACTCAGTTCATGAGAACGATGTGGGAAATCATGTTGAGAATTGACCAGAACACTCTACAATTCAATGTTATTCCATAAGGATTTTAGGGCTCACAAGTATAGTGAAATAATTTTGTAGAGTGACTGATTGGGTTGATGAACATATGATCATATATAGGGTCCATGGGCATTCATGGAAATTAAAAAAATGGCCTCATGAATCCATTTAATATTTTCAAATGGAAATAGAAGATTTATGATGATCAGAGATTCTCAAATATTGATGTGTGATTCATGGAAAGTGAGAGATTTAAGATATATTTGAGGACCCTAAAATTTGTTCCACTACATAGTAAACATTTAATCTAAGAGAGGTGGTGTGAAAAATAACTACTTTAAATTTTTATAGTACAAGGTAGTGGGGGTCTCGTGAGCGTAGCCTAGGTTTTAAAAAGGATACTCAGTTGCCCCTAGGAGCTTTATAACTAATTTATATAAGCCCTAAATTTTTGTACAAACTCTGGTGAAGAAGAGTTTAGAAAGGGAAGACTCGACTTTTACTTGGGATTCCCTTTGAGGGGTTTCAACCTATATTGTTTTGTCTCTCTTTTAATAGCAGTTTACAGTCTTGAAATTTAGACAATAAAAGGTTGTAGTTTAATTTCATAAAACATTTACAAAAGTGAAATCTATTTAAGGCCATGATAAGATTTCAAAAGAGTCTAATTAGGATACCCATGTTCAAGAGTACCCCAAAATCCTTTTCAGTAGGAGATTAAAATGTCACATAAGAAACCTGTACTCTGGTTGACGGAGGTCAGGATATTGTGTCATTTTGATAAGGAATTATGATGGGTGATGCTATACACATTTTAATACCAAGTAGTGGTGAATTATTTTCCATATTATCTTAATTTCATGAAGCTAGAAAATTATCCTTGCAGTTTAACATCACATGTTAAGTATGTATTAGTATCCTTGTAGTTTAACTTCATACAGTAAAGAAGTATGAATCTACATGAATTAATTTGGAAGATATATTATATTCCCAATAAATCTATAAACATGTCTAACTCGTACATCGGAAACCAATATTTTATGAACCAGTCCTTATGCTATTAGGGGTTTATTTTTTTTTATCATAGATGGACCCAAAAATCTGTGATCTGTGAATCACTACCAATATGGTTAGGAAAATAATCAATCCATATATATTTCTTGAATTAGAAACTCTCTATGTAGGCCTGAACCATACACATAGGGGGAAATTATTTCCATTGATTTTTCTATTTGAACCCTTGATTAGTGGAATGGGAATAACTACGCATTCCATGATGATAGGATTAAGACAATACATAATTCATGATAATCCATACAATTAATTTCATGCGACAATGTCTTAAGATCCCGATGTGAAAAGGGAATATTGCATCTTAACCAGAGACCTATGATCATTGAATCAATACTTATCTTGTGATGTCCAGAATCCAAACACATATATTTATTGAATAGAGGTGAGGTGGGAGACCAAAACCATGGTTTGTTGTCCTCTCATTAATGGTCCACTATAATGCATAGTTTTGTGTCATGTAAGGAACATCATCAGTGCAGGTTAATGTCACGTGGTAAGTAAAAAAACGGTGTTCCTTTTAAGGACATGCATTTAGAACCCTTATAACCCATTCATGAACTAAAATCAATCAATCATGAGGGGAAATCCCTTACCAAACTTCCTTTGTTCGCATGATCTATGATCAGCAAGTGAAAAAGGAATGAAAAATGTTCCTCATGACAAAATGAAAATTGAGAAAAGAAAATGTCAGTTTTTATAATATGATGGATATGAAAATATTTACGATCTAGGATTCCCTATGAATATAATAAGAATGGGAATGATGTTGAATGTAGTTCTTGGACCCTGTGTAGTTTATTTTCATGAGATAAGAACATCAACCATACAGTTTAACATCTTTTAGTAAGGTATTGGATGACATGACTGGAAAGAAGAAGAATATTGTGGCTGGTCTTGTGAGTAGATGACTAAGAATTACTATGGATCATTTGGTTATATAAATTAATACACACATAGTTATTAAAAATCATTCAGTATAGTGTCATTTTAGGAGGATATCAACCATGAAATTTAACATCATGCGGTAGGAACTGTAGTCATACAACATGGAAGGAATGTAATTCTGTGATTGGGACTAAGCATATGGGTTCAATCCTCACTAAAAATCCTATGATGGATGGAATAGATAAACCGATAGTTCATGGAAAAAGTTTTTTCCAATGTGGATTCGACTTTTAGATAAGGAAATGGGAATATCATTATTCTTTCATACATATCTAGATTGTGTGTAGTGGATCATTGGTGATACAATGTGTCTCGTTTTTTTAACATCATGAAGTGAAGAAATAACCTATTAAATTTAATGTCATGTGATTGTGATGTGTTCCTTATATTTTAACATCATATATTTAGGATGTGAAACTTACTATTTAACATCATGTGTAAAGGACATCCTCCAGAATGTTTAATGTCAGGAGGTTGGAATGAGAGACATTGTGTAGTTTATCACCTTGCTACCAAGACAAGTTCTAAATTGTTTAACATCTTATGGAAAGGATAAAAGACTCCATGTAGTTTAACCTCTTTCTAATATAAATAATGACCCTTGATGGAATCTATGAAATGTATTTCATAGCAAACCTCACATTGGTGTGGGGGTGACACACTCCCCACCCATTTTAGGAACTGAGTAGTCTCCATTGTAGTGTACCTTATAAAGGATATAAGGAAATTAACTTTTGGGTTACTACTTAGAAATATTATTACCTAGTATCATAGGAGTTCTGAGAACAAATAATAATTCTCATTGATGAAGTAAATAGATACATACCTTTTTATTGAATGTCCATGTGATCTAGTTTTGATTAACAGTGAGGTTTTTGAAATATACACAAACTATTCCCATCAATCTGGTCCATCTCACTCAGCTAGTTTTATGATTTTTCATTATCCAAGAGTTTTCCCAAAATGGCTACTAAATGCAGGGGAAGGACTTAAATGGGTAACACTATCTCATTATCATACACCAATGAATATGGAATTTTTTGTGTAGAAATACTCATGATGGTATTGTAGGCCCATAAAACATGGTGGATATTTTTCATTTATAGACATATTTTCCTTATTCACCATCTTATGGAGGATATTTTATAATGTCTTATTGAATGACTCAATTTTCCCATTTCCTCCGCATCATATCTAGGTGAGTGATTTTTATGGATGTTGTAGTGCTCATAGAATATCATTAAATCTATAGAAAATAATATTGTATTGTTGTATGTTAGTAAAATGTGAGGGAATCCAAACCTAATCATGATATTGAAATTTTTTATGTTTATGGTGTTATTCATCCACACATTCATCAGGGATATTTCCTCAACCCATTTTGAAAAAAATACAATAACAATAAGAAAGTACATAAAATACTTAGCAGTTTCTGGGGGAAATAGATAAACAAAATCCATTTTCTCTATAGAAAATGGCCACAATTTTTTTCCCATATATAGAAATTATATGGGTTGGTAAATGTACAGTTCATGAATCTGGAATGCATGAAATTTTATGGTGGCATCTATATAGTCATGTGTCATGGTTTTCCTATAGTAACCCAACATCGTGATTTGTTTAGAGAGCCCGGTTCCAAAAATGATTACAATACCATGATCCTATATAGACTTCTTCTATGGTGATGGGAATATATCTTTGTTATATTCATCTAAATATGATTCCATGAAATCCTATCTTATAGAGGTCTGTATTCTTATTTAGACCAACCAAAGGGTAAATTTCAATTTTAATCATTGAATCAATTCCATTCAAGCTCATTTTGTTGGAAGAGTCCCATATTAGAGATAATAAATCATGGTATAATTTAATCCATGAGTGGATATTAGTTCAGCATGATTTTTGGTGGTGTTGACCTGATTGGTTTCTTCCATGTCACAGATGATGTTTTATGAGAGCATCCTTTGGTGTGTAATGTGGAAGATTCCTTCCTCTTGATCAGGGTCAATCGAGAATATGGTTTCATTTCCTAGTTCTTGAGTAAACAAATTATATGATAAGGGAACATGATTCAATGTTGTAATAATAGGGAGCTCCACTAATAGTATCATAATGTATTCATTGAGTGGGGATAGTTCTTCTTTTCCGATGGCATATTCACATTAATCTTCTTTATCAAGTGATATGAATATCCTTTGCCGTTTAGGTAGGCTTTTTTAAGTAGTATATCTTGTTCCAAGAGAGCGATGATGGCATGGTATTCGACAACCTTATTTTTGAATTATTTAGATAGTGACAAAGAGTTTGGAAAATTATATTAATCTTGAGAGACAAATACAATCCCTAAGACAACCATGTTGAGATCAGGATTTTCTATACATTTTAACAATAGGAAATTGAGAGGTGCAAAAAATACATCTCCCATGTCAAGGTAGTCTCATTGGCATATAAAACCTCTTCTTCTTGAAGCTTAATGCCCACTGGTGTACCTTTAGGGGTGGGATGTTCTGTTAGGAAATCAAATAGGGACATCCTTTACCTAAACTTATATGATACAAAATGAATATACTACTATTGAAAAATTACCACCCATGAAGCCAACCACCCAATAACTATGTAATGGAAAATTAATTACTTTAGAAAATCAATATAAGAAAGAAATCAGAATTTGTGGTGATGCATGAAATTCCTCATCTTATGAACTAAAAAGATGTGTGTGAGATACTTCCTCCTGACATTCAGGTATCGAGTATCAGTACCTATCTTTGTTCGAATGACGTAGTAATGTATCTTATCATTCCCCATATCATTTTATCATATGATGAGAGTTTTAAGTGACTGTTACATGTAAAACATGTATAATATGACTTTATTTCCTTTCACTAGTTCCTTTAGGACTGGTGGGTGAAGAAGATATTGAAGGAGACTATCATGTTCTTGTTGGAAGTCATAATCACATCAATAGGTGATTCCCTTATTCATTAGTTTGGTGTTGGGGTAAGATTTGATGGCTATTTTGGCTTTGAAAGACTGAATTCTGTTCAGGTTCCCTTGGAACCCCCTCAGTTCTTTGATATCCATTGTGGATACATTATATGAATATGAATAGTCCTTTCAAAGATGATTTCAATGCCATGGTGTCATACCAAAAATCCATCAAACATCCCTAATGTTATTGTAAATGTTAATTTTAGTGGATTCGTATATAGAATATGTTTCCATAGTTTGTTGAATAATTTTTGAAGATCTATGAAGTGATTATATAACTTCCCAGATTTGACCAACATGTATTCAATATAACATTATACAATTATTCTCAAGAAGGAATTAATGATATGTTGCACGATGCTTTTGTATGTAGATCAAAAATTCATCAATCTAATGAGAATGAATTGATAGAAAAAATACCTTTAGGTACACTAAAAGAATTGGATTACTCATCATCAGGGAAAATATTTATTTGATTGTACCATGAATTCCCATCCATGAAGGGAAGGGCTTGTAAGTTAAACTTTTCATTAATCTAGAGTTATGTGATCGATAATGGGAAGCCATTTTTGGGTAATTTCAATTAATATATCTATAATTAATGTAAACCCTAATCCTCAAATTATTATTTATTAAAATAGATGATGTAGGAATGTAATATTGGGTATTTGACTTATTGGATAAATTTGAGTTTGATATATATGTTAAAATCCACCTCTACATTGATAGGATGAGATGGGAGAATTCACCTATATTCCTTCTTGGAGCCTTAGTGATCTTTTGGTAAGCCTATATGGTGCATATCCAAATTTGGATTTAGTCTGAGAATTTTTGGGTAGTTTCAAGAGAACACATATCAGTATACCCTTAAAAATTAATTATGCATCTCTTTGTACTCATGTGAAATAGAGAAACTAATTGGTATAGGCCAGATAGATTCTTATATTCCAATATTATCATGTCTGATCTCAACAATGGGGGTAGATATTACTTCTTCAAATGTGGGAGTGAAATTATCGAGGTCATCATATTCTTTTTCTACCTCTAAGATTGTGAATGAATTTTCAGATGAATTTTACAATATGATCAAATCCAAATCAATACTGGGATGCAAGATACTATGAGAAAAAACATAAAATTCCTCTAATTATTTGTTCATAGTAGAGAGACTATAGAGGTGATCATCTTTTACATTTTCTCTAGGGAAATATGGAGCTTGGAACTTAGTGATTGAGTTTACTACATTGAGTAGATTGACCGGTAACAAAAAATAATTATCGAGCATACTCCATGGTTTTATATGGATGGTCCCCAAGTCATTGGAAGATACAACATGTATATTTCCATCCACCATTACTTTCATTGCGTCCATTTTTTGGAAACCTTATTTATTATATGTGCTTTCATAAGACTCGAATGGGGAATATTAACTATTTATTATGCAAACCTTTCTATTTATTGGGTATTTTAGTCACAAATGGAATGTAAGAGGTACCAGACATGGCTGTGAAGACAAGGTCATCTGAGAAGAAAATTATCTGTAGTGTCTTGCAAGATAATCATGAACTCAACATTTGATGTCAAATCCCTAGAATGAGTTGTGAGCTTCATGTTCCCAATATTTATTTTCTCACCCTTAAGATACCATTTAATGGACATATTTTAAGAAGATAAATCTCCCTCTCTATATCCAAAATATCGAAGGGTTTTAATTGAGATAATGGTGATCCCCAATATATATAAAATCAAATCCCTTTGGACATCGACATTATTGAGTCATTCATAAACATATAGCATCCTAATGTGTTACTATATGACCACTTCTTAATCCTACTATATTAATGAGATAGGGACATGGAAATATGATTGAATGGTTTCCACTCAATTAACTCAGTTGTAGTGAATTCCTCCTCGATCTCCCATGGTATATGAAGGGATTTAATGAGTACCTCCCAGATTAATTTTTAGATATGAATAAAATCTATTTTTGAGATCTTGGATGGGAAAATGGTTAGTTTTTACATAACTAAATAATTATGTGCCAGACTTCAAGGCTTTCTTGAGGTGTTGTTTCTCTTTGTTGTGTAGCTCAAAAGTAAGGATATCTCAGGTATACTGGTCTGGTGCTTGCGTAGATGTTATGGGAGAATAAAATTATAGTGTAATTGATTATACTGACCTTACCTATTCTCTATTATGATCACATAATTTCACCCCCACTAGGTGTCCATGCAATAGAACTCGGCACATGCGACCACTAGAGGGTTTTGGGACTCCTCCATGTCTCTGTTAGACATTCTAGAATGTTTTTCCATAATTTTATACTCTATATATATATTGTGAGTGGATATGATCAAAATATTTGGGTTTTACACATCTGTGTTTTCCTATGTACCCTTGGTTCCAAGGCATGAGGCATCCTCCTCCCTATTCAGGTAATGGGAACCTATATACAGGGAAATATTCACCACTAGAGCGGGGGTGTACCGAGTGTATCACATTGACATATCCAAAGACGATATATTTATCTGATGAGGGTTCTATTCACTAGGGTGGTTCCTATGCTGGAGATGTTTTAGGGAAGAAATATAGATGAGTCAAACTTATGTCAAAGCAGAATATGAATATTCATTTTCTTTTTATTAGGGTGTATAATGGTTACATCCAAAATTTGGTGGAATATTCTATGTCACCTCCATAAGGGGTGGAACTGTTTTTGGTTTTTGATGTTTTTCTCCCAAGGAGGTGTGATATCGACAAACTAAATTTTTGAGTCATCCAGTTGTTGAATTTATACCCACACCTAGATGTAAATTTCATCCAATAAAAATTCAATTTTGAAAAGGAAATGGTTATGAAATTCACCTACAATATAGAGTTATCTAACATCACCTTTCCAAAATAGACCATGCTTTAGAGGATTTCCTTGAAGCTAAAGAAATCCTAGATTTTGTGACCCAACATTCATAGAAATAGAATTAGTTATGGTGATCTGTGAGGTTAATATCATTTTGATTTATTGTCTTTGGTAGCTTGAGTAGGTTAATGTCTACATATGTGAGGAAATATCCAAGGACTTGTTCATTTTTGAGGGTGTATGATTTATTTACTCATTCTTCAAATCTTGGGAGATCTGGATCCCTTTTTTCTTTAAGTCAAGGGATCATTTTTTGGTTTTTTACTTCATAAGAGGGAATGGACGATTTGGGACCCACCTAGGTTCATGAATAAGAATTGATTGTAGTTTAATTTTAAATTTCTTTGTTTCATATTTTCATAGCCTTTCCCCATAAACTGAGGGCATGAGTCATGATTTGGATAATGTTACCTGAATTTCATACTACAATCATTGTTTTATTTTAATAAAATGATCGAATATATCCATATATTTAATTAGGATCATAGGCATCTACATCTTATCTCAAATATGTTTAGTATGAAGTTCCAAAAATTTCTACAAAGAGAGAGGGATATTGTGTTATTAGTTTAAAACATTATATCTTTCTATGAAGTCAAACACCCTCTCATTTTTTCATTTGTTGTAGTTCAATAGCTCAAAAACATTCATTTTCTTTTGTATGGAGCCGAAATGTGAATGGAATTGATGTTGAAGGTCTTCCCATCAAGAAACTTTTCTTATTGGAATATTTATATTCTAAACAAGGGTTGAATCTATTATATTCTATACAAAACAACTTATCTTGGTTACCCCATGTTGATCTTGAGGGCCCAATATTTGACTATAATGGGATACGATGTTAATGAGTTGTTTTTATGGGACTCACATGCTGTCAAAGGTGAAGAAGGTAGTATTCCTAAAGTGGGTGGAGGCAAATTGTAATCCACATATTCGGGATATATATTTCTCTCATGATGTATAGGTATGCGTCTCCTTTATATAACTACGATTCTAGTAGCCAGAGACTTGATAATGTTGAAAAATTCCGGATGTATTAATGTTTGAGACAACTACATTCTATAGAGAGTCGGTGGGGTTTGGTAATGTGGCCACATTTTCATCACCATCAAGTTTTATATTGACGTGGTATATAATATCACTATACTGGAGCGAAGTCATGATAATTTTTGACTTCCTAATTTATATAGAACAACTTCCTTGATATGGAGCTAGTTGAATTATTAGAAGTCGCTCTTGTAGGAAGATCAAATATTTATAGAAGTATTAGAGGAGTAATGTTTTCCTCACCTTGAAGATGTTACCCAATGAGAATATTTCTTTTGAGTACCTCCATGTTATGGTATATGAGAGTTTGTATCCAATTCTCGTATCAGGAAAATTGTTCCTCTATAGAAGGATTTTCGGTTCTTCTTGGTGGTGATTTGGATGTATACACCGAATTAACATTATATTTATTTGTGTTCCACTATATTGGTGGTTAATCGATATTTAGAGTTTCCGTATGTTGGATCCTCCTTAGGTTCTTGTGTTATGTAGCTATAGTGGGTGCATCTCAATCCACCTATCAGGGTGTATGTTCTTTGTTGTCTCCCTCTTTATTTGCATCTTGATCAATGTTATCTATTATGTTGATGGTAAAGACATTTATAGAGGTATATCAAGAAATGTTATTTATCCCATCACCATTAATGAAACATGATGATTATACACTACCATAATTAGAGTCCTTTCTTGAACCCATGGACATATTAGGCAATTTTGGCATGCAAACCCAGTGGGGTATGATTGAGTTATCCATATGATTCTCCTACATTAGTACATGAATAACGACCTTGAGAGAGTTTCTATTCATGTTTATTGAATGAGATCCGAATAGCAGAGGTTTGTCTTGTTGTTTTAGAATTGGATTGGATGATGACCTTAAGGATTTTCGTCCCTACCTAGTGAAGACTGATTCCCTATACAGTGATGATGATGATAATACCCCAGTCCGATTGGATTTTGTATAATCAGAGCTGAAATTTTCATTTATTGATACTGTTTTTACTGATATGATTATTTCAATGAAGGATTTTATGATTTATGTGACAAATATATAGATATAAATTTAAACAGCTTAAAAGGATAGGGTTGATCTGGAATCAACATTGATTTCCCTAGGGCCCTCTTGGGAGATGATGAATAAGGTGATGATGATTGAGATATAAATTCCCACAACCCAATGGGATGAGGTTTGTTTTCAACTACTTCTGATATTTTCTAAATCCTTCCAGGTATTGATGATTTTTTGCATGAATGATATTGTAGATATCTCTTGGCCTAGAGGGAGGGGTTTACTCTTAGAAACCTAATATGGTAGCTGCTTTTCTGATTTATCTAATGTGGGACAATAATTCTTGTGAAATAGCTAGGTGTAATTTCATCCCATGATGGGAGTCAGTTTCTATGTGAAGTAGTTGGTTGGATTGCAAATTATTCTTTCATGTCCAAGATACATTCTTGTTTTTCTGAGGGGTCTTATTGATAAGAACTTTGGTTTCCCCTCCCTCATTTCATGATGGCATGGAACCATTGAAGCAAGGGAGTTATTTTTTAGTGACCAACTGGCTCCCACGTAACCCAATCCCTTAATTCCTCTGAAGTATATGACATTACAGGATGTCGTATCTGGGGGATTTTTCTGTTATGGGGATATAGAGAATTTAAATGCTTCATATTTCTCATATCACTGGATATATACCTCATATAATTCTCTATAAATCAGTCATTTAATAGTTTTCATAATGTGGTGAAAAACCTACATAGTATTTTTTTCATGCCCCTACATTCCTAGGATTTAAGCTATAGAAAATGGTGCCCATATCCCACTGAAAATAGATTTTATTGAGTGTCTGAAGGTGATATATTTATCTTGAATAAGGATGATGTCCAAGCATTAATTTCTGATGTGTAGCCCATTGTTTGGGGTAGATAAGGCTTGAAATCCTTATAGATATCATATATGATCTCATTTTTAGATGTGGAGTGGGGAAAAACAAGGTGGGGAAATATTTTCTTACTAACTTTATGCTTATATCAATATGAGGCTCCTCTCCATTCGAATTACATGCCCCTATCAAGTCATAGTATAGAAGGTTCTTCTCGAGGATGCCAATTAACCATAGTAGTGTGATACTGATAGTTGATGGGGAACAATTAACGGTAAACACATATGTTTCATGCACCTATCTATAAGAAATAGTTTATTTGTTTTAGAACATATCTATAAGAAGGTTTCTAGAAAAGGGGTGGATTTTCTTGTTTTGGGGAGATATCACCATGGGGATGTTTACCATGATGAATGATTGGATAAGTGTCCCTATGATCCATATTAAAACTACCATGATGAGTACTATCACAATAATTATCATCTTTTTCATTGATTATATTGTCGATAGAACCTTTGGTTGTAGAGAATATGTGTCCAACAAACTCCCAGAATCTATAATTGACTGGATTACAGATATAATCTGAATTCTTCATCATTTTAGTTATATGCCAACTTACCTCTTGGGATTATGTAGGGATATGTTTTTATTATATTATAGTAACATGAATATATTGATAAATGTCTGGTGCAGTGGTAATCTGATCCTACTATTGAAAATATATATGAATATTCCAATGATATTCTATAATATTGTAATGGATATGAGCCTTAACCAAGGTATGTTCTTCTCCCACTTGGTGATACTCTATCAGAACTATTATATGAGACCAATCTAAATACTTTGTAATATGCCATTGGACTTGTTGGATTTGAATATGATCCCATCTTGAGGCTTTCACCACTCTCAATTATTGAGCCCTAGATAAAATGGGAATGTGAGCCTAGTTAAAATATGAATTAACTTTTAGAATATGATAACAGACCTCCAGAAATAGAGATGGTATATGATCACTATCATGTTTATTCTCATAATTAATTTTATATAGTCATCCGTCAAACGAATTAGAGATATGAGCATAGATTCGGTGATCTGATATAATATTCCATGTAGATTCACTAACATTAATACGATCCCAGCTCAATGTATGTTCTACTCTCACTTGGTGAGCCCTAACCAAAATGTGGATATGATCTCGATCCTAGTCCTTTGGATAATGTCATTGTACTTTTTCAATAAGAATATTTTTATGTATCGAGGCATGTGTTTCCCTCACTTGGTGGGCCCTGACCAGAATTTGGATATAATTTAGACCTCGGGCCTTTGGAATATTCCTCAAGTAATCTTAGACTGTAATGTACCTGTGTCCCATTGTTTGTGTCACTGTCACTTGGTGATCCCAATTCTCAATGAGTATATGTTCCTAGTTTGGTGCCTCTCCCTTCACTAAAATATCTCAATAATCTTAATAGATGAGAGCAAGAATGTGTGATTTCTATGGAGAAACAACATTTTTTTGATGATCAGAGTTTTGTTCTACCATGGTTGTAGGCATAGGAATATGCTCTTGTCCCTATATTTAAAACAATGATAGAATTCTCTATAGAGTTCTTTAGTAGATGCTATGATGTAATGACACATTAGTAAAGTTTGAACATCCATGTAATCCGAAACATTTTTTGTTTCCAATATATACTAGTAGATTCATTCAATTTAATTGGGGATATGATTCCACTTCTATCCTTCTTATCCCATTGTAATATGTATATGGGATTCATTCATGGGGGTAAGGATATTGGCACCCCCCATGATTGTTGTAGGGATGTGCCCACAAAATTCTTCTGAGTGAGTATAGATATGTGATTTCCCACGGATTACAACTGGAACATGCTGGTAGAAATCATTATAAAGTGTGGGGTTATCATACCACTCATTGTTATCTAGAGTTGTATTCACCCAATGTGTCTTCATTGGTTCATGTACATGGCAATCAGAGGTGGTAGTGTGTCGGGTATTATCCTCTACATAAAAATCAAGGGTAGAATTTGGATGGAGATTGTGATGGTGATTGAAAGGAGACCTCATTAATTCCCCATAAAAAACAATAGAGATTTATTGTACCCCTTGATCAACCTTCATTAGATACCAAAGGTGGTGTGCCACTATGGGGATAAGCTCTTGAAGAGGTTAGCGGCAGTGACAGATTCAATTATCTTTACTGTTGCTTTATTGAGATGATTTAGACTCATAAGTCTTGGTACATTTAGACCCTAATAAGAATATTCCTAGTCTTTGATAGTAACATGTTGATGATATTCATAGACTATTGAATTATTTACCCTACGATTAATATATTCGGTGGGTGGGGTCATTTTTAGTCCCGCAAGGGTTGCAATTGTAGCTGGTTTTATAGAATGGACACTGAATGAAGACATTATATTAGTTTATGGTGTTTTTTTGAGATAAGTAACTATAATCATGACTGAATTAAGGAAAAAATTCATTGATTATTGCATCATTGTAGGTGAGATATGTGCTCAATCACATATGTATGGGTAACACAATTGTCTGTTTATTCCGGATCTGACCATTATGCTCATGTAGACATGTCAATGTGATGATGAAATTATTTCATAAGGATTTTGGATATAGAGGAAAAGCCATAAGACTTTTTGAAGTTTTTTATTCTTTTATAGGATATGAAAACATTCTTTTCTAATGAATCATAAAATGATCAATCTATTATTTGAGAGATTCACACTGAGCTCACAATTTTGGTTTCATTGAGAACATAATCATTTTATGGTGTAATCCATGAAGTGCAAAAAAAATTCAATGGCAAGAACTGGGAAGCATATCTATCTTATCTTGTAAAGAATATTCCCTAGTTAGATTATTTCATGTTAGTTTCAATATTTTTTGATTCATTGGAATGATATTCATGGGAATTCAGTTTGTCTAGATGATTGAATATGGGGTGTTCAATGTTTTTCACAATCATTAATGTTGGGTTGAAAATTTATTTTTAACTTTCTTAGAAATTATCATGGGTTCTTACATCCAAAAGAATGTACTTACATGCTTTCATAAGATAGGCGGTCAATTGGTGTTTCCAAACCAATTGAATTTAGTAAATCACATTGGTCGAGAGAATATGGGGTTGGTATCCTCAAAATATTTTAGGGGGAATTATTTCCTAATATGGGACTCTCTTATATATTTAAGATATGTTAATTAATATCTACCTAATCCTGATATGAAAATGATGAACCTAATAAAATGATCATATTTTAATTCTTTAATAAGTGAAAGGAAATATTTTAGTGATCCCATTTGTTGGTAAATGAGTATCTTCATCATTTTCTCCAAACAGTTACCTTCTGATATATTTAATTTCTACCTCTATGAACATTGGAATTTTCTACTATGAAGAGAGGTTTTTTTAATATGGTTAGGATGGGATTTACCCCTTATGAGGCATCCTATATATCCATCTTATAGAAGGAATAAAAAACCATGTAGTTCTTCAAACTCACACAGTATAACGTCATACAAAAAAGAAATATATGAGGAACATAGAAACTATTTAATTAAGATCCAGACTCTTGGAGGTATCCTTTATATCCTACCACTTTTCTAGAATTACACATTGAGGTTTTCCTAGATGATTGAGATTCATAATGAGAATGACGTGACCATTGAAACTCCCTAATCTTATATGATCTATGCTTTATGTGAGAAATGGGAGATATCAAATATTTACTCCCACTACATATTGATGTGATAATTACATACTGAGATAACACATTTATGTTTTAACAAGAAGCTCAGTCCTTTGGAAGACATCCAACATATCCTGGTTATTACAAGAATCAGATTTCACATAGTCTAGTTGACTTCCTAGTCTACTAATGGATGATAGTGAATGGTCATCCCATGTGAGATATTGGGCCTAGATTATTAGAATTTCGGGACATTGGGGGACTTAAATTGACGTGGATTATCAATTGAGCTCATGCCTTAGGATGGTATCCTAGGTATATTGGTTATTTCATAGTTTAGAGTCATCATAGATTTTTTGGCCAGGGATTACTCATTTTGGTTGTCCTAATATATATGACATATCATATTGTTCTATTTATTGAGGATTACACACTGAGGTTTCCCTAATATATAGAGCCATTTATTTCATTCCACTGATCAGGGATTAGAAAACTAGGTATACCTAATATATGGATACAATCATATCATTCTAAATATCAGGGCATACACACTAGGGTTTCTCATATATATAGTGGAAATAATTTCATGTGACTGATCAAGGCTAACAAATTAGGATTTCTGAAAAACATGGTGTCGATAATAACATTCCACAGATCATGTCTTACACACCATGTTTTCCCTTATATATTGAGATTTTTACATCTTTCTATTGATTATCTAATACACAATTATAATTTCCTTATATATGGTTATGGGAAGAGGTTATCATGTCTAGGTATGTCTACTTGAACTGGCTTGGTTGTTTTCCTATTTTGTTTTATTGCCTACCTAACATACCTTGATTTCCTTCTTGAGATGTCTTGATTGTCTGACTCACATGTAAGAGGATGTCTAGACATGCCTTGTTAAATTGAGAACATTTCCAAAGTCATTCAAATAATTTAGTTTAAATGTTCTAGGGATGTAGTATAATATGGATGGTATATCTGTAGTCCATATCATAACCAAGAATGATATGCTCGGAGGACATCTTAATACCTTATATCACATTCTTGGATGGTGTCCCATGATTTGTATGGCCAATCCTATTTCATTACAATAGGTGTATGACTTGAGCAGAGGGTTCTATGAGATCTGGCTCACTTTTCTGGTGTAAATCACAGAATATCTTATGGCATGTCCTTGTGTTTTCATGAATCATGGATGACATGTTCTGGTGTCATTGTGAAACCTATCTCGTATTCTTAGAGGGTGTTGTGAGATCTAGAGTGTTGGAATGTAGGGCTCTGTGAGACATAACATACATACCATGGTGTCCTCATATAACTGTCTGAGGAAACATAATGATCAAGTTGGTGAGCCCAAAGGGATTCACGAGACTGAGGTGGCTTGCTGAGAGGGTTCCATGATCCTCTATTGACATGTATGAAAGATATTGCATGATCCAAACAAGTTGCGAGGATGTATTATTGCTTGGGAAATATGTCCTAGTGCTATCACATGATATGAATGAGTCATGAGCATCCCATGAGGATTTGTGCATATGTTCATCCAATATGAATTTTATATTTTAGTCTATATTACATTTTTTATTTCATATTTTCCTTAATTGTGTTGTGTTTTTTAGGTTTCCCATGAAGCATTAGACCTAAAAGATCTATCTATCAAAACCCTTTTAACACACTAATATTTTTTCATGTGATCTCAAGTGATCATGCGATGTTCATATGGATGATTTATTATCATCTAGTTATTCCATGAATTGTATATAATGAAAAAAGCTTTTTGATCATGATATTTTCCACTTCGACAAGTCCTCTATGATTCATAAATGAACGGTTGAATGGATCCAAAGATACATTTTTTTGTGATGTGGAAGATGCATTTATGGGCCATGCATTCCTAATTATACTCATCCTTGTTCCACACGTATCTCATAGATTCAAGATATAGTTGGAGGAGGGATGAAATGTGCTACACATGATCAAGAAATAATTTATTAGGGGGGGGGGGGTGAATGAGTTTTAATGACTACATGAAAATTCAGATAGCATCCCATTTATTATATTTTAGGTAATAAAATGGTGGATTTCCGGATCACGTGGACATTCCAAGGGGGGCTGTTTGAGGTACAAAAGACATGTATGAGGGTTGTAGTGATATCTAGAAGCCTATTTTTTTGGATTTCGCTTGATCTGAGATGACATAGACATGATATTTTACGAGAAAAAAGTTGCATTTAAGGGGGTGATAACAAGATCTTGTTGTCATGCCAAGGTGTCCCATAGGACCAGGCTAACTCTGGGCCTATAACTATTTTAGCATAAAATCAGTATATCATTTTCTCACAAGAAGCTCCAATCATTTCCATTTTTATTTCCTTATTTATTTTACAATGACTATGGATTTCATGAGTTTTGTAACAGTATTGTTAAATAAAATCATTGTACTCATCGAGGTTGCATTTTGTGACAAAAAAGGATTATATCGTGATGAATGATCATTTTCATGGATATATCCTTCTATTTGGATTCAGATCAAGTGGGGGAGCACAGTAAAGCATGGACATGTCTAAATCCATTCACGTGAGGAGGGTGACATGCTAGCGGGATCTTTCATGAAAAAAAATGTTTCTAGGACTACATGGGGTATGGTGAACCCCATGGGTATATCATATGAATATTTATGACTGTGAAAGACCTAATAACTTTATATATTTATCTATTTATATTAATAGTATTTTGGGTGGTTTTTTAGGATCCCACCAATTGAAAAGTGTTAAGACATGGGGGAGAACATTAGGTATTCTTCCCATGATCAACTAGTGTATATGATGCCTTCGAAAGAACCATAGGATTGTCCCAGCGGATCTGCGAATTCTGAAGAAGGACATGTGCCACACAAGGCATATTCGTATAAGCTTATAAAGGTCATGATATCATTTTTTTCTAGAGGATCATGTGATCCAGTAATTAGGGACACCCTCTTCTTACATTGCATTGTAGAGAAAATAATACCCATGTTTAAGGTATTTATCCCTTTATAGATTTTCCGATTCGAATCTCGCGGGTGTCAAAAACACGTTACATGAACTAATGTTAAAATTTATCTCCTTAAATTTATAATTTTAATTTTATAATATGATTCAAATATTTTATATAATAATTATTTTTTATTTAACTAGTCTTATTTTGTTTTTAGGTATAAAAATTATGTTTTTGTGATTAATATTAGTCACCAGAATAATGACGAAACAATTATTCTAAAATTATTGCATTACTAATATTATAAAATATATTATCAATAAATAAAATTTAAACACATTGAATAATTAATCTATTATTATTTATAAAAAAATAAATAATCATTTTAACAATAATTTAATCTGTAAGAAATACAAATATAAAATTTACATTTCATAATGGTCAAAATTACATTTTTCTACTAAAATAGTTTTTCTTCACATTATTTATTTTAGGTTAAAAGCTAATTTTTAGTGTTAAGAAATATAATTGGATTAAACAGAGTCCAAATTTAGTTATAACATAGAAAAATGTTTGTACATGGGTTATTTTATCTATTTTATAACACATAAAAACAATTATTTAAAAGCTAGTTACCTAGATTAAAAGTCAAAGAGTAAAATGTAATAACACAATGTTAAACACCCTATAACAAGTTTAAAAAACTTTTATAGAAATATATACACCCAAAACACCCAAAAATTAATTTTTTTTCATTCATGAGCCCTTTAATCTCGAATAGTATCATGGAATTATTGAAAAACGATGAGTACTTCTAATAGTGCCCATTTTCTTCTCTTATAAAAGGATACCACTTCCTCCATTGAAGGGTTATGTATAACGTTTGTATTCCTCTTTTAAACGTTTCTATTTTATACCACCATAATAAATTCTAAATTTATAAATCAGGTTCTCAAACTAAGATATCATAATCCATTCAATTAAAATGTGTATTCTAAGGAAAGATAAAGTCTCCAATGTAAGTATCAGCTCATTCTTATGATTATATTATTAAACCTAATATTTAAAATATCATATCACCATCACATTATGTTGACTTATTTTTCACTATTATATTTTTATGATTTTATATTTATGGTACAATACATAATTTATTCATTTCCATGCACATAGAAAAAAATAAAGAAACATCATTTAAGCGTGTGAATGGACTACAACCTTCAAGAAACAAGACTTTTCAATTTTAGTACATTTTTTATTATCTAAAATCATCAAATTTGGTTCCATATAATTAAAAATGTATAATAATATCATTATATTTCAATTTTTGTGATATTATGTCAAAATAAATGCATCCTTAATTATAATCACAAAATGTGTTAAAGCGTGTTCCAGTTTGGATTGGTTTAATTATTACATGATTATTTATATAAAAATATATCACAGATAACTGTGAGAACTTGAAAAATAACATAATTATAACTTAATAATTAAATCATGATGTGTATATGGTTATAGAAAGGTTACATTATATTCGTAACATATAATTAAAGTATATTTTTTTTGTTTTCTAAAATAACCGAAATAAGCCGACACTAATTCCATTTTCATGTAACATACCTAAAATTATTATGGAATATAATAAGATATTTAAATAGGAATATAAATTATATATTAAACTTTATTAAGAGATTTGTTAATTATGAACATGATATAAATGAATTAGTAATGATACCAATATTATAAACAAAAACACAGCTAAGGTGATTGAAACATGATGGTTGAAATAAATTATAAATAGTAGGTATAATTATATTAAATAATTTTAAATGATTAAAATAAAAGGAAACATGTATTAATGAGGTTGTGAAATAAATGGATAATGTAGCTATTTTCTAAAATATGTTATAATTTCATTGACAAAGAAATGAAACAAGGTATGGTTTTCATCTCAAAACATCCCTCTTTGAGACACATGTTATTTTATGTACCTAATTTCATTGAAACTGGGTGTTTAAAAATAATGCTATTTAATATATCACAAACTATATTTTGATAGGATATTTTAACATCAAATTAATAAATTATCTCATTTATAGTGTTTTATTTGAATATATCTAAGGTCATAAGGGTTTATTTCTCTCAAATTTTTATCCGTTGAGATATGGTTAAACAATAACCAATGTTTCATTTTAAATTATGTAAATACGTCCATATTTTAATTTTATATCATTATACTTTTTAATTTCATTTTATTTGATGTTTAATTTATATGTTTACATCCCATGGGGTTTAATTCAAAAATTACAAAGACATTAAGGGGGTTTTATGGCTCAAATATTACCATCGAGTCATAATCAATCTTCATTGCCTAATATATTTCATGATTGATGTATTACAACTGATAAAGATTTTAGGTTTTATTCACTCCATATTTTCATGGAAAATCATGGATAAAAAAAATAATTCTTCCTTAATGTTAAAAAATATTTCATTAAAATGCTATTTTTAAGAGTAATTCTCATTTATTTTGATGGATTTTTCCTCTATACCAATTTTTTATATCCCACCAATGTCCTCATATAATTTTTTGTAACCTAATATGGATTATTTTCTATGGTTAAAAAAATTATATTTTTCAGTTATTATAAAAAAATTAAAACACTATTTTAACTATGTGGGTTTCCAATAAGGTTATTCCACACTTTTGTTAATACTCACATATTGTATGATTATTGAGATGTGTTTCGAGCCATGTCATATATGTTTTTCTTCCTTATTGATATTTTTAAGATCTTATATCACTATAAAATTTTTTATGATTATCAAATAAGTTTTTAACCATTTATTATGATATGGACATCTTCCTCTGGTTCTCCCACATTTTTATCTATTAATCTATGTTTCATTTTTCAATTACTTTTTGTTTTAGGTCAAACCATTATTAGGTTTTTAATTTTTAGGTTAGGATGATATTTATATCATTTGAGATATCGAGAAATGGTTTATAGTAGTATGATTATATCAGAATGACTTCAAGTGTGATAAAGTATATGTTTATATATCCATCCCCAAATATATTAAAAAGTTCAGTCTTTGGGGAACATGACTATTTGTGAGATGTTTTTTATAACATTAGATTAATGTATTATTTAGTTCATGTTTTTCAGGGTCACATTAGTTTTTATATCTTCCCATTGACGATTTTTATTTTATCAAGATAGTTTCTTATCATCTGTCTCTATCATGGAACCTCCCTTAAGTTATAAATATGTTGCATTTATCTATCCTGAGGAAGTACGTACCATATTTTTCACATGTATTAATTATAGAGGTTTTCCCAATAGATCATGTTATTTTATATAATGTTAAGCTAGTGTAAATATATATTTTTAGATATGAAGTACTAGGGAACAAGTCTAATCAGATCTGTAAGGTTTTCTTAAGGAATCAAAAATTCAAAAAAGCTACAATGAGACACATAGATACAATGCTGAAGAGACATCGAGACATCATATTATTATTAATTCAACATATTTTTTTTATAGTGAATTCATTTTATGGGGGGTATAATTTAACACCCCAAAATGTTGTACTCATTTCCTTTGAAATTAACATGAATTATGTGATTGCACGATTTATATTCTACCCCTAGTATAAATAAACCCATGCTGTATTTTAAAATTATAAATGATCAATTAGATTAGTAGGTATAAATAAAAATAACCACATTATAAAATATTTATAGAAATTATTTCCTAAAATAAATGTAATGATCGATTATTGAGAAATAATCCTCAATTTTTGAATAAAATAATTTAATGGTTAAAGATTTATTTTTTGTTGAAATGTATTTTTTACATGATATTTATTTTATTCTTAAATATTATGTTAATAAATATTGACAAATAGTTTTAATGAAATGTATTGGGAATTGTTTAGTAATAATCCATAAAATAGTAATATAAAGGTTATAAATAAATACAAAATCACCTAAAAGTAATGAAAATTATTCCTTTTAAAAATATTTTTGTTAGTGTAATGTGTTTTTATAATAAAAAAATTAAATAAATCATTATTGATATCATTTATTCATGAAATGTAGTGATTATATATTCTGTCAATTATTTAAACATTTATTTTTTAGTTTTTACTAGGGAATGCATCAATGTAAATTGAGTTTTACGCTTAAAAATGCATTTTTGTAAAACATGTTTTCATTGGATTTCATGTACTTATTTTAAAATTAATTTTGTGCCACTTATAAAAATTAAATTTGATAAAATGGATTCAATAATATGAATAAATAATTATAAAATTTTACAAGGAGTCCATATTCCTTTTTTATGATAATAAAAAGTAAAAATTGTGAAAAATTATTACCATCCTTATGGTAAGAAGGGTTTACCGGGGTTTATGCTTGAAGATAAGTGTAAGAATTCCACATAAAAATTTCTAATTGTTAATGATTGAAGATATTTTTTGTCTGTTTTATATTTCATTTTAATATTTTTCCATTTTGAAGCATTATAATAAAGGAATACATTTAATATATTTTAATATTATTTGTAATAGTTAGTGTTTCCTCTCCCTTACTTCTAAAAGGGAAATTCATTCCACCAATATTCAACGCCTTATAAACTACGAAGAACTAACTTAGAACCTTATTAACATCCTTCCCCTCAACCTATATCCCTTGGTATTATTCTATAACAAATATCTTAAGGATTAAGGGGTAAACCAAATGATTTCTCTCATATAAGAGAATGATAGAGTACTTATAAATAAATTCAAATATGAGTGTGGGGTTTTACTTTATAATCTCATTTTTTTATATGATATTTTATGAAAGTAAATATATTAAACACTTGGGGGTACAATTACATTCAAACACATGCACACACACACACCACACACACTGGCCAAAGAGGGAGGACATAGACCCCTAAGGGGATAGTCTACCAATCAATCCTTATTTAAAATTTACATTGATCATAGGCCAAATGGAAATGAATCTTATTACATGGCCTAAAATCCTAGTGCAGCATCAGTTTTGCATCATCCAAAAAATGTCACTAAGAATGCATCAGGATAGTGTCACTGCCATTATATTTCATCATCTGTGTCATCACCGACATATTACTTACACTAAATATGGCTTGATCCTAGGTCCTTCAGGATACCATGCATGAGCCTTTTCCACTAGTGTATACATTCATTGGCATTGTTTATGATTAATTCTATAATGAAAAAATTTTAATATCTATTTCATTAAAATAAATTTTTTTCTTCTCCACCAATTATCTCTATATATTACATGTTTTACTTTCATTTTGATCTTTTTAAGTACAAAAGAGACTTAATGATTATTTTTAAGGAAAACCCAATTAGTTTTTTTGTTTGGTCAAGAATATATTTCTTAAATGTCTATATTTTTTGGAATATTTTTTCAATAATTATTTTTTACACTATAATGAATGATTAATATAATTTTAAACCTTTTTGACCTTTGATTAAAATTTATTAATATGAATAATCTTGCCATTTGATGAACGAGGTAACTTTTTACCAATACTATGAACAAAATATTTCTCTTAATGTATATTGCATGAACTAATTTTAATTTTATTATCACTGGTATCTTCTTCAAATATTTCTTTATAAATTTTCATTTTTTTTCAATGAAAATAATTTTCTAAAAATTTTTTGGGAACTTTTAGATAAAAAATATTTTATTTTAAAATTAAAAGGGTATTTTCTTTATGAATTATTCTTATAACCCTTAAAAAAATTCATCTATGATAATTTCCATTTAGGTTTCTTATGATTCACTAGGGGTATTATTCTATGACACCATCCTTATTCTTTCTCTGGACAGTTTATGATTATGATGATGAAGTAATGACGAAATGTTTCATGGGTGATTCTATTATATATCTCTAAATCATTTTGTAAATCAAAATGTTTTATGATATAAATGTGTATATTTAGGGAAATAATTAGCCTAAAAGTGGGTACATTATCGGTTAACCTAATCCCGAAAAGGGTAAAATATAGGTTATCCCATGCCTAAAATGGGTACATAGTTGGCTAGGCCCAGAATAACATGTTATGAATATATTGGTGGGATGAAATGATATAATATTTCATTGATTATGACAATTTATCAAATTATGACACACTATTCTGACATGATCTATTTTTAATGTTCATCTTTCATTGATTATGTTATTTTGTTCCATTATGATTCATGTGTAAGGAACATACTAGCATTATTCCATGAACCATGATTATGATCTATAAATTTCGGGGTATGGTTTTAAAATTTTAATATCATGTTCTTATACCACTATTCCCATGCTATTCTTAATTGATCATTAATATATCTATTGTTTACCCTTATTGAGCATCTAAGCTCACCTTTTATTATGTTTTATTTTCCATATGATATAATGAAATGTTATATTAATATATGTCTAAGAATTGTTATATATTTCAATAAATTACTGGGAGATGATTTATATTTTTCTTGTTTCATTTTTTATGCTTTTAAGTTTCCAAAGACCCAAAACCATTATGAATAAGTCATGGATCAAAATGATATATAATTAATAATCATATAATAAGATATCATATTTATGTATGTAAAGTGTGGGCCACCTATTGTGGGGAAGTGATTATTTGGTACCTTCTATCCATATTATTTTATTGTTAGGATTTTATTCTTTGATGGGGTATAGGTTATGTGAGCCTTGGTGAGGATGGGTGACAGGGGAACTAATAAGTTCATGTGGGTTCTTATGATTGTTCAAGGAAGCTTTAGTGTATTTTTTCCACATATAAATGAGTTGTTTTAGATGGATCCTACAAAGTTTACATGTATTCTCACACTAATATATATATGTATAATGTTTCTAGAATTATATATGGTGTTCTATCTGGACATTAATATCTCGAATCATGGAGTTATTTTTGGGGTTTCTTCACAAGAGATTACATTTTAATCTTATTTTTATGAATTTTATTTGTTTGAAATTTTGATTAATTGCGTTTAATGTGGGACATTAGTATTATTTTATATTATTTAATTTATTAATGGATTTCATATACTATTCCTATGTACTTTATGGTTAATTCCTCTTATTTTCACGTTATATACCCCTGATGTTATTCAGAAGCCCACAAAATATCAGAGATGGGACTCACAGGTCACTGTAATCCTCAAGGTAGGCCTACGACGGGTTCCTAGTGGGGAATGTATTCATAGACTGGTATCTGATTTAGGAATTAGAGTTAGTATGGAGTGAAGAGTTAGGTAATATTGAGGATTTCATGGTTTTTCTGGGGAACATTATTATCCAAACAGAGTGTTTTTTGTAGCTTGCAGGGTGGATATGACATAGGTGATTTGGACCCATGGGTATCTGATGAAAGGAACATAAGATCATTGAACATCCTAAGAAAGATAATATTGATTTTATGGTATATAATTATAAGGGTTGCATACATCATACATGAGTGATCTTGTATTTTGAATTATGGTGATTTTGGTGAAATTAAAATTAATTCGATTAAAGTAATATAAAATAAATTTCTTACTACAAGGATTATATGATTTAATTATTATTTTTTTGGGAATATTGGTTGTGGTTTTCTAAATGTGGTTTAGTTTGGTCAGGTTTAATAAGGTCATCTGGCTTACTATCATTGTATTAAAATTGATGAGGAGGGTAAGTCTTGGAGGAGGATATTTTTTAGTTCCAACATTATAGATTAAAAAATTATGGGGGGAGGATCTATTATTTGAAGATTGGGTGTTAGATGGGGGAGATCAAGTCTAACAAATGTTTATATCATTTTAAGAAATGGTTTGTGGTTCCACTATATTTCAATCAGATGCACGAGGCGATATATGAGTGGTAAATTTTATATATCAGTGAGTGGAAGGGGGTAATGGTCTCATGGTATAATATTTAGAAATTGTTTCATACAATGTTATTTCTATATAGGATGATGGTAGTAAAGAGATATGAGTTTGTATTCCTTTAACCAGAAATCAATGGAATGCGTGATCAAACCATTAGATTTAATGGCCAATTTTTCTCCCCTAAAGATCTTATTCTAAATGATGTGATCATAGTATGGTGTTTTGATAATGCATTATGCTTGATTATTGATATATAGTCACCGGATTTATGTCTCATATATATATATCTTTATATTTGTGTATATGATTGTAGATTTAATTTATAGGATACATGAATCTCCACAATCATCACTAAAGTGGGTCCATCAGTGATTCCTAAGGAACATGGATGCAGGTAAATGATTTTTGATATCAACACATTTGAGGTTCTGATCGATAAGGAATTGACCCTTTCAGTTTTCATACAGGAACATTATTGAAGTAGTTAGAGGAAAACCATGATATATTAGCCACCATATGGGACATGAGGGAGTGTGTCTATATAGGTTTTCATTAGTATCATGGTTGAGGAGATAGGATAGGTCAATTGCATGCTCGGGATATATCAGTTCTATATGGTCCAAAGATAGTTCACAGTGACGTTTATTTGTCTACTAAACTAGTTTATAGTTTATTTTATTTTAGTAGGATCATACACCTTCATTTATCCATCCTTGGTTTTCACCATAGGAATCAAGGTAGATATTATTCCATTTCCCATAGTGTTTACAAAGCTATTAGGGGTCAGTCAGGTCATCATTCTATTTTTTAGAGATCTGAGTTGATGTTGGTCCGAAATTTATTTTTTTGTGAATTTTTTTATTATAGATAAATATTGATGATTAAATTATAAACATTTAGTGGTTTTATTCACTGAGATCTATCATTAATATTTTTATGAGGGGGTTTATATTATTTGTTGTGGATGGATAATGTGTGGTGTTTATTAGTGAACAAGGTTATTATATGGATCATGTGTATTTGGATCCTCTTTTTTATCAACTATTTATTCTTTAATTATATTGATAGACACATATTCCCTGGGTGATTCATGATTTTTAGGGACTTTATACCTGGTTTTTTAAAAAGGCTGTGATGGTATCTAATCAATATGAAATCATTTTCATAATAGAGTTTAAATCTAGTTCCACCTTGATTTTATTTGATCTTTATCTGATGTCATCTACTAAGAAAAGTGATTTGAGGATTCAATTTTCTTTATTGCACAAGGGTTTCAACCAACACATTGTATCATTATAGGGTACTGTAGTGTAATTTTCCGAGATTTTAGATGATGGTCTATAGTTTTTTATAATCTAATGGGTGTTGAATTAGGTATTATTTAAGAACCATTATCCCCTTTTAAGGATAGATGATATATTCAATCATTTTTGGGGAGGTTCATAATTATTGTTGATTAGTGTGTGGTAAATATATTATCAGATGATGGTAATGGAAGTGTAATTCCCTAATAACTATTTCTTACGACTATAAATGAACTTCAAGTTTGTATTTAGGTTTTCTGTTATCAAAAAATCCTTATATATTTTCATTGTTCTAATGAAATTATTATTTTTTGATTTGCCAGATCAAATTGGGGTAGTTTTCATCAGTGAAACGCTTTTAGACATAACATTGTTGTAAGATTATGTTCATAATCATTAATATATTATTCTTGTTCTTTAGAAGAAATATCTCTAAGTTATGTTTTCAAAGTTAATGTTCATGATGTATGCGGTGCAATTCTCTGGGAATTATTTGTCTTAATAAAGAGTTTCATTCAATCCATTTCAGATTGAGGTTTTTATTTCATAAGAATTGCCTATAAATTTTATAATGGACTATAACTTTTATGGTCCCATAGTCTATAATGATAATTCTATATCAATCCACTCCATTATCTCAAATAATTGAAAATTTTATCATAAAAGGACCATGCTTTCATATTTAAAGACCAGTGTTAAAAATATTTTGTAAACCTAAATGATTGGTTAATTAATGATCTCATTATTCTCCTACAATAATGTAGAGTGATTTTCTAGGTTTTCTATATCTCATTATTCCCATGTTTGGGATGATTCTAAATTTTGTGGATTATAGTGATCTCAAATGGTTCTAAGAAATTGCATCTCCATGAGTATAACTATTCCACACTTGATCTCTAATTATTGGTTATGGAGACATTATCTCATCATTTATTGATTTTTAGTCTAATTTTTTCACAATATCATATGGTATATTTTCACTAAATGATACATAAATCTACATAAATGATGGTGGACATAGTTCTTATAAAAATATTACTTATAGATATCTATAACCTAGGAAAATTGTCTATGAATGTGAAATCATTCTTGAAGCAGTGCGTAGAGGATTTTTAGTGGGGGAGACTCAATGGTAAAAGTGATTCCAGGATTCAACATTCATTGTGATTCTCTTGATAGATGATTGGAGGATAGTTGGCAAGAGAATTTATTCAATGGGTGTTTTTTATCTTGATGGTGATGAGTGGTAAATCCCACTATTTTCTACATAACTCTTCTTGGGATGTATATCATGTTGTATCCATGTTATATCATTCCAATAGGATTCATCTTTGGTTTCCTAGGTTGATGTGTTTATTATAGGAGTTTTTTTCTCAATGCTTTATCTACCAAAAGTATAAAGTAGGAAAGACTTACTAATATAGCTTTTATATATATTTTTTTATTCATGATTGGATCTGAGAGTTCCTCTTGATGTATTTTATCCCCAAATTACACTGATGAGTTGGAGGTTTTGATTGTATTTAGATTATCACGAAAAAATTGACAAAGTTATATCATTTTTGACCTATCAAGCAGTCTAGTGTTTTGGATGTCATGATGGGGAGTTATGTCATTGTGATAGTCATGATTTATGGGGTTCTAAAGACAATATACTATAATCACGAACATTATTTCACCTCATGTTCCTAAAGAGATCTATAATATTTTTTTTCTTAGTTGTACCTTAAAACATCCTTCAATCTTCATAAATATTAGAATATGGATTTAAAAATTCAGTAGCTAGAGGTTATATTGTGGTAAATTGTCTATATTTTTGTGAATCATGGGTGAGGAACCTACAAATTATTATTATTTATTATTACAAAAATTGTCACTATACCATTTGAATGGTTATTCTTGAGTTGTTTTATCGGATAAAATATAGATATATGTTGTGTTGGACTAAGTTAGGGGAGTTAATGGTCCTTAGACTAGATATAATGAAAATAATGACTAATAATGTTTAGATAAATCAATGATGTATAATTTAATAATTGGAAAAAAATGTATTATTTTAAAATAAGTAGGAGGCCAATAGTGTTCAAGTTCATAGATCATTTATTCTTGATAGTTTTCACTCTTCATGGGAATTATAGTTTTGACTGATGGAGTGACATATATCTCTAGTTTTTTATCCACATGAGGTGTTTTACTATGTTATAGGGGTGAAATATCCTTTGATCGTTTCCCAATAGTTATACCAAATTCATGATGTCTTACATGTTATATTGTTATTTTGATAACATTAAGAGTGTTCATAGGTCATTGAATCATGATATTTGGATATAAAGGGTGACCTGATATTCATGGAGAAATCAGTTGAGATTCAACATCATCAAGAGAAGTTTCTCTATGGATTATTTATACATTTGGTTCTTGTTTTTTGAAGGCAGAGTGGCTTGGAGGAGTGAAAATGGGAGAAATAGTTATACATGCACCCTTAATGTCCTGAGCTACTTTGAGCCATGTTTTCTTGATGATGTGATGCATATTTTGTTTTTAATTTAAGGATATTAATTTCCCCCCATATTATGTTATGTTGTCCTTGTTTTCTCATTTATGTGTTCTCTGGTAATGGGTGTTGGGTTTGGTGGTTTTATTTTATCTTTATTTTCATTCTTGGAAATGATAATCCTTTGATAGTTATATAATATAATCATACAGAGTTTCCCAGACCATTATTTTTATTATTTTAGGTGATGGTGGAGTTTGGAGAAGGATGGAGGAGTAAAAATGGATTAGGATATGAGTTTTTAGCTGGGGAGAGTGAGTTAATTCTTGAAAAAGAGTTTAATGGCTAGAACATGTGGCTACACCAAAGGTAAGTTCAATAGTAGGTGATTTTAAACATTAGTGAGGTGTATCAACCCGATAGACTAGGCCATGATATTTAGATATCAAACTATTTCACAGAGGTATCTTGGTCACAACATGGTGTAATTTCATTGAGAAAATTTTCATGGATCAGAATATTTTTCTAGGAAACTTTTTGTTGAATATTTTCTTATAGATAAATGTATTGTGATATTTATATGATTAAAATGTTAGGATTTTATTCCAATAAATGTTACCTTCTTAAATATGGTAGAGAATGAATTGTGCAAAATAGGAATTTGTATGTTATCATCTATCAAATAGGCCTTTAATTAATTTGATGTTATGATTAAATGTTTTTTTGATGTTTTACTGTTGAAGAATCTAGATATTTTATATAATATTGTCTTGTAATGGTGATGTGATTGTTTAGTTTTGGTTGGGGATTTTTTGTTGATGGTTTTGGGTTGTTGGGGTGTATTTTTTACAGGTTTTAAAGCTTCCATATCATGGTTATAACATGGGGATATTTTTGATGATGAAAAATGATCATATTTTTGATTTTGTGTATTTAAGATGTGTTAGATGGATATTATGGTGGTTTCTAGCCTATGAATCACGGTAATTAATGTTGTGTCTTTTTTGTTGATGTGGGGTTTTTTATAGTTTCCAAGTAGAAATAGAATATGATTGGTATAAATGACCTCATTAATGGGTGTGGGGTTTAATTGAAAGAGATATTATTTTTAATCAATCATAAATGAAAAAAATGAATGGGAAATGGTTGTACTTAATGTGGGTAATGGTTGAAGAATGAATTTTCATTAAATATGGAATTATATGGATTAAAGATTTTAATACAGATAGTAAATAACAATTATAGAAATTGATAAATGATGTTATAAAATATGATGTTTTGGATTTTTTTGTAGTAATATTGTGTGGAAAATTGGGTGGGTCTGTAACATAGTGATTGTCATCACCAGTGCCATGTGGTGGTGATAGTTTGGTTCTTTGTATGGGTGTAACAATGTTATTTTGTTTTAATCCTATATATTAGGATTTATTTTATTTATATTATGATTTTATTTATATAATTATTTTCTACACACACCACATTGGTCAAATAACCTTAACAAAAACCAAATGTTCTGGGTTCTTGGTGGTTTCACCAACATCAAGGTTATAGAGGTAATATATGGATGACTTCTCCATCTTCCCCATTTTCCCTTTTAGGTGAGGTAAATTATTTTATGGATTTAAATAGGTAAAATCATACTTGTTATAATGTCTTAACATGTAATTTTTGTTGCACAAGATGATAATGTGGGGTATTGATATGATGATATATAGTGGGGGTCCTACATGGAAGGAGGATGTCATGAAGTTTATGTCATTGATCTTCATGATAACATTACATGATGAATATGTGGTAAGGTTTTTATGTGTGTTTATTTCTATGTAGTGACATATGAGGTTTTTTGTGTGATGATTTTGTTTTGGATGTGTTCTACTTCATGACTACGAAAGGAACTGAGAGCACAAGATGTCTAAATTTGGGGTGTGAGAGTGAAAAACTACTGTGTATGGGGTTGTAGTGTGCCTTATTTAAAAACTATTTTATTTTTATGTTATTTTTAAATTATGTGATATTTTTTAAGTGGGACTCTATGATGTTTGTTGATAGTTGACTAAATAGGTTCCTATTGGATCTATTGTTTTTTCAGTGAATAATTTGTATAAATCTTAAATATTTTTGCAAGAGGACCTAGGGATAATATTACTAAGTTTACATGTATACTCACCCATATATTTTTAAATAAATTTTTCATAATTAAAGATATAATTTTCTATCAAGATAGACACTACTAACTTATATATTGGAGTTATGGTTGGAGATTTTACCTAGTATTTTAATTTGGTATTTCATTTTGGGGAATTTTATTTGAACTAAATTCACATTCATTAATGTTATTATGGAATATTTATTTTATTTCATATCACATCATTGATTAGAGGTTTTCATTCTTCTTATTCCTATGATTTATGAGGGAAATGCATCCCATTTCAGGTTATATACCATCAGTGTTAGTCATAAACCCACATCACTTTGGTGATGGGCCATGAGAGTTACTCTCATATCCACTGCAATGCCCCGTCCAAAGTTACCCAGAGTCGGTGCGTTATTTTAATACATAGGCATGATTCCAAGGAATCAAGTCCTGAAGGACCGATCAGTTTAGCAGTCTAGGAAAATGGATTACATACATGAATGTTACATTACACTTTATAACATAAAAAAATATAAATAATCCTTTATAAATTCCATTATTCCATTGGCGTAACCCTTCATATCAATCACAATAAAGTTCATGGAATCCTGGGAAAAATAAAATATAGGGAGGGGTGATTTCAGATGCTCAGTAAGGATAACAATACAACAGAAACATTCATAAATAAGAATAAACATTTAAGGAAATGTCTAACTAAAACTACAGCCTTTTAAACGCGAACATCAGAATAATATGGGAAAAATAAAATGAAGTAATAACATTTACTTATTCACATGGATATTCTACTAGTAGAATAATCAGATGCAATATCAATAACCACTTTCATAATGATGGAATGCACAATTTTAGACTATCATAACTACATAGTCAAGGCCTTGTTCCAAGACTACAAATAAGATTTTGTCAAGGCCATGTTCCAAAACACTAGTTGGTCTCATGAGACCTACCGATGCATCGATGAGCTATAGAAGGCTCCACCCATCACTTAATAAGTCTAATGCATTCCTCATATGAAAGGTAATATTGGAAATATTGAATCTATGTTTATTACACAAATAATACAATTATGGGCATTTCATGGACCACACAAAAGGTAATATTGGAAATAGGGCATGAGTTTCACAGGAATAAAGAGTGAGATGAAAACCCCTTACCTTGCACTTTACATTAGTTGAGGGTACGTTTAACCTCATGTATGAAGACACTAGTATGTTATCAAACTATTACAGAACCATATTAATATTTATGATATCATACATTATTCAGTTATGACTTTTTACTACCCATTTAATAATAATTTCCATGTAAAATTATCATTTCGGTTAATAATCACTTTCTTTATCGTACGTGTTTTAACTTCTTACTCTTGATTGTATCACATAGATCATGATTTAAATACTTACAGAATATAAAACATGATTTATATATCATATGTATTTAGAATATAATTATGTATCATAGATATATATGTGAAATGGAAAACACCATTTATGGAGACGGTAGTCCAAAGGTACGCATAAACGATGTTTCTGTTTTCAAAACGTATGGAATGGAACTGAGTGAATAAAATATATGTAAGTACACACACACATATATATATATCTCCAGTATCCTCATTATTTCATATATTTAAAACATTTTAATAATATATATTTTTATAATCTTCGATGAATGGTGAATGTGAAAATGAATCTCCTCGCGTCGTGGAGACGGTATTCCGTACGTACACATGAGCGACAATATCATTTCCTCAATGGTGTAAAATTGGATGGTATATTAATTTTACAGAGAAATTTTCATGTTATTTTCATTATTTATATACATATAACTCATCATAATATCCATCCAAATAACATAGTGTTGAATAAAAAATTACACCACGGTGTGGAGATGGTAAGTTGTACGTACGCACGCATGGTGACATTATCATTCATAAGATAGATAGAATAATTAATATAATTGTGCAATATTTATAATAATATCACAGTATATAGAAGATAATGAAGTTATGATTTTATAATTGAAATAACAAATAAAGAATAAGTGGAAGAAGAAAGGAACATGAAAGAGGGTGGTGAAGACATTACCTCTTCTTCGGGTTATTCCTTTTGATTTGATCAAAATGGCTCCTTAGGTTGGCTTTCTGATTAAACTAAGGCCTATAGGTTGAAGTTAGGGTAGTTTAGTGAATATGTGGTAAGGTTTTGGCCGACAAAAATGGCATTGAAGGAATGAATTTGAGAGAAGGGGGAGTTCCCTTTTATAAGAGGGGTGAGGGCCACCTTTGGAAAAGCCAGAAATATTATTTTATAATAAATTCATATTCGGTTTATAATGGCTCCAAAGTGTATTATTTAAAGTTTATGGTGGGTATAGGTCTCAAAACACTCAACCAATAGGTTTTAGATAGGTTTGAGTCACTATATGAATTTTATATTTTTGATTTAACTCTAAGTTAATTAGATTGACATTTACCATGTCTCTTTGTATTTTTATATTATATAGTCAATAAACTTACTATGAACTTTCAAAAGACCCCAAAGTGGTATATAAATAATTCAAATATCATTATATATGTCCATTGGATGAACCATACATTTTTAGGAATAGAATATCAACTAATAATATAATATTTGGTTTAAAAATTCCTTCATGTAAATTTTGACACTATTTAATAATTGATTTTTGTTAAAGTCTTAACAACTTTATTAATTCTAACCAAATTCATTTAAGAAATAATAACATGTCATATTAACCAATTATGGTTTTTTATGTCATAAAAACTGTCAAATTATATTTATTTTAACATTTATAATAGTAATTATTTGATTCTTTCATTAATAAGGAAAATACTTTATCATTATTGTGTCATTAATAAATTTAATTATTAAACGTCTAAATTTTTTAAATAAAATACCATTAGGTAGGAAGCCTTTTTATATTTCTAATTAATGTTTATAGTAAAAAATATAACATATATAACTCTATGTAAATTTTTTTTTCTAAAAGATATATTCTTATTGCATTTGTGTACTTACTTTAACTTAATTAATATAAAATGTCATTATCACTAACAAGTGGATACATGAGGACCCAAAATGGACCCAAATATTACTATGGTCGTACATGTATCAACCAATAGGATTAGGACACATTTTAGGGTAATTTATTAATATTATAATATTATTTATTTACCCTTATTTACCATATTTACCCTTTAATCGTGATAAATAAATATTTACCGAAGTAATTATTCAAAATGTCTATAAATAAAAGTTACCTATTTAGAAAATTTTGACCTCCTAATATAGAATCCAGTTTTCTAAATTCAAAATACAAAAGTGGCAGAAATTAATTTAAAATTAATTCCCATTGTTAAAACAAAAAGCGTGTTTTTAAGAGATAATAACTATTAAAAGATTCACACTTTCTTATGTCCAGTTTAAATGTAAAATCATGTCCAATGAAAAAAATTGGATTAAATGGTAAAAATATAATATAATTATACTCTAAAATCACTCAAATTCATAATTTATCACTATTAACTATTTCTATTAAAAAAGTTGTTTTTAATTAAAATTTTGTAATTTTCACTATTCATCAAAATATGAAAGTTATCTGAAAAGTACTAAAAATTAACCCTAAGATAATTTAAATATTTTGAATCGAAAAATGAAGTCTATTTTGAAAGATAAAATGTATAAAATTTCAAAAAGTGAGTACTACTATTCATAATTGCTAGTTTGATTGGTTATGGTGTGTGTTAGAACTCGAAGTTGCGTACAACATATGCTACTGCATTATTCAAAGAGAAGCATACTATGGAAGCTCAGGGTGTTAAATTCTCCCATCCATCAATAAATTTAGTCCTCACAAATTGAAATTATTTTAAAAAAATAAATGGTTGAATGTAAAAACTTCTTTTCATAAAACCAACATAAAAAATTAGGTTAATAAAATTTAGTCTTAATTAGAGGAAAAGGGAAATGAAAGGTTCACCATAAATTTATGATCTCGATTAGGAGAAAATTAGTGAAAATTAGAGACATATAATAAGTGGAAAAACATAAATATTTATAGGTATTTATTGAGGTCATCAATCACAAACAAGGGTAAAATTGAGGGCTTTAAATTCATCCATCTATGATGATTTAAAATAACATTGGTTCAACAAAAAATCTGGTATTAGGATAACATATTTTTTTGGTTTTAAGATCCCTTCACTAATGTATAAAAATTAATTTCTTCATAGAATAAGAGAAGAATAAAAATATATACTTGATAATTAGAGTCCCATCCTTTAACTAATTTCTACCACAAACTCATCTTTCACTCTAAAAGATAACAAAACGTAAAAATAATATTCATTTTATCCTATTCATATAGGGTTAAAAAAATGAATTTATAATTCATCTACCAGAATTTTTTAAAAAAAGACTACATTATTCAGTCCATGACATCATGGGGGCCAGTGGTAGATGATACATTCTAGTCGCCCTTCGGTTGTGGGTTCAAGTCTCGTTGCCTTGCCAGACGCATTGGGTTGTCGCCCAACCTCCAGGTTGTCCTTTTATGGAAATCCAAAAATAATCTCAAACTAGATTTATACAAAATACATCTGGCCAAACTCACAGTCAAAAATTTATAAGCAAGGTAAACACAATGAATATCCTTTTTTCAGGTTAATAACATTTGAACACCTTCATCATGTATTCTTTTAAAACACTGCAACATCCTGAATTACAATAAAACCTTATTGATTACATTCATGATCCCTTATTCCTTATAGAATACTGGATATACTCCTTCTATCAAACAATGTTGTAAACTACAACAATGACGGAATATACAAATCATTAATTAGTTTCAAGGTAGTAAAGAATATCCAATTTAATTTATCCAAATCAATCATGTATTATTCCCAACCCACCACCGCGGTATCAGAACCATATTATGGTTTATCTTTATCACAAACATGTATTTGCAAAATATTTAACCTGATATTGAGTCACCTTTCTTGGTTCCATACAATCTCAAGTCCTTAATGAAATAATATTGTAGTACAATCCTTATATACTCCATAATTATTATTACCATTAAATTGTTGATACAACACTCAAATGACATAATTCTCTAACAAAAACATAAGAACTCTTATCATTCTTCCTCATCTGTGGTAGTACCATAGCATGACTATTATCCAATAGCATCATTTGGGGCATACTCTGATGATTTAGACATTGGTTTGTGTAGTATCACAACTCCTTGGAGATGAAGCATTGTACATTTAAAACCATTTTCTTACCCTTGAATTCATGTACATGGTGTCCTTTTTCTCTACACTTATAAAAAACTCACATTCCCTTCAAGAATGTTCCAGGGTGTTTCTTCCCATAGTTATCACATATGGGAAAATTCTTCTTTTCCTATTTTCCTTTATCCATATTTCTCTCTTATATCCTTTTCTTCTCTCACTTCCCATGGAATCCATAGGACTCCTGGAATTCTTTACTTATCTTATTAACACATGATACTATTTTTTCATTTGTTGAGAATACACGGGAGACTATTTACCTTCTAAATGTGGGCTTAATACCGTGAAAGATATGATCCTTTTTAATCATTGGATCATAAGTATTGCTGGAGTTCACATTCCTTCTACTGTGTGCCATTTCTATACTATAGCATAAACTAGGTCAGTTTATGAATTCTAATGAATAATTCCAAACTTTTAAAATACATAACGTAAATTGAACGGTTTATGGAAATAATCCATAATCATAAATATGTTTTAATTGAGGAAGTATATACTCATAAACCCTTCATAATTATTTGTAGAGAAAATAAGATTTATCCTATGAATATGCTCCTGGAGTTTCGTAACCAAGAGTACAACAAGGCCCATTGTCGTGCACTAGTCCCCATTCAAGTCTAGCTCAAAGCGGTGTTTTTGTGTTCTACCCCTAGGTACTTCTGTGCCAGAGCCGCCTCAGCCTGCTCATATCCAGACAGGGTCGTATTTTCCTGGGAAACTCACAAAATCTCTACATTACCAAAATTCTAGGAATTTCTTCTATACTAATCCTCAAATATAATCTTAGGTCTATGTGATCGAATCAGAGTTTATCTAAATCTAGCTTTCAAGGTTATTTCTAAACTTCCTTTGATACCAACTGTATCTTCCCAACCCCAGTTACCCAGAGTCAGTGAATTATTTTAATACATTGGAATGATTACAAGGAAACAAGTCCTGAAGGGCCGATCAATTTAGCAGTCTTGGAAAATAGATTACATACATGAATACTACATTACACTTTATAACATACAAAACAAAATAAATAATCCTTTATGAATGCCATTATTCCCTTGTCTTAACCCTGCATATCAATCACAATAAATTTCTTGTAATCCTAGGAAAAATAAAACATAGAAATGGGTGAGCTCAGATTCTCAGTAAGGATAACAATACAGTGGAAAATTTCATAAATAAGCATAAACATTTAAGGAAATGTCTTACTAAAAAAAGAGCCTTTTAAACTTGAACTTTAGAATAATATGGAAAAAATAAAATGAAGTAATTCCAATTACTTATTCACAAGGATATTCTACTAGTCGAATAATCACATGCAATATTACTAACCACTATCATAATGATGGAATTAATAATGCCAGAAAATCATAATCACATAGTCAAGTCCTTATTCCATGACTACAAATATGATTTTGTCAAGGCCTTGTTCCAAGACACTAGTTTGTCTCATGAGACCTACCGATGCATCGAGGAACTATAGCGAGCTCCACCAGTCACTTACTAAGTCCAATGCATTCCACATATGAAAAGGTTTAAACATAACATAAAAATTTGTATTAAAACTAGAATATGAAATGTATATACTTTATCCATAAACCATTAGTGGTATAAAAATAACACATCCATAGTAAACCATATCAAAAAACCTTCAATACAATATGGAAGATTTGTATCATAATAAATCAACTTCAAACAAGTTTAAAATCCATCAAAGGATGTTGATATAGATGAAAATGATTTGTAAAACTCTTTGAGAGAAATATATCTTTTTCATGAAAACATTTAAAAGTCACAGAATTTAAAAAGGAAAACATTTAAATACATTTATGAATCAAAGAGTCCTATACCACTTTGAAAATTTTCAATGGAATTAACATTTAAAAAATATTCACGTCTATATAAATAAATCCTTAATAAAACATTTTGAAAACAAGGACATTAATGAAAAATATTTAGAAGAATAAATATTTAAAATATTTAAAAGATGTTTTAGTAAAAAATTACATAACAATATTCCCTTTGAAAACTCTTTTGTGAATGATGGACATGAATAATAAATATGTCCCAGTAGAAACTTATTGTTAAAATAACCTCGGATAATAAAGAGATTGTGAAATTAACCCTTACCAATTTGGTAACTTATGAAACATACACCCTATGAAAGAAGTATCATACAATGAATAAGTAAATATACATAAATTAAAGTGTATTACACAAAGAATACAATAATTGGAATTACATGGACCACACAAAAGGTAATAGTGGAAATATGGCTTGAATACTTAGGGAATAAGGAGTGAGATGAAGACACCTTACCTTGCACTTTCCTTTAGTTGAGGGTACGTTTAACCTCCTGTATGAAGACCCTAGTGTGTTATTAAATTATTAAAGAACCATATTAATATTTATGATATCATAAATTATTCATTTATGACTTTTTACTACCCATTTAATAATAATTTCCATGTTAAATTAACATTTGGGGTAATAATTTCTCTCTTTATCGTACGTATTATAACTTGTTACTCTTGATTGTATCACATATATCATGATTTAAATACTTCCAGAATATAAAACATGATTTATATATCATATGTATTTAGAATATAATTATGTATAATAGATATATATGTGAAATGGAAAACACCGTTTATGTAGATGGTAGTCCGTACGTACGCGTAAACGTTTTTTCTGTTTTCAAAACGTATTGAATGGAAATAAGTGAATAAAATATATCTAAGTACATAGATATATATATCTCTACAGTAGAATTATTATGTAATATGTTACAGACATATTAGTAATATATATTTATAATCGTCGAGGAATGGTGAATGTGGAAATGAATCTCATCTCGTCGTGGAGACGGTAATCCGTATGTACGCACGAGCGACAATATCATTTCCTCAAAAGTGTAAAATTGGATGGTATATTAATTTTTCAGAGACATTATCATGTTATTTTCATTATTTATATACATATTACTCATCATTATATCCATCCAAATATCATAGTGTTGAATAACAAATTACACCACGACGTGGAGACGGTAAGTTGTATTTATGCACGCATGGTGACATTATCATTCAAAAGACAGATAGAATAATGATTATAGTTGTGAAATATTTGTAATAACATCACATTATATAGAACATACTGGAGTTATTATTTTATAATTTAAATAACAAAGAATGAATAAGTGGAAGAATAAAGGAACTTGAAAGATAGTGGTGAATGCATTACCTCTTCTTCGGGTTCTTCCTTTTGAATTGATCAAAAGGGCTTATTAGGATGGCATTATGATCAAACTAAGGCCTCTTGGATGAATTGAGGTAAGTTGAGAGAATATTTTTCCAGGTTTTGTTTGAGAAAAAAGGATTTGAAGGTATTAATTTGAAAGAAGGGGGAGTGCCCTTTTATGAGAGGGGTGATGGGAACCTTTGGAAAATCAAGAATTATTATTTTATAATATATTCATATTCAGTTTCTAATGGCTCCAAAGAAGATTATTTGAAGGATAAGGCGGGGATAGGTCTAAAACCACTAAACCAATACATTTTATACAGGTTTGGGTCACTATATTAATGTTATCTTTTTGATTTAACCCTTAGTTAAATAGTTTTACATTACCATTTCTCTTTGTATTTTTATATTATATAGTCAATAAACTTAATATAAACTTCCAAGATACCCCCAAGTGGTAAATTAATCATACAAATATCACTATATAGGTACTTTTGCTGAACCGTAGATTTTTAGTAATATAAGATCAATTAATAATATAAAATTAATTTTAAAAACTCTTTTATGTAAATTTTGAGACTATTTAATAATTTATTATTGTTAAAGTCTTAAAAACATTATTAATTCGAAAAAAATATATTTAAGCAATAATAAAATGTCATATTAACCAATAAATGTTTTTCATTTCTTAAAAAAAATCAAATTATATTTATTTTAACATTTATAATACTAATTATTTGATTCTTTCATTTATAAGGAAAATACTATTTCATTATTGTGTCATGAATAAATTTAATTATTCAATGTCTAAAAATTATAAATAAAATACCATTACGTAGGAAATATTTTTATCTTTCTAATTAATATTTATAGTTGAAAATATAACATATATAACTTTATATAAAAATTATTTTTCTAAAAAATATATGCTTATGTCAGTTTTGTATTTACTTTAACTTAATTAATATAAAGTGTCATTATCACTTACAAGAAGATCCATGGGGTCCAAAATAGGACCCAAATATGACCATGGTCGGACATGTATCAACCAATAGGGTTAGGACATGTTTTAGGGTAATTTATTATTATTATAATATTATTTCTTTGCCCCTATTTACCAGAATTACCCTTTAACAGTGATAAATAAAAATTTTACCGAAGTATCTATTCAAAATTTCTATAAATAAAAGTTACCTATTTACATAGTTTGGAACTCCTGATTCTAAATATGGAATACATTTTTTTAAATTCAAAACACATAAGTGACAGAAATTAATTTAAAATTGATTCTCGTTGTTAAAACAAAAAGCATGTTTTTAAGAGATAATAAATATCAAAAGATTGGCACTTGTTTCTGTCCAACTTAAATGTGAAATTATGTCTAATGACAAATATTGAATTAAATGGTAAAAATATAATCTAATTATACTCTAAAATCACTCAAATTCATAATTTATAACTATTAATTATTTCTATTAAAAAAGTTGTTTTTAATTAAAATTTAGTAATTTTCACTATTCATCAAAATATGAAAGTTATCTGAAAAGTACTAGAAAATCACCCTAAGCTAATTTCAATATTCCAAATCAAAAAAAGAAGTCCATTTTGAAAGACAAAATGTATAAAATTTCAAAAAAGTGGGAATTACTATTCATAACGTCTATTTTGATTGGTTGTGGTGTGTAATAGAACTCGAAAATGCGTTCAACACACGCTACTGCATTATTCAAAGAGAAGAGAACCGTGGAAGTTTGGGGTGTTACATCCACTATAGGCCCAAGAGGGGTTCCCACTAATGTTGGGACATGATTAAATTATTCTAAGAAACAAATTTGAACTTATTTTTTTTAATTCTATATCACATTGAAATTATTTCATATTCCATATATGGTTTGTTTCTTCACCACATGACATTAATTTTTTATTTGTTAAATTTTAATTTTTTTGAATTTTATTTTATTTCTATTCATTCTTCATGTGTCATATTTATTTTAATTATATTTTATATTATAAAAATACCTCCAAATTAATTTTTTCCATAACATGTAATATTTTTCACTAAATTATATATTTCAATCCTTGAGTAGTAACATATTTATCCATATAATGTCATAAATTATATTTATGATCATAATACTATTCTACTATTATATTTTTGGTTAAAATGAAAAATAATATCACTTTTTACTAAATTTTTATAATCCAATATTGATGGAAGTTCCAAATTAGTGAGAATGATAGTACCTTGTAACGAGGTTGGTTTTTATAGGTTGTATAAAACAAAATTATTGTCTGACATTGTTTTAAAACATAATAAATTAGTATAAATATGAAAATAATATATATATATATATATACATATATATATATTGATATTAAATTCTTTATATAATAGTTAATTTTAATATTTTTTCAAAAAACATATTTTTGAGTTATAGTGTAATGAGGATTTGAATAAATATGTTTTCTATTTTAAATCAGAAAAATTTTGTAATTTTTAACAAAGATAACCCATAAATCATCCTTATGAATGTATATTTTTATCTTGAAAAAATGTATATAATTGTGTCCATAAATATTAAAATATTTTTTTATTTTTTCCTTTTAGAGATAATAAACTTATTATTGAAAGAGTTGATTCTAGAACATAAAATTGTATCCTTGTTTGTATAAACTGAAATATCCTATAGAGTTAAAGAGTTTTAAAATGTGTTGTTTCATGTATTTTACATGATTTAAATGTTGAATAATGACAGTCCACTAAACTTGTATTGATATAAAGTTAATTTTATGATGAACTATAATTTGGGATGAAAATGTTAAATTATATTTCTTATAAAACGATTATAAAAATAATGTTCATTAAAATAAATGTTTATCCAAAAATGGGGTATTTTGTTAAGACACAATATAAAAAAACCCTAATAATAATTTTATTGATAAATATTGGGTTATTAATATATTTCCACAATGAATAGATGTGTATGATCTAATGTTTATGCTAAAGAAAAATAAGGGGTTTCACTTATTCAATGGAAGATCATTATGTAATAGAATGTATTGTCCAAAAATTAATTCACGATGTTAAGTAGAATATTCAAAATAAGAGGGTAGTTGGAACTCATAAATAGTGGGGTGATCAAAATAATATTAATAAATTCCCTATGTAATTTAATATCTATGTATATCCTTAGGATGTCCTTCAAAGAGATCTTGATTATCACTCACTACTCTTAATCAATTATCAATATATTTTTTAGATTTTATTTAATGAAAACACGAAGTTTGGATAATTTTTATTTTCTATGGGGCATGATAGAATAGTAAAGACAGATAAAAACAAGTGAAAATGAAATGAATGCGAGGTGTACAATGTGGTTTACCTGGTTAATTTTGAAACATTTACCAATTCATTCTTTCTTATGGTTGATCTGTAAAATTTTCTTATAGTGATTTGATTCAATATGTTTCCTCCCGACATCCCATATTTTTTTATTATATATGACTCATAAAACTAAAAATATGATTAAATAGATAATATTTCATCCTCTATACTATGATAGAAATATCTCATTGATTGAGTGAGTGACTTAATGGATTTCACATTCACAATTCAATAAATCGTCTCAATTGAGTGTGACATGCATCATTCTTCCAGGTATGGATTTTCCCAACTATATATGTACACAACAAAAATCTACTCCACAATGATCCACACGACACAAAAAGATGTTAGAGTTATTATTAAGGGAAGGCATTGAATAATAATAATAATAACATGGGAATAAAAATGCAGTAATACACAAATAAAGGTAATTTATCATCAAACTCTCACTATTACCATACTGTATTAGTCTCAATTAATGCATGAATAAAAAAAATATATAAATCTAGTGAATAACATAGAAGATAATACTATTTATCCTCACTTTTTCTACCAATAGGTGGGTTTACACAAAAAATATCCTGGATTTAAAGAATTTATATGGGAGAAAAACATCAAAAAATAAAATAAGAATACAAATATCTCAAAGTCTATAGTTTTATATTTTAATTCTATAATATTTGATTTATTATTCACTTGGAGAACTATTCTCTATATATAATTCATTATATATATCAAGTAGAACGATTTATCTATATAGATGATTTTTCATTATGTTATCATTTTATGTTATTAGTCAAAGAGTATCCCCATCCTATACAATATATAGTTTCTATCATTGGGTATTAGTTTTATAATACATGTCATTACTCTTATATATGTATGGGATACTGAATAATTAATTGTTGGAGAATAATTTGGAAGTTCATTCTCAATCAGTCCCCCGTAGTTGAAATTTTCCCACCCGAAAAAATACAAATCATTAAATTAATGAAAAACGATTAACCTTCCATGTTTAAATCCACAATACAAATAAGAAGGAACTAATTAATCTATCCATATTTTTTCCTTATCTTTCCTCTTATATAATTCTTTCTTCAAATCATGCCTTTTCTCACATAAGTTTTCAAAAAAATTATTTCCCAAGCATACTAGTGGTGTATCTTCTATAGTAATTTTTCTCATCACATAAAAACATTTTTATATAGAATATTTATAAATACCATATTATATATATTCCACCATATTTCATTCAAGTATCATAAATTCTCTACATCTTGAGTTGAGTTCACTACTCAAGATAACATTACATAAGTTATTAAATAGTTAAAGTATTAGTTGGGTTTTGATATGAGAAGTTTCTAAAGTTACAATGAGTTTTATTATCTATTTATCATAATAAAAAATATTTTATTTTAGCTATAGTGAAGGAATCCAATAATTGTTTTTCATTTATTTTATAGGGACCTTTTATCTTCCATTCTCATTTTATGTTTCATTACTATAATAAATAATAACAACGATGAAATAATAATTATATGTTCGTTTTCATGAATACTTTTTATATTTGTTATATTTTTTCAGTATATATTTTATTATATACACATTTTTTTCTATGAGATTAACTTAGTAAAAATATTTACAATGATAAATTTAATCTTTTGACTGCACTACCTATAACTGATACAAAAGTTTTCAATGTTATTCCCCCAAGAGTGAGTTTCATCAAAAGATATTTCCTGAATTGACCATGTCATTAACACTTAAAAATATATATCATGAAATTAAAAAATAATTGGTTATATAGTAATTAATATTCTTGTAATATAGTTTATAAAATAATTGGTAAATGGTATCTAATTCTTAAATAAGTTCAAATATGAAGGAAACATTTCAATGTATTTTATAGGATCATTTAAATGATTTATGTAATTTATCAAACTTATTAAATATGAATCATATACATCTGAAAAAAAATTAAAATAAATTTATAAATATGTACATGTACCACGACTCTCCTGAAATACATCACATGGAAACATATATAAAATAATATATCAAATAACCCTAAAGAATTGTATTTTTTTGGACAATTATTATCATAGATAGACATTTTTATAATTTTTTCCCACACAAGTTCACATCCCTGAAAATTAAATGATAATTAATATCATAAATATTTTAAATCGATGATTTCAAAATTATTATGGTAATCAAAAGTGAAGATTTTATATCAATAGGTAAGTTATCTTTATAAAAAAATATCTTTTTCATATTTAACAATAGAAAATAAAATAAAAAAATGAACACATGAAAAAAAATTAAAACATTGATTAAAACCTATTCCATTTATTTATTTAATATTTTCTAAAATTATAGTAAAGGAATTATTTATAATATATTATAATAGTGGATAAAAATAAGGTATTATAAATATAACCTTATGGTTATATACTATGGATATTCTAAGTTAATCTCCATTAAAATGTATTTTCTAAAGATAAAATAAATATAAAAAACATACGATAATTATTGAAAATTACAAAGAAGATAAAAAAGATTGATGATAGAAAAGAAAACATTGTTTTTCACTCCCCATATAGATTCTTATTTTACTTTCCATTGATAGGTTTTGGGAGAGGTCATAGTTAATCAAATCAAGGGTGTAACACATTTGACATGATCCAACACATATGGTTAGATTTACATGTAGTGACCCATTACCATTGTTTCGAATTGGTTCGAAATGGACACCAGTTCCTTATCCGACGATACGTGGACCTGCATTCCAAAGGCAGGCGTTCGCTGGGTGATTTGGCCAGAAATTCTTAAGAACTCACATTGGTCGAGAGAATCGGAAGTCGGGCTCGTCGCACCCTTTGGGGGGAATTATTGCCTATTCCGGGACACTCTTATAGATTTAAGACGTATTCATATGTTCATGAATAATTGGTTTATACCCAAGCATAGTATCCACAGATTACTACTTGTTGGAAATGGTCAGCTGAACGTAGGGATTTAGATTCATTTATGCCCGAGGTTTACCATCCCTTATTGGATTAATGACTTCGAGGAGTTTGGACTCATTCAGATGGGAACTGTTTGAATCCCCATAACTGGGCACTATGGAGTTCATTTTCATCCAGGGGGGACAGATAACGACTTGAGAATTTAGATCAAACTGAAGATACGGTCTTCCTACGTATCCTCATGAGAGATATCAGAATCCACGTAGTTCGGTTTAGGTTGGGGCTTACACTCTGAGGCCGACCAAGGTGTTGGTGAACCAACATGAAGGATGTCGGAATGACTAGTTTTTGGGCATGAACCTCAGGGAGGCTTCTTACGTACCCCACAAAGGAGACAGGGATCAAAGTACACTTAGTTTGGGTAGAGGGTGTCAGTGAGCCGACATGAATATTGACCTTGGTCTGGCGGGATTTGGGATTGAACCTCGTAAGGCTTCCTACGTACCGTGCCTTGACATGGATCAAAGACCTCGTAGTTCAGAATAGCGAAATACAGTTTAACGTCATGCGGGAAAGAAGTATTTTCAAGGTCAATTCTTACTCTAATCCCACATGAGTCATGATCGGTGTGAGAAACAAGAGGCGGAAGGGACCTGACGTTCACGACACGAAAGGTGCGTCTGTGGGAAGCAAATTGGGTCTTACGTATGGCTAGCAGCCCGGGGAAATGGATATTAGGACTTACTCCAGGATGGAGGCCTGAATTGGTGACAAACCCCAATGGGGGAGGGATTTTGGACTAGTGAAGAAAGGAGGGGTATAGGTACCACCTCCTGCAATAAGAACATGAGGCTTACACTAGGATGGTTGCCCAGAGAGATTGGGACATAGTTCAGGATGGAGTCCCGATCACTCACAGAAGATGGGAGAAGTGCCCACCTCTATCGTCGAAAGGGAATGCAGGCGAGGTCCCCACAATCCTGGTGAGTGGAGAGGTAGAAAGGGGACTCCTGGGCTTAGACCCTACACTACCGTGGGTATGTAAACCCAGGAATGTTTCGAGAACCCACTCAAGGGCCGGAGCAACCAATTTTTCATCGCCTACTGTGGGTATGTGTACTCAAAGCGGCACGCTGATACAGCTGAAGGTTACATCATACAGATCTGGTGGCTTCGGTAAAGGCCTTGTCTTCATGCTGATGAATAGGCCAATGAGGGGATTGAGAGGGATCAAGATGGATTGGATGGATTTTATATGACTCGGGGAATGTGAAAACTGAAGGAGTTGGCAGACCACATGGGAGTATGAGGAGTGGAGCCCTTCACTTAAGGGGTCCTACGAGGATGGAGAGTCCGTCCATGTACCAGGGTGGTACGCGGACAGATAGGCATCAAGCGTACCAGGGTGGTACGCGGCTTCGAGTTCGGCCAGCATACCAGGTTGGTACGTGGCAGAGTCCACACGAGCAGTTACAGCAAGGGGCGACGCCAGTCAGGGGTTCATCGATCAGGGGTTTGCCTATGTAAGAGGGTGTTATGCGGTGCGTTGGATCGAAAAAGGGCCATAAACTCCCGGGTCTATGGGGAGTACATCCGTGGAGGGACCATGGCTCACAGTATTTTTTTTAAAGTCCACTGTTCAGCAAGTTTTTATTTATTTTTCGGTTCCTTATTAATTCATCTCCTGTTTCGTATCTGTTCCGGTTCGCGAATTGGAACTTCGCTGTTTGAGAAATCCTAAGCTCCTTCCTCCAAAATCCTTCAACCCAAATCTGATCGATCCCTCTATTTCCCCCCTCTATGTCCTTTTATAGAGGGTGAAAGAGATGTATCTCTGATCATGTGGCACCTTTTGCAGAGGCCCATGACTAAAAACCCAAGTTTACGGATGACTTGGTCAATGCGGAACTCACGGGGGGCATTGAATACACCTCGTCTGCGAACCAAGTCACCACTTCGCGGCCGTGTAGGGCTCTTCCACTGTTACGTGAATGACAGTACACGCGGTGTGGGCCAGTCAGCGAACATCGCGGCTGGGGTGGTTCATGTCGTCGGACTATCCTAGTGCCCATCCAGCTTTGTGCCCGTGGAGTGGTTACAACCTCCATTTTGTGAATGATTCTAGTCCACAGAGGGTGGTGGATCTCTGAATCGGCTGCATACCATCTATGTCGGACCGGTATGCGGACCGATGGGTCCTTTTACAATTTTGAGTATTGGCCACATTTTTCTCCAATTCCATGAGGGAAATTGGGTAGAATCCTTTTTTAAGGAACAGGGGATTCTTATTCTCCTTTTTGGATTTTTCCGGACCCTACAAATGCCCACCATCGGAATGGGGTCCGATCTGAATGAAGATGAGACTATTCCAATGTAGAGTGGTCCTAAAACGTGGATAATTTGTGGTAGGGGAGTAGACCTAGTAGGGGACCACACCTATTACTAATGTGGCCCCAACGATTTGTCTTTTACCAGATTCTTCATGGAAACATAGCTCTCTTTTCGTCTCTGTGTGCCTTCCTCCTTCGCGAAACTTTTCACCACGCTTGCCTTCACCTGCGGACCAATATCTCACCCGCAAACTAGCAGTTTTAATTAATTAAAAAGTAAGTTACAACGGGCCGTGTAGGAACTTTCTATGTGGTTTTGATGGTCCGTGGACCGGAAATCTTCCAAACTTTGAAAATTTTATATGTCTTCCAATCCTAAACATTTAAATCCAGGATTGAGATACTGCAGAGCAGATTGGTTTGCGGTTTTCTGGCGAAAGATTTTGGGCCATAGTACTGCATACTTCTTCAGCGTTGGGTTGGTTCATGGGATGTGGCCGTTACAGACCCCCCCTTTTGTGGCCTTCCTGCGGACCTCATCATGAAGGCTCCTTGATAGAGTCCTTTTCCAAATACTTGTAATTTGTTTCAAGATTCTATTATTCCAGACTAACTATTTGCCTAGTTTTTACAATGCGGGGAGAATATATGGTTCCTCCTCGACCTGCACCCAGGCCTGCTACTGAGCCTCTTCCAATTGGTGATCAATGATTAAAGGATGTAGCCGGATCTGTTCAGGATGGAATCTACCACTCTCCACTATACCCCTTCCTTGCAAACTTTCTCTCCGAGTCACAGTGGGAGTACCCCTTTCCCAACAGCCTTCCTGCCTATGGGTTTGGTTTACTATCTGATAAAATGATTCTGTTACCATCTCACGACAACAATCCTGCATCATGGATATTCACTAGTACTATCACTCATATTGTGACAACTGCTAGAGGGTGGCCTGCCCCAAGGGATACTACTGTTGGGGTTGTGCTGAATCACCTTCCTGTATCCCCGACAGGAGAACAACATCAGCAGGATGGGGCAATTCACTATTACCAGAGTGTTTCCCACAATGCTATGGTAGAAAACCAATATGGCTGGTTAGTGGACCGGGACCTCTGGCCTGGAGGGGCATTTAATTCCTTGGATTGGGGGTTTCCCTTCTAGGTTCTCCAGAGCGGTGTGGAGTTTGAAACAGAATTCTGAGTCGTAGGTTTATATGAAGTTTCTTGGGTGTCCCAGACCTATACCCATCAGGCCCACGCCATTGCCAAGCAGCTTATGATTGTTAGAGTCCGGATACCAACACATTACATCTAGTCAATGGGGAGGTGGGTATCCGTCATTGGGATGTTGGCCAGATTTCATGGCTCCCCATTGTTGGAGGAATGCATGATGAATTGATGTCTCCCCCTTCTGTGTGGTAAAACGAAGAGAGGAATCCTCCCTTGGTGAAACAGCTCATTGATCTTGCCCGAGAGCATTCAAATGATACATCTCTGAAATAGCTTGTCCCATATAGTGAATGGATCAAGGCTTTTACCATAGAGAGCAGGTTCATGGATTTTCCATGCAGGCCGATGACCTGTCCTATGATAGAGTCCCAAAGGAAGAGGGGTAGCTATTAGCTAATCCTAGAGGAAGGCAAGTTCAACAACTGGGGCTGGGAACATGTTCTAGACGTTGATCACCTGCTCCGTCTAGTGGCGTTTCTGGCCATGTTCGTGAGTCGCTGGCTGTTTCCCATATGCGAGACTGGCGGTGTGCGGGTCTCTAATTTTGTTATGGCGACACAGCTAGCCACCAAAAATGTCATCAATTTGGCTATCCCAGTACTGGTGAGGATTTATCGATTGCATGAAAATATTACCATGGGGATTCGGCCAAACCGTGTAGCTGACCCCTTTTAAATCCTTTAGCGTTGGTTGGGAGAACATATTAATAATTTCTATACTTTCATCAATCCTTTTTAGATTCTGGGCACCATAGTCTGACCATATTTGCAATTGACCTATGGGGTTATGCCCGAGGAGTGGGTGGCTCAAGAGAAGGATGAAAAAAGACGGTTCAGAATATGCGTCTGTTGTCAAGCCAGATCTCGCGCTATGATCATTTCAATTTTTGATGATATCCCTCTCCGACCGGTGAAATTACAAACACCATATCAGAGTAATTTAGCAAGTAGGGATACCTCTTTTTCCTACAAAAGGGTATTCAGGTGGCTTGTATTAGTGGGGAATTGATCTGTGAGGGGTATGCTCCTTGCCGATTCGGATGTCAATCTGGCCGCGTCCAGGCATTGGGCCCTCTTGCACCCAATGGTGCCCATGGGAACTGCCATGTAATGGTTTCCAGACAATTTTGGTTAATGTTCATATAGGAGGATACAGACACTAAGGTTATTATCCCCACGCTTGCAGACTCCATGCCTTTCTTATCCAAAACGTATGCCGACTCCTAGGTGGAATCGTACCCTAATGGTCAGTTAGGGTTGTGGGTGCCCACTATCTTGAGTCCTAAGCCATCGAAGAGCAAGAGGAAGTGGAAGGGGGATAGTGCCCCAACCTGGCCATGTATAGTTTTTCGTAAGCCTGCTAGTCTCGTGCTTCCGAGGAAGGTTTTAATGGACAGAGGTGTTTCCTCACACGCCCTCGAAGCTGCTCAGAGAAATTTGGCCATTCTTGATAATGCTACCTTCCTGATGGCCTGGGGACAATTGGACGAATTCAAAGGTCCTTCGTCCTTTCACAGCCAGTACCCCTGTTCTTTGTGGCAGTATCACCAGGAATCAGAAATGACATTCGATTGGCTAGGCTACATATCTTCTCCTGCTGACATCCTTTATGATGTGGACACGGAGAAGGCTAATCAGTATCTTCAGGACCTCGAGGCTTACGTTAATGCATGCCAGGGTTATGCAGTGTTAACTCACAGATTCTAGGCCACGCTACGATTGGTGAATTATGAGGAGGAGGAAGAGAGTGATCTCTCTTCAGGGGGAGATGATTTAGGTGGTTCCCCTGTTGCGGCTGAGGAAAGGGAATTTCCCAGCTACTCGTGAGGTCTCGCCCATAGGTAGCTTCCGAGATTTCTAGGGTAGTGGCAAGATCTGGGAAACAAACATGGCAGTTGAAGACTCCACCAACCCCTTCTGCTACCCAACCCACTCAGGTCGATCCCCCCCAGCTAGTTGTTCCTGTAACGACCGCATTTCGAGATGCGTGGAGGATTTGGGATGACCTAATGGCCAGTGGCTCAGATGAAGAGGTTTGGGCATTACTCCAAATGATCTCTCTTGAGGTTTTGGGTTTGGGACTATCTTTAACCCGACTCACATTCTGTTGGAAGAGGATCTGAATGAAATAGTTACCTAATTAAAGGAAATGGATGAAAATGTGCATTCACTTCAAAACCGGATTTATGGGTCTAATCGGGTGTCCATGATGATAAAACATCCTGAATTGTATGATCCAGAGGAAGAGGTTTCCCTTCTTGTCTATCCCATCTTTCTTCCTCCATTACTGTGAAGGTTCAAAATTTTCTTCCCTTTATGCCGGGTGCCGAGGAATCCTAGGGGAAATTTCTTCCCTAATGTATACTTCCCGTTGTACTGTAGTAGGCGAACATGCACCTTCGACTATGGGGGTCTCCAAGGAGGGGTCTCCTGGTTTAGCTGAGCACATGGAAGAGACTATCCTGGATCCGACTAGGGTCTTTCATCCTCCATCTCCTCCTAGTGTTCCGAGTGGAGAATTTTCCCCTAGGAAGATCCATAGATGTATGTAGGTGTCTGATTATCAGAACGGCTCAAACAGGGGACGTTAGGTAATAATAATTCCCGTTTCCTCGATTACCAATTAATATGTTCTTATTTTTCCAATTATTAATTATTTTGGTGCTATGGTTTAGGGCCCATCGAAGACCTAGTCATGGCTTCCTAAGTGGTCATACCTTTTGCCCATTTATCATCTGAAGGTCCACCTACGACCGTACCTGGGTGCGACGAGATGGCGAGCCCTACTGAAGGGGATAGTGTTATGGACACCTTCCTTCTGTCTTCAGCAACTGAAGATATGTCATAAGAGGAACAATTGGAAGAAGAGACTGCCTTTGATCACACAGTACTTATATTTTCAGGGGAGGATGGGGAGCCCATGATTACCGAGGAGGCCCTAGATCTGATGGGGTTAGCTGTCTCAGACCCGAAGGATACCATGGCGATGGAGGAAGAGCCTGTTATCAGGACGGTTATCAAACACCCAGAGTGGGCCATCATTCTGTTTACCAGGGGAGTAATTTCCCCGAGCATGATCTCCTTAGATGACCGCTTGGGGGCAGCTTTGGGATTTAGTGGCCTTGAGTGTGGCCATAGCCCCCGGACACCTCCAGGGGTTTCTAGGACTCCCTTGCCTCTTGAAGATGTCGCGTCTTCCTCAGACGACAGTGGTGGCATAGAGCTTGGGGGCACCCATGCCTTGATGATTAGGAGTAAGCTTCTCAATCACTTGCCACTAACTCGTTTCTCTTCCCTTTTCTGATTAGGTATACTTATGTTTCTAATCATATTTTGGGATTTAAGACCATGACCCTCATCGCTGGCGATTGTTCCGTCATATCCAATCGTGCCCGTGACCACAACCGTCGTGGGTGAAGTTGCGGCGGCGGCGGAGTTAGCAGTTGAAGCCACATCGGGTCCCTCCTTGGTGACTTCATCCAAGGGTATGTATCTTCATCCGGGAGTGAATCTCAGCATGATCAAAGAGTCGTTTCCAGTATTTGACCTACTCACCAAAGGGCATGGGATAAACTTTGGAAGTAGATTTCTCAGACGCCCCTGGACGAGATGCCTACTAAATTACCGAAGCTGCACAATATGTTTATGCTATTGGGATTCAATGGATTTGACTACCATGGTATTTATGATATAGTCAAGCAGGTGGTCGCTGACCAGGAGAGGCTTGGTGGTTTTGAATCTCACCTTTCTGTTGCTCAGTCTGAAGCCTACCTTTCTACAACCCGACAACTTTGCCTAACAGAAGCTCATGATCATGTCGGCATGGTCACGAGTCTTCTGGTAGAATTACTTAAGTAGCATTCTCGACTAGATGTGATAAGGAGTAAGATAAAGAGGCTACAGTGGGAGAATACCAATATCACAACCATAATTGAAGAAGGGGATATGGCAGAGGAGATGAGGGTGAGCTTAAAGGCATCACAGGATGTGGAAGCACTGTGGGCTGGTGCAGAAGCTGATACATCCTTGTTGCAGAATCTCCATGAAGAAATTGAGGATTCTCATTAGCGCCTGATACAAATTTGTGAATCTGCTGATAGTATCTTGTAATAACCTTTCATACTAGAGGATACCCCAGATTTTGGAAGCCATTCTCATCAAATTTTTTAGGGAACAAAAATATGTTTCTTCTTAGCACTCTTGCTATCTTCTCCTGTGATAGAAATTTTTTGACATGTCTGCTGTATATGATAATTCACCGAACTTATAATAATGAGAGTTCAGGACAATTGATAAAATATAAATGAGCTTTATATATTTCCTGGACCATGGGATCAAGAGAGCATAGTATGACTATTACTAGGGTTTTGTAAAAGAACCCCAAAAACTTTTTGGCATTTCTGTTAATAACCTAATTTTTCATGGGGCCATTTGGTGTGGACCCAGCAGGTATAGCCTGACATTTTCTTAGGTCTCCATTTTCGGGTTTTTTGGCCTAATGGTCTTTGCGCCTCTTTTTGTGAGCGATTTAAGGTCCCACCGGCAGGACTATAATTACTATTGTTTCAGGTCTAACAGCTTTGACCTAATATGGTTGGGCGAGGGGCCCGATGAGGTTTGGATGATTAAAAGATGTATCAATACCTTTCAGATGCACATGGGGAGAACATGTTTATATTTGAATGGCATATAGGGCATGTCTCAAGGCATAAGAGCCGTATCAGCATCAAGAGGTAGGAAACACATTTCCTAAGAAAGACTTTCCTTCGTTAGACGGGCCAGGGGCGATCAATATGCAGATCCGCTGAGGTCATGGTATGCATAGTCATGTAAAGGAGTCCTTAAAGTCAATAACTGTCCATTTATGAGGTCTTGAGGACTTGATGGAAGTCTGGATTATAGAAACCACCACGGTATGCTTGAAGAATTATGAAAAACCAATAGGGGAGGCTTGGAGAGGGTATGTGAAATCTGAAATGGTTTGGGAACATCTATGTGAACTAGGAATGTGGACAAAGGGTCCTTGTCCTACTCCTTTAGTCAGTGTAAAGGATGGTTGGATCTTGGTGTAGTTTAAAGTCATGCAGCTAGTATATTCTTAAAAATGGAACGACATCTCCTGGTTCTTGGTAATCTCGTCAGAGACGTTCCAGCATATTCAGGAAGGGTTGTGAAAGAGGTTGGTAAACTGCATCTCAGAGGGTTTCCGAATCCAGGGATAGAAATGGGGGCTCAGAAGCCAAAAGGCGTACGGAGAGAAGCACTGCCTGAGGAAATCATGCCTTTGGTAGACGGGCCAGGGTCGATCAATATGTAGAGCCGATGAGGTCATGGTAAGCATAGTCATGCAAATGTGTCCATATGTCAATGATTGTTTTCTCCCGATGGCCGAGCAACTTCAGGGAAGTTGAGATTCATGACCTCTAGTGGTGGATCCTTCTAGGTATAGATAATGGTTTATGAGGAGAGGGTGCCTGGATACAGGAGAGACATGTAGACTAAATTTCCTGGGAATGGGTAAAGTCATCCCTTCTTAAACTGGTGTGAGATGGTGGTATATACAGGTCTGTCCCATGCATTGAAGGAAGGAGGAAAACCTCTCTTCGGAATTGAACCTGGGAAGATCTGAACCATGCAGTTTCACATCATGCGGTAAGGACAAAGGGCATTGTTATTATTACTTAATCCGTGTAGTTTTACGTCATGCGGTGAGGACAGAGGGCATTTTAAATTCTATACAGTTTAACGTCATGCGGCAAGTACGGATTCCGTGCAGTTTAACGTCATGTGGTAAAGATGGGGAGAATTATTAAAGATACTATTCATTATAATGTCATTAAACAAGGACGAGGGGAATTTTTAAATCCATCAAAATACTTTTAGTTGGAGTCATTTCCCTGGATGTTTAATTCTATGTCTTTAGAGCTTCATGCCAAGCGTCAAACACATGTTCCATACATTTTCAATTGTTAAGCGGCAAGGACTTAGATGCAAATGCCACTCTTGATCAAAATGCAACTGGGATCGAATATCTCAGCATGTACAAGATTTAGAGAGGGGTTTATGATATAAACTGTTGTTCTAGGGCTTCTTGGATCAGGAGAGATTATATGGGGGATCTGGGGCCGGTAAGCGTATGGGGATAGGAAGATCATCGCATGAGGAAATCTTGCCTTTGATATATGGGATATGGGATATCAATATGCAGAGCCACTGAGATCATGGTATGCATATTCATACAAAGGTGTCCACGGGTCAATAACTATCCACTTCTGATGTCCATGAATTATTATGACGATCTGTGATTTTCCAGGCCACAAAGCGTATCATTTGGTGAGGGAATACCTGGACATGTCGGGGATGTTCGTCCCTAGCTGCTGTTAAAACTCGAAGAGTTCCCTACACTAATTTATCTTGCGCATGGGGTGTACCTTTTCTCCATGCTGTTTAACATCGTGCGGTGTGGATTAAGTACTCTTAGATTAATGGTCTGAGAGTTCAGACCACTGGGTGATTATTGCTACAATCACCTGGAGGGAAATTGAGTTCTAAGGCTCTGGTATACTTTGAAAATGTGTCAGGGAATGAGGGTGTAAACGATAACTCTAGGGTTTCCCGGATCAGGAGGTATGGTATGGGGGCTCTGAGTCTGGTAAGCATACGGAGATAGGAATAGCATCACGTGAAGAAATCATGCATTTGGTAGATAGGCTAGGGGCTATCAACATGCAGAGCCGCTAAGGGCATGGTTTGTATAGTCATGCAAAGGTGTCCAAGGGTCGATAAATTTCCACTTCCAATGCCCATGAGTGGTTAGGAAAATCTGGGATTGCTCATAGCACAGAGTTCAGCATATGGTGATAATTGTGTCCAATCATACAATTAACATCTTCACCACAACTTCCCACTGAGTCAAGGTAGCCTTTCCCTTGAATGATGCTTGCAGATGCATATCATCACGTGAAGCACAGGCATATACAAAGGCTAACCAGGCAGGGTACCCTGACAACGTTTGGATGTGAGAGGGGAATGATCTTGTAAACCACTACTCCATAAATTTTTTGATCGAGAGGTATGATATAGGGGCTCTGAGGCTGGTAAGCATAAATAGATAGGAAGAGTATTTCCTGAGGAAATCTTGACTTTGGTATACAAGACAAGGGCTATCAATATGCAGAACCGGTGAGGGCATGGTATTCATAGTCATACAAAGGTGTTAGTGGGTCGATAACTTTCCACTTACGATGGCCATGAATGATTATGAAGATCTTCAATTATCCGGGTCGCGGAGTTTGATGTATGGAGATGATGCATATAAATGCACAAGTAGTATTCCTATCCCATTTATCCATATATTTTAGGTGGTTCACGATGAAGTCCCTGTAGTTTTAACATCATGATGTGACGACGATGGTGAACCGATGTGAAAAGGGGATTCCGTGCATTTTAACATCATGCGGTATGGACGAGGGGTATATATGCCAGAATTGTCTTTTATCGGTGGTTGGGCTAGGAGATAAGATCCCGAAGTCGCTAAGTATCCTCCAAGGGCAGGAATAGAGCCACACGTAGTTCTTTAGAAGATAATACCCCACGTGTAGGTCTGGTCCGTACACTGGGGAAATGGGAATTTTTAATCATTCTTATCTGTGTAGTTTAACCTCATGCGGTAAGGATGAGGAATACACCCTGTGTAGGAGTGGTCCATACATGGGGGGAGAGTGCATTTTTTAATCTTCATTTAGATTAGTCGGGCCAGGATGTGGAATTCTGGCATCGCTACATATCTGGCAAGGAAATTAATCCAGACATACGTAGTTCTCTAAAATCCATGCAGTTTAACGTCGTGCAGTGAGGATGAGGAATACACCCCATGCAGGGCTGGTCCATACACAGGGGAAGAGGAAACTTTTAATCCATCTTATCCATGTAGTTTAACGTCGTGCCGTAAGGATGAAGAATACACCATGTGCAGGTCTAGTCTGTATATGGGGGAGGGGGCACTTTTAACTTTATTTTGGGATGGTTGGTCGAGGATACAGAATCACAGCGTCGCTCCGTTTCCTTCAATGGCAGGAATCAATCCATACATTGTTCTCTGAAATCTATGCAATTTAACGTCATGCAGTGAGGAAGAAATACTCTTAGTTTGGGATCATAGAGTTTGGTCCATTGGGTGATTGTCAGTTTAAACTCATGCAGGTCAGATGACAACTGCTTTTGGTTATGCAAAATACTTCATCAGAAATCTCTCATTCGTAGGAGCGGTAGTAAACTGCTCGTCCATGGAGTTCAAGGCATATGCTCCATCTGAGTAGACTTTTTGTATAACATATGGTCCCTCCCACTTGGGGTCCAGCTTTGGAGGATTCTTTCTGAGTACCATTGGGGTCTGGAGGACCAACACCAATTCTCATTCCAAGAAAGACCAAAGACGAACCTTTTTATTTAAGGCTTGTGGAATCCGGTTCTGATATACTTCCGGATGGTGATAAGTGGGAAACCTCTTCTCATCTAGCTGTTCCAATACACCTAGCCATTTTTCTGATTTCTCATCGTTGGATGACTGATCACAAATAGAAACATGAAGCGAGGACATTTGGAGCTCAATGGACAGGGCTGCTTCTATTTCGTATACTAATGAGTACGGAGTAGCTCGAGTAGCGGTGGAGATTGTGGTTCGAAAACCCCACAATGCATGATGGAGTTTATCTAGCCATGATTTCTTGTCTTTTTCCACCATTTTTGGGAGAATGTTGGTCAAGGTCTTATTGAAAGCCTCTATCTGTCTTTTGGACACTGCATGGTAGCGAGATGAGTGGTTATCCTTGATACCATATTCTTGGTATAGTTTCTCCAATTCACCAGAGCAGAAGATGGTGCCATTATCCATCAGTATGGTATGAGTGACACCAAATATGGTGATGATATTTGCTGTCACAAAGCTGGAAATGTTTCTTGCCCCGACATCCTTGAGGGGTACTGTAACAGCCCGAGATTTTATGAAAACTATTCTTTTTAATTTTATTAATGTCTTGTGTTGTACGCTACACCAAAAGGAGCTTGCACAACACACATCCTTGACTTTCCTTGCATTACACGCAATCGCGACCTTCCTCGATAGCGTGTGTTGTACGCAATACCGAGTTTCACTAAACAACGATATGCTATAAAAATATTATTAAAACTAGCCGTTATGAATAGTAATAACCACTTTTTGAAATCCAGTAAATCTTATTTTTCAAAATGAACATTATTTTTGGATTCGGAGTATCGAATTTAGCCTAAGGTGAAATTTTGGTACTTTTCGGATAACTTTCATATTCTGATGAATAGTGAAAATTACTAAATTATAATTAAAAACAACTTTTTTTAATCGAAATAATTAATAGTGATAAATCATTAATTTGAGTGGTTTTAAAGTATATTTATAATATATTTTTACAATTTAATACAATGTTGGTCATTGGATGTAATTTCACATTTAAACTAGACATAAACAAGTGTCAATCTTTTGATAGATATTGTTTCTTAAAAACACGCTATTTGTTTTAACAGCGGGATTTAATTATAAAATTAATTAATGCAACTTTTATGTTATGAATTTGGTAAAATAGACTTCATTTTTGAATTCGGAATATGAAATATAGCTTGGGATGAAATTTTGGCATTGTTCTGAAAAACATCAATTTTTGATGAATAGTGAAACTACTAAGTGGTAGGTTAAAAACTGAATTTTGCATAAAACTTAATTTTACCGCTTCTGTGAATGGAATTTCGAAAATCCGAGAGACACGGTTAATATCAAGGACTAAAATGTGGTTCAATGAGATGAAAATAATTTTTTGGTGAATAGTAACTTTTTATTTTTTTACCACGGTTAATAGTAAATAGGGTAACTAAGGGTAAATATGATATTAATATTACCCTAACACATGTCCTAATTCTATTGGACAAGTGTAATTCGACCAAAAACAAACTTAGGAATAACATATGACCATTTAGGCCCACTTGGATTAGATTAGGACATTTATTATTAATTTATTTAAAGAAGGGTTAAAATAGTTAAAATCAATGTTTAATAAGTAAATCATTTATAATATGGGGTTATACATAAGATAAATTCGATTGTAAATATTCCTTAGAAAGCTAAAACGATTTCCTACATGATGGTATTTTATTTGTAATTTTTAGACATCAAATAATTTAATTTATTTATGACACAATGATGATGCAGTAATTATCTTATTAATGAAATATTGACATAATTGATGTTATAAACACCAAACTAAATGTAATTTGAGACTTTTTATGAATTCCACTAATTTTCTAGGTTACTATGATATATTAGTGTTGATTTAATCAACTTGTTTCGAACATATAATTCTGTTATGACTTTCACAAAAATCATATATCAAATAGTGTCAAAATTGACACAAAATAGTTTTTAAATCAAATATTATATTATTAATTGATATTTTATTCCTAAAAATCTAAGGTTCGGACAAATGACTTAGATAAGGATATATGTATTAATAATATACAATTTGGGGTTCGTTTGGCATGTTATAGTAAGTTTATTAACCATATAGTGAAAGAAAACAAAAAGACACGGTAAAAGATAAATTACTTAACTTAGAGTTAAATTTAATTGATAAGGTTAAAATAATACCCTAAACTTGTCTAAATCCTATTGGTTGATAGGATTTCGACCCATACCCACTTTAGCTTCGAAATAAGACCCTTTGGAACCATTATAAACCGATTTTGACTTTAATATAAGATAATATTTTGAGGTATTCCTAAGGTGCCCCTCTCCTCCCTTATAAAAGGACACCTCCTCCCCCTCCTCCTCACACCAATTTGAGCACTCAAGCTCGGCCAACCCCTGACAAAATCTCTTCTCCACTTCCCTAGAAACATCCTAGAGGTTCTGGTCTTCCTCAAAGATCAATTTTAGTGCCCTAAGAGGAGGTCTCAAAGAGGCGCTTCAAAGAAGATGTAATTACCGTTACCAATTCTTTCATCTTTATTTCTTCTTCCACTTCTTCTTCTTAGGTTGTTTCATTATGAAGTAATAACATCAGTATCACTAATATACTGATATGTTATTATAAGTATGAAACAACCCTATTTCACCATCTATCCATCCTACGGAAAAAGAAATCACCGCGCGTGCGTACGTACGGAATACCGTCTTCACGCCGTGGTGTAATCTATTTTCCACCACCACCTTACATGGATGGGTATAATGGTGTAAAGAATAACTATACATAGTTATTACAACATCATATTGATTCTGATATATTGTATAATCCACTCCAATTCAATTCAATAATTATGGAAATGATATCATCGCTCGTGCGTACGTACGGAATACCGTCTCCACGACGCGATGATATTCATTCTTAATGATTAACCATTCATGAATGATTATAAAGTATATATAATAAGTACTAATGAAATATATGACATAATAATGATACTGGATTTATGTATATATATATATGTATGTCATCTACTTACTTCCATTCAAGACAATAAAGAAAGAAAAACAGCGTTCATGCGTACGTACGGACTACCGTCTCCATGAACGGTGTTTTTCATTTCATTTATCTATCTATTATATATATATACTGAATATATATGATATATAAATCATATTTTATATTCTGGATGTAAGTAAATCATTATATAAGTAATAATAATGTCAAGAACAAAAAGTCAAAACACCTACGATAAATGAAACGATTTTACCCAAAACGCTTCTTTAACATGGAATTTACAAAAGAACGGGTAATATAATGTCATAAGTGAACCATATATGATATCATAACAATGAATATGATTCTGTAATAAGTCAATGACATTATTTAAATCATTATACAGGAGGTTCGGACACATACGAAGCAAATCGGACCTAAGGTAAGGGAAATATCACAATCTCATTTTTATCCGAGATTGTTTATTCGTAAGTATTTACTGGGGTGTATTTTATCATCCACATCCATGTTTACTCAATATGTAATATTATTTCCATCCACCTAAAATTGTTTAAATACATTTTTACCCTTCGGTGAGTTTTTAGTAATACGTATGAAAGGAATCTTTTGTCGTTTTTCGTACGTGGTACTTTTTGACTTTTCCGACAAAAGTACGAAGAATGTTTTTTTTAACTTATACGGCACGAACGGATTTCTACTGTTTTATAAAGCCTTATTTTCATGAAGATTCCTCTAAAAGATTTCATGACTATTTTCAATAAAATCTCTTTCTTTTAAAATTGCATGATGTTTTGTGAAAAGAAATTGATTTTGAAGAAGAAAGGATATTTTCCTCAAGAATTCAATTCAAGTGTTTTATCAAAATTATTTTCCATCTAAGATAATAAAGGGTTCTGTTTCTATCCATATTTTTACATTGATGTAATTATGTTTATGAATTCTTTTATCTTATATGAATTGATTTATGATGTCATGATGTTTCAAGAATCCCATTTTTGTTACATGTGTTATGCGATGATGTATGTTTTATGATTATGTGGCACACATAAGAAAGGATTCATTATAAGATGGGTGGGAACTATATCTCCCTCCAATGCATTGGGTAATGATTTTATATCTCATGAGATAGACATGGCTGAAATGGTAGGTTATACCGGTTCAGTGAAACAGGACTGAAACGAGGGTTACTCGATTCAGAAAGGGACTTTGTCTACTAAGATAGTCTTGGCAATGAGTCTTGACTAACAAGAAATGATTCTCTATGATTATGTGTGTATGCCACAATGTTTCATGTTTTATGTTATGATTATTGGGATTTCATTTCACTACTATGATTTATCCCATGTTATGAAATTATTCTCTCTTTTGCAGGTTAAGATTTCCAAAAGTTATGTTCTTATGAATATGATGTGATTGATTTTTCATTTGTATACCCTTACTGAGAATTTGAGCTCACCCTTTTATGTTTTATTTTCCCCAGGATATAAAGAAAGGTTTTAGGTAGAAAAAAAAAGAAGATCTTTATGGGAGATATTGAAGATCTTTCACCGCGATTAGAAGATTACGTTCCGAGTTTCCAAAGGCACTAAACTATTACGATCCTTTAGTGTGTGTTTTTGTTATGTACTAAGTATTCCGCAAATGTAATGTAAAGTCCATGTACGTCAGGCTTCGGGTCTCTACAGTTGGTATCAGAGGAAAGGTTTAGTCAACCTTTGGAAACTAGGATGCGAGAACTTTAGTGAGATCCCTAGAGATATTTCTATGGTATGTCTAGAGATGTCTCTAAGGATAAGTATGCGTATAGGTTATAGTACTAGAATTACGCTAACGATCATAGAATTAAACCTAAGATGTTAGATATTGAAGTTACTCCCCCTTTATTATGATTTTTTCCTCTCACACTATTCTTTTGGGTTTTAGAAAATGGCTGGAAACAAGATGATTCACGATAATGGAGGATATGATGGACAATAGAATGATATTCTTCATAATGAAATGGGATTTGGAAGTCCAAACATCATTATTATGCCGAATCAGCAATCTCATAATATGATCAATAATGTAAAATTTGGTAAGTTTCCTGACTCGACTAATAAGAGAAAGATGGAGTTTCATGATGATCATAGAGGAAAGAAAGTTCAATTTCCCCTATGTAAATCATGTGGGAAGAGGCATCAAGGAGAATGTTTCAAAGGAACTGGAAGATGCTTTGGGTGTGGAAAAGAAGGACACAAAGCAAGTAAATGCAAAGGAAAGGTTCAGTTAACAACATGGATGAGGATAATGGTATTGCTACGACATCAACAATGGTTAAATGTTTTAAATGTGGAATGTACGGGCATTATGCAAACCAATGCCCTAAGGGAAAGTCTCATGAAGATAATCAGTATGGTCGTATGGGAAGTATTTATGTGGATGATGATGAAGAGACTACAAATGATATGTGAGATGAAAGAATTGTTGAAGCTCGGTCAATGGTTTAAGAATGTAGTGGAATGATTACATGTTAATCATGTGTAATGTTGTATAAGTAATCTCATGGTACTGTAGAATAAAGAGACATGTAAGGATTGTTACACTGTTGTCTGATTAATGTTACCAGTATCCATGAAAGGTTATTCAGATATTTTTGGAATGTAGATGATATGCGCATAATGAAGGGATAAGGAGAAAATTAAATGTTTGATAGTATTCATGAGCTCATGATTGATATAAGGACTAAGTGATATCATGGTTTGAGTATATAGAATTTTGAGGATTTTTGTATATGGAAAGTGTTAACTTTTAATTGCATTCAAGTTTTCACTATGGATCAATGGGTATTCAAGAGAGTACAATATTAAGGCCTTTGAATGTTTGGAATGTGACCAATAAGATATATCTTATGATATATGGGGATCAATGATGGTATTAAATCTCTGAGAGTGGACGACAGTATTATGGATAAGCCTAAAGATTGGAATGGTTTATTTGGACATAAGTTAGTATTGTTTAAGGATAGAAGTTTTTTTGATATTATTGATGGGATGTTATAGTAATATAGTTTCAGAAAAAGGACAACCTGCAGGACGGGCGACAGCCCATCGCTTCGGACAAGGCTGTGGGAATCGAACCCACAACCAAAGTGCGACTGGCCTTTATCGCCTACCACTGGCCTACAGGAAGTCCCTGTTTAGTAGAAACTAGTTTTATTATATTAAGCAGTATGATATATGAAGTATAAGTCCATTTTAGGAACCATATATGATTAATCTCACTATAGATCGACTTATGTATATAATTTTTGCTAACCTTTTGTTTGAGACAGATGGAATGACCCGTCATTCTATCACATGATCTGCTAACACTTCACGAATAACAAATTCAACTTCATTTATTTAAGAGATGAAGTAGAAATTGTTCAAGGCACGAACAACAGTGAGATTGTACCAAAATATAGTAAGTATTTATTGTAATTCAAATTTTCAACTTTAGGGAAATGATCTTGAAAACCAAAAATGTTGTCCTAGTGCCCTTATATCCGATTATCAGATGATACCCTAGATCATCACAAATTTATGGCTTTGTGATTGCTAGCTTTTCCATAGCCATGTTCTCTACCACTCTCCATCAGAACATGATGGTTAGATTTATCTTCCATATCCATATTTTCACCTATGTGGAAACCCAGTGATTAGTTTATTTGGGTAACTGTTACGTTTCATACTTTTGTTTTTAAAGATTGGTTTTGATATTCCTTTTTACGATGTGGGTTTCTATTAAAAAAAAGAAAAAACTTTTGAATAGTAAACTATTTATAACCCCGACGAATTTCGAGGGCGAAATTCATTTTAAGGGGGGTAGAATGTAACAGCCCGAGATTTTATGAAAACTATTCTTTTTAATTTTATTAATGTCTTGTGTTGTACGCTACACCAAAAGGAGCTTGCACAACACACATCCTTGACTTGCCTTGCATTACACACAATCGCGACCTTCCTCGATAGCGTGTGTTGTACGCAATACCGAGTTTCACTAAACAACGATATGCTATAAAAATATTATTAAAACTAGCCATTATGAATAGTAATAACCACTTTTTGAAATCCAGTAAATCTTATTTTTCAAAATGAACTTTATTTTTGGATTCGGAGTATCGAATTTAGCCTAAGGTGAAATTTGGGTACTTTTCGGATAACTTTCATATTCTGATAAATAGTGAAAATTACTAAATTATAATTAAAAACAACTTTTTTTAATCGAAATAATTAATAGTGATAAATCATTAATTTGAGTGGTTTTAAAGTATATTTAGAATATATTTTTACAATTTAATACAATGTTGGTCATTGGATGTAATTTCACATTTAAACTAGACATATACAAGTGTCAATCTTTTGATAGATATTGTTTCTTAAAAACACGCTATTTGTTTTAACAGCGGGATTTAATTATAAAATTAATTAATGCAACTTTTATGTTATGAATTTGGTAAAATAGACTTCATTTTTGAATTCGGAATATGAAATATAGCTTGGGATGAAATTTTGGCATTGTTCTGAAAAACATCAATTTTTGATGAATAGTGAAACTACTAAGTGGTAGGTTAAAAACTGAATTTTGCATAAAACTTAATTTTACCGCTTCTGTGAATGGAATTTCGAAAATCCGAGAGACACGGTTAATATCAAGGACTAAAATGTGGTTCAATGAGATGAAAATAATTTTTTGGTGAATAGTAACTTTTTATTTTTTTTACCACGGTTAATAGTAAATAGGGTAACTAAGGGTAAATATGATATTAATATTACCCTAACACATGTCCTAATTCTATTGGACAAGTGTAATTCGACCAAAAACAAACTTAGGAATAAAATATGACCTTTTAGGCCCACTTGGATTAGATTAGGACATTTATTATTAATTTATTTAAAGAAGGGTTAAAATAGTTAAAATCAAAGTTTAATAAGTAGATCATTTATAATATGGGGTTCTACATAAGCTAAATTCGATTGTAAATATTCATTAGAAAGATAAAACGATTTCCTACATGATGGTATTTTATTTGTAATTTTTAGACATCAAATAATGTAATTTATTTATGACACAATGATGATGCAGTAATTATCTTATTAATGAAATATTGACATAATTGATGTTATAAACACCAAAATAAATGTAATTTGAGACTTTTTATGAATTACACTAATTTTCTAGGTTACTATGATATATTAGTGTTGATTTAATCAACTTGGTTCGAACATATAATTCTGTTATGACTTTCACAAAAATCATATATCAAATAGTGTCAAAATTGACACAAAATAGTTTTTAAATCAAATATTATATTATTAATTGATATTTTATTCCTAAAAATATAAGGTTCGGACAAATGACTTAGATAAGGATATATGTATTAATAATATACAATTTGGGGTTCGTTTGGAATGTTATAGTAAGTTTATTAACCATATAGTTAAAGAAAACAAAAAGACACGGTAAAAGTTAAATTACTTAACTTAGAGTTAAATTTAATTGATAAGGTTAAAATAATACCCTAAACTTGTCTAAATCCTATTGGTTGGTAGGCTTGCGACCCATCCCCACTTTAGCTTCGAAATAAGACCCTTGGGAACCATTATAAACCGATTTTGACTTTAATATAAGATAATATTTTGAGGTATTCCTAAGGTGCCCCTCTCCTCCCTTATAAAAGGACACCTCCTCCCCCTCCTCCTCACACCAATTTGAGCACTCAAGCTCGGCCAACCCCTGCCAAAATCTCTTCTCAACTTCCCTAGAAACATCCTAGAGGTTCTGGTCTTCTTCAAAGACCAATTTTAGTGCCCTAAGAGGAGGTCTCAAAGAGGCGCTTCAAAGAAGAGGTAATTACCGTTACCAATTCTTTCATCTTTATTTCTTCTTCCACTTCTTCTTCTTAGGTTGTTTCATTATGAAGTAATAACATCAGTATCACTAATATACTGATATGTTATTATAAGTATGAAACAACCCTATTTCACCATCTATCCATCCTACGGAAAAAGAAATCACCGCGCGTGCGTACGTACGGAATACCGTCTCCACGCCGTGGTGTAATCTATTTTCCACCACCACCTTACATGGATGGGTATAATGGTGTAAAGAATAACTATACATAGTTATTAAAACATCATATTGATTCTGATATATTGTATAATCCACTCCAATTCAATTCAATAATTATGGAAATGATATCATCGCTTGTGCGTACGTACGGAATACCGTCTCCACGACGCGATGAGATTCATTCTTAATGATTAACCATTCATGAATGATTATAAAGTATATATAATAAGTACTAATGAAATATATGAAATAATAATGATACTGGATTTATGTATATATATATATGTATTTCATCTACTTACTTCCATTCAAGACAATAATGAAAGAAAAACAGCGTTCATGCGTACGTACGGACTACCGTCTCCATGAACGGTGTTTTTCATTTCATTTATCTATCTATTATATATATATATACTGAATATATATGATATATAAATCATATTTTATATTCTGGATGTAAGTAAATCATGATATAAGTAATAATAATGTCAAGAACAAAAAGTCAAAACACCTACGATAAATGAAACGATTTTACCCAAAACGCTTATTTAACATGGAATTTACAAAAGAACGGGTAATATAATGTCATAAGTGAACCATATATGATATCATAACAATGAATATGATTCTGTAATAAGTCAATGACATTATTTAAATCATTATACAGGAGGTTCAGACACATACGAAGCAAATCGGACCTAAGGTAAGGGAAATATCACAATCTCATTTTTATCCGAGATTGTTTATTCGTAAGTATTTACTGGGGTGTATTTTATCATCCACATCCATGTTTACTCAATATGTAATATTATTTCCATCCACCTAAAATTGTTTAAATCCATTTTTACCCTTCAGTGAGTTTTTCGTAATACGTATGAAAGGAATCTTTTGTCGTTTTTCGTACGAGGTACTTTTTGACTTTTCCGACAAAAGTACAAAGAATGTTTTTTTTAACTTATACGGCACGAATGGATTTCTACTGTTTTATAAAGCCTTATTTTCATGAAGCTTCCTCTAAAAGATTTCATGACTATTTTCAATAAAATCTCTTTCTTTTAAAATTGCATGATGTTTTGTGAAAAGAAATTGATTTTGAAGAAGAAAGGATATTTTCCTCAAGAATTCAATTCAAGTGTTTTATCAAAATTATTTTCCATCTAAGATAATAAAGGGTTCTGTTTCTATCCATATTTTTACATTGATGGAATTATGTTTATGAATTCTTTAATCTTATATGAATTGATTTATGATGTCATGATGCTTCAAGAATCCCATTTTTGTTACATGTGTTATGCGATGATGTATGTTTTATGATTATGTGGCACACATAAGAAAGGATTCATTATAAGATGGGTGGGACCTATATCTCCCTCCAATGCATTGGGTAATGATTTTATATCTCATGAGATAGACATGGCTGAAATGGTAGGTTATACCGGTTCAGTGAAACATGACTGAAACTAGGGTTACTCGATTCAGAAAGGGAATTTGTCCACTAAGATAGTCTTGGCAATGAGTCTTGACTAACAATAAATGATTCTCTATGATTATGTGTGTATGCCACAATGTTTCATGTTTTAAGTTATGATTATTGGGATTTCATTTCACTACTATGATTTATCCCATGTTATGAAATTATGCTCTCTTTTGCAGGTTAAGATTTCCAAAAGTTATGTTCTTATGAATATGATGTGATTGAATTTTCATTTGTATACCCTTACTGAGCATTTGAGCTCACCCTTTTATGTTTTCTTTTCCCCAGGATATAAAGAAAGGTTTTAGGTATAAAAAAAAGAAGATCTTTATGGGAGATATTGAAGATCTTTCACCGCGATTAGAAGATTACGTTCCGAGTTTCCAAAGACACTAAACTATTACGATCCTTTAGTGTGTGTTTTTGTTATGTACTATGTATTCCGCAAATGTAATGTAAAGTCCATGTACGTCAGGCTTCGGGTCTCTACAGGTAAAACTTCTTCCAATTTGGAAAAGAGGTTGGTTTCTGTGAGGATATAATTCAGTTATTTGGCCATGGCGGGAGGAGATGGTCCCACGATGTCCATTCCCCATATGGAAAATGGCCAGGATTACTTGTACTGATGAAGTAACTCTAGGGGTTGGTGAATGAAGTTGGCATGAATTTGGAATGAGTGACATTTTGTGGTAATGTGCTCACAATCTCATGCCACTTTGGGCCAATAGTACCCAATCCTTCTGACCTGATGGGAAAGTTTAGACCCCGACTGATGTGCCCCAAATAATCCGGCATGCACTTCAGTCATTAAAGCATCAGTTTCTTCTCTATCAATGCATATGATGAGGACTCCGTCGAAGCATAATTTGTAGAGGACCTCTTGTTGACCTGCACCGCCATATAGGATAAATTTTATTGCCCTTCTCCGTATTTTATCTCGTTCAGCCCTGTCTGATGGATGTTCTCCCCATTGAAGGTAGTTTTCAATGGGGGTCATCCATCTGGTGGCAGGAGCATATGGTTCAGGGACCGGACTAACTTTTTTGATTTCAACCTTCTTAGTCTGAACAAATGGCAAGAGCATTCGACGATGAGCAATGATGATAGTTGTTTCATCCCAGTCTAGGTCAACTAAGGCTATGGCCGCATTATCTAATGCATCAGCCTGGGCATTTTGAGACCACAAAATATAGGTCAATGTTGGTTCTGTGGAGAATTCCTCCATTAACCCTCAGACATGGTTAAATAGGGGAATCACCTCCTCCTTTTTAATAGCATAGTCACAATTGACTTGCTTGATAACCAATATTGAGTCACCTTTTACCTTAAGGTGTTGTACTTGTGCCTGGAATGCAAGTTCCAGGCCTGTAATGAGGGCTTGATACTCCGCATCATTGTTTGTACATCCTTCGGACAGGAGGAAGAAATATGGAAATACTTCCTTTTCTGGGGACACGAGTATTATCCCCAGAGCCACCTTGTTAAATTTTGGATCCTCCATCATTTTACCTATCTAACTTCAGGATGCGCCGTCGAAGTACATTTCCCATGTATAGAACTCCTCTTGAACTGAGAATATGTCTTCATCAGGTAGATCGACGTTTGGTTCGGTGGTCCCCGTCGAAGGGTGCTATGCTAGAAAATTTTCTAATGCCAAGCCTTTGATGGCCTTCTGAGTCAAAAACAGGATGTCAAACTATTCTAGGATGACTTCCCATCAGGATAGGTGCCCGGTCAGCATCAGGCGGATGGGGATGTACTTGATCGGGTTACTACGTGAGACCAAATGGACTTCATGATGTTGCAGATAATGCCACAATTTTTGAACTATGAAGACCAAGTCCAAAAAACACTTCTCGATGTCTGAGTATCGAGTTTCAGTGTCGATCATGGTTCGGCTGAGGTAATAGAGACAATTTTCACTGCCGGCGTCATTTTTCAGTGCAAGGAAGGCCCCCAGTGACCGTTCGAGGGCCGTCACATATAGGATAAGGGGTATCCCTTCAACCAGCGTCATGAGCACTGGTGGTATTAAGAGGTACTTCTTTAGGCTATCGAATGCCTCTTGAAAATCATTTGTCCATTGGTAAATAAACCCCTTTTACATTAACCGGGTGAAGGTAAAACATTTACCCAAAAAGTTGGCTATGAACCACCTAATGTAGGCTAGGTGTCCTTAGAATCCTCTCAACTCAATGAGATTGTGAGGAGGTGGTAAACCAAGGATAACCCTTGTCTTTTCTGGGTTGACTTCGATGCCACGATGGTGTATGACAAATCCAAGGAATTTCTCTAAGGTAACCCCCAATGCGCATTTCATGGGGTTCATCTTCAGGCTATGTTGTCGAATTTTGGTGAAGATGGTTTCAAGGTATGGCAGGTGATCTGAGCACTATCTTGATTTGATCACCAATTCAACCACGTAGCATTCGAGGAATCTCCCCAGGAATGGTTTAAAGATACGATGCATGGCGTGTTGATATGTAGCGCCCGTGTTCATGACACCAAAGGGAATGACCCTGTAACAGAATACTCCTTGAGGGGCCCTAAAGTAGTGTCTTTTCGTCTTATCAGTCTATCTAGATTTTATTTTACCCAGAATAGCAGTCCATAAAGGATATAGCCTCATACTCGGCTGTTGCGTTTATTAATAACTCGGTGATCGGGAACGGGAAATCATCTTCTGGGAAATTCCTATTGAGATCTCTAAAATTGATACAGACCCAGATTTGTCTATTGTTTTTCTTGAAGGGGAAAATGTTGGCTAGCCATATGGGATATTGTACCTTTCAAATGAATCCTTCTTTAATTAGCTTATCGAACACAGCCTCTATTTCGGTAGCATGTGTGGGGTGCGTCCTTTTGGCGGCTTTTTTATAGCCCCAGTGGTCTTATTGTAGACAAAAGTGGTGCATTTCCACTTCAGGATCAAGTCCCATCATTTTTGTGTAATTCCAGGAAAAAAAATCCTGATGTTGCTTTTGGAAAGAGGTATATACCTCGTGCTCCTTGGGAGACATGGCTGTACTAATGAGAGGGGGCCTCAGGTCTTCCTCCGTAGCCAGTTTTATTTCACAGAGTTCTTCCACAGTGGTGGAGATACCTTCCTCAAATGCGGGAGGTGTATCCCTGAGATCGTCCTCCTATTCTTCCCCCACATTCTCATCTTATTGATTCGATGGGGGAGAGTTCCTTGCACGGGCTCTTGGGAGTCGGGAGGTGTGGCATCGTGGGAATCCCCGCTCATGTATTCGTCCACAAATTGAGGGTTAGAGGACGTTTCTGCATTGTCACTCTCAACCGTTATGGATGAAGTCATGAGGACAGCTGAGTGTGTGTCCAGGATTGAACCCACACTCTCAACATGGCTGATGGGCAGTACATAACCTCCGCCAAGCTTCTTTATGGGGTCATCAAGAACCATTTCCATACCTTTTGGAGCGTGGATCCAATAAACACCATCCACTGAAGGATTCTTCTTCTTTTGATCATAAAACCTGGAATCAATGTAGTGTGACTCGGAGAGCTCTAAAGGGGACTTTTCCGAGTGAAATGTACCACTTCGTCCATTGATGCAATACTTAATACATTGGTGGTAGGATGAAGGAATGGCCATGTTCTTATGGAGCCACGACCATCCCAGTAGGGCGTTGAATGATGTGTTCTACCAGACCACCAAGAATTCCGAAGAGGCCACAAGGGCACCAAAATGGGTTTTGAGCTTGATTTTTCCCATTGGATTTTATTCACTCTTTTCGTAACCCAAAAAAGTTGTGGTTGAGGGTATTAGATCATCCTCATTGTATCCAAACATATGAAGTGTCAGTAGGGGAATGAGGTTAACTCTATAGCCATTGTTAATAAAGACTTTCTGGATCTCGACATCATTTAATGTTCCAGACACATATAGTGGTTTGATGTGTCCTTGCATAATGGCATCTTCATCCTGATCAGTGAAGGAAATCACTATATTGAACTCAACCGGGCCAGTCTCTTTCTAGTAAATCTCAGCAGTGGCTACCTCAGCTTGAAACTCCTAAGGGATGAGAAATGCTTCTACAAGAGCCTCCCTGATATTTTCTGAAAAACTCAGGGCATTTAGGATTGACAGTTTTGCTGGTACTCATGCCAGCTGCTTAAGGATATCGTATTTCTGCTCCAGCGGCTGATGCTTCTCCGTTGGAGGGAGAGTTTTAACAGGTGATTTAGGAGCCAGAGCATGTGAAGAGGAAGGACCGGCCGCAGGGTTGGAGGTCGACAGTGTTCCCACGTTCTGGGGTCTCAGCCCGTCCAGTCTATTTGTGCACTCTAGGAGGCTAGACACTTGTTCCTCCTCTGATGGGTACCGCAGAATGACGGGGCCAGAGTGGCTGCTTATGGTGGCGGAGAGATATTCCTTCCCCTGCTGAGTTTGCTTAAGGTATCTCTCATTGGTTTCTATGATATTATCTGTCTAGGATGGGGTAAAACCATAGGGTTGGTTCTAGTCGTGACTGCACCTCCCCTGGCATCCCCTGCTTCTACGACTCCCCCACCCGGCTCCTCATTTTGGGACCTCGGGTTCATAACCATACCCTTCATCAGGAAAAGATTCCATTAGATGGATGACATTGATGGAACCAAATATTAGCTCCTCGTCCTGTGAAAGGTCAACATGTTCGGTTGTCCCTGATGGTGTCGTTTGGTGGGTCGTTGCCCGTAGCGCCAAGTTTGGGGGCATAAAATCTAACAGTGTTAGGGCTAACCTCGGTCTTGTTGTGGACTGCTCCCCTTTCACTTGTCCCCTCCCTTTTCTATTATGCCTGGATGATCAGATCGTGGAGGGTTGTGAGGTCGATATTGCCGACTGTGCAACATTAGGGGTTGTTGGTAGCAACACTGGCTGCTGTAATTGAGCTCAGAGTATGCCCTGAGCTCGATTGACAGTCTTCCAAGTCCTCCAGCCATCAAATTTCTGCCTCTTCTTGCTAGTTACCTCCTTCCACCCCTCCCCGTTGTCGGAGTCGGTGGTAGAAATATGCGTCACAAGTTCTAGGGGTGGTCCAAGCTCGACCTACCCAGAGTCTACCATCATTTGTAGAATGTATTTGAAGACGAAGCATTCCTAGATACTATGCGCCAATATTCGATGGTAGGGACAGTAATCTTTCAATTCATTACGGCCAAATTCTCTGGGTTTCCTTATATTAGGGAGGTGGGGAAAGTTGCAATTCATGGCAGAAATGAAGTAGCCGTGGACTTGGTCATCTCAGAACGAGTATATTTTTTCCTCCACTCATCGAACTAGTTCTACTTCGATCCTCTCTGATCACCCTGCTTGGGCGGAGGAAGCCGCTGATATACAGGGGACCCTTGACGATTTGATGGAGGCCTAGGCAGTGGAGCAGGCACAGGGGCCGACTTGAGCGTGATAGAGGATGCTTCAGATCTAACTGTTCTCTTTGCAGAAGCCTGTGAGGATATTCGAGACTTCAGATTAGTCCACGGTTGGGAGTATTCAATTCATTGGGAAATGGAAGAATGATTGCAAAAGCCAGTGGTGCACTCCACTGGTATGATCAGTGTTCGCAGCTCTTCCCAAAGGTTATCGATGCCATTGGAAAGATTCTCATCTTGGGGCATTGGATAGTTCAGAGAGTAGGTTAGACCCTTACATCTGGCAATGAAATCTGAGACCCTCTGGTTCCCCCTATGTTTGTAATTCATGAGGTCAATGACTGTTGTTTTTGGCAGCGTTGAGCTGAAGTGGAACATGAACTACTGTTGGAGGTCTTCCCAGCTTTTTATTGACTGAGATGGCAGATTTGTATACCAGACAATGGAAGATCCTTGAATGTTCTGCACGATGAATATGAGTTTCAAAGCTTCTTTTTGTTCCAGAGTTCTCATCATAGAGTCTCAATAAGATGCTTAGTGGCAAAAATGTTGTTCCAGATCACCTAATCCATTGAATATAGGGAATACAGGGCTCCCAAAATTAGGTGGGGGTTGCGTATTTCTCACCAAATCTAGGTAGGGATTCCACTCTAGCTGTATCAGAGCTTTCCGACCTTCCATTGCTTCCAATCGAGCTGTCAGTGCCTCGATGGTTTTAGCGAGACCTTGGATTACATCCTATTGGGCCCGGTATTTTGCAGGTGTAGCCCGAGGCATTTCTTGAGGATTCGGATCGGCCAATACCAAGGGTGCATGTGTCGTTTGTGGTGCCTTCGGAGGGTTCATACGCACTTTCTCCGAGTGCTTCCTGAGTGGAGGGAAGTATTGGTATTTATAAACATCCATATTCAGGTAGTTGGATGGACCAGACACCTCATTGGGCAGGAGCCCTGACCGCGCTTCATTGGACGGGGGCAAACCTTGGTCTTTGCGGTTCACTTACTGGGAGTGACAGGTGTGGCTTTTATTGGGAAGCACTTTCAATAAGACGGTTCCTCTAGAGTAGCTCAGCATTAAGCCACCTCAATTATTTCATTTCCTCTTCCTTCCGAGCGAACCTTTCTTCATCCGTGAGTGGATCGTTTTTATCGAGAGGAGAGAGACGGTTAAGGGTAACTGGTCCTTTGTTCTTATCCTTGTTGGAAGCTCATAGGGTAGGAAGAGGAGGGTTTAGCTAGAAGGGTGACCATATTTAGGGTGGCCCTCTAATTTCGGGTGTGCACACTTGGTGGTTCGTTGTGAGTCACAGCCTGACTAGAACCATTGTCTCCTGATCCATCCAGATTTGCATCATCTCGGGTGTCACCCATGGGGTTACTATGGCGTTGATAGATGCATATCATGGGGTGGAGGAGATTTCATCTTTCAGATAAGAAGATGATCTCCAATGCCTTTTACTGGTCTTCCCTTTCTTATCCCGGGATTGCTTTTGGGATCCTTGAAAAAGGGTGTCAGAGAGTGTTCTTTGATGCAACCTTACGGTATGCCTCCTCTTGAAGGGGATGATGATTCAAAAGGACGAGATAGGGCCTTGAAACTCCTCTTCTGATTGTTCTACCTAGATGAGAAAATACTGATTCTCATGGGGGAGGTTGTTATTGAGGTGGTAAAAATGCCCTGAGCTTGAGGTCTGGGGTTGGATCCATTCCTTGTATGTTGAGTCTCTTCCTGTTTTTATTGGTATTATAGGAGATTTTTTTGTTAAAAATGCTCCCAGCCTAGCAGGCTGGGAGTTGACCCCAGATTGCGGCAGCGGCTACTACTATCGCTACCTGCTTGATCTTGCATGCCCCAATTCGGGGGCAAACTGGATTTGATTTCGAGTTCACCTGCGAAATAATCCCCTCTAGGGAGGAATTAAATGACCATTGATTGACCTCTCTTAGGCGAGAGGAATGTCGTATTCTTCGGTGGCCTGATTTAGGAGCTCGTGAATGGCTTGTTCCCTTCGGGCCTGGCGCTTCTGGGACTTACTCAAGGCATGTGTTTGTTGGGTGTGTCACCTTTCCCGAACAGACACCCCACTTGATTGACGCCTTGATGTGATGACGTTGAAAGACATTATGCCCGAACGGGTTCTTCTAGGCAGGGAGCAAAGTGAAATGCAGTGCTCCATGTTCTCCCCTTCCTCTGATATGGACTCCCGTCAAAGCGTCACCAATGAGGCGGCGTAGCCGGTGCAATGCACAGAGGCAGGCTATCTCAATGTTTCCTTTACGCCTCTCTGGTTGCGGTTGTCGTACCGAAGGAAGAGCTTCCAGGGTCGATGTGACGTAGGAGGTCTCCTATTGTATTTACATGGTCTACATAACCTTTATAGGGTAGGAAGCTTGATTTCATCCGGTGGAGGGTTGTCCATATATTGGAGCAGATGTCGTGCACGCATTCTTTTGGAATATTTCTGGGTATGTCAAATTGAGAGGTGGTCGTGGGACAAAACATAACTAGCACATCATCTCTGGCCAGTCGTTTCCTCAGGTACAACATGTCAGCATAATAATCCGCTTGTGATTCTTCTACCTGGTCGGCCCAACTGAGACACTTACCGATAGTGTGGTCGGAAGAAGTGGGGATGGTAAGTGTTGAATTATCATGTGGGAAATTCCGGGGTGGTTCAGAAGATGACGTGGCCCCAGACCGTATCTTAATGGAATATGGGTGTTGTTGGTGAATAGATGGGAATCCGACATGCTTGATCCCGTCCTTCTGAGTGCCTCGACATATGAGGTATTTTCGTTGCTTGATTCGGTAAGGGGGAGGACCTTCCTTTTGATATGATATGTCACTTTGGGGAGGAGCTTCGCAATGGCAGTCGCAATGGCGAGGAATACCATTATAGCTGCCACATGGAGAGAACCTGCAGGGTACACCATAGGGAGGACGGTTCAAATTGTAACGCAACAAGGAGAGGGACTTCTCGTTGATCGACATCTAGGAAGGTAGGGCCTCCACTATCCATGTTTTAGTGGTGAGGGATACCATTACTACTTGACACCTCACTCCATAGAGGAATTTTTCACTGAATACTATGGCGAGAACCACCGAGGTGTATCACAGCGAGGGGAGGGACCTTCTGGATGCGTAGAATTGTTACGGGGAGGGCCTTCGCCAAACACTACCATCATGGTGAGGATGACCATCATGGTTTGACATTTGATGTGTATCCTGGGGAGGACCTTCAAGACACACTGTGAAAAGGGGAGGACCTTTTTGTTGCTTGGGGTCATTATGGGGAGGACCTTCGCAGTGGCGGCCGTGGTGGTGAGGGCTACCATCACAACTGCCGCAATGTTGAGGACTACCATCACAGCTTCCGTAGGAAAATATCAATGGTGGACACCCTAGAGAGAGATTTCAGAATGTACCTCAACGAGGGGAGGGCGTTCTCATTGCTTGATGTCCACTACGGGGAGGACCTCCATTATCAGGGTTGTGAGGACTACCACTCATGATCTGATTCCCGGCTGCGTGAAGTGTAATTGCAACGTAACCCTTGGGGAGAACCTTCAGGGTAGGCCACGGACAAGTGGAGGACCTTCTTGTCGTGATGAGACGTCACTGCGGGGAGGGCCTCCGCTGTTGTGACAATGATGGCAAGGACTACGATCATAATCTCGGGTCCCACTATACTGAGAGTGTTTTGTAGTGTATACCCTGGAGAGGACCTTCAGGGTGGACCGAAACAAGTGGAGAGCCTTATTACTACTCATTCTTCTGGTCACGCAAAGGGATTCCATGACTCGCATCATAAGAGAAGCTCTCTTGATCGATCGTTATATGCCCGTGGGGGGAGGCCTCCACTGGTGCTCTGGGGAGGACCTTCAGAGCTGCTGGTATTGACATTGCGGGGAGGACCTTCGCAACTACTACTGCCACTTCCATAACATGGTAATGGGTGGGTAGGGTTCCGTGTTTTTGATATGTGCTTAGTGGAATTGGGAACCCTATCTTCCAGTAGAGTGGAGTCATGAAACCACTCTTTTTTTTAGCTGCCTACGATGCGTTCAGGGCGCTTTCTTGCGGGCATCGGGGACCGTCTGCCGTTGGTAAAGACCTTCAACTTTGGGTACCTTTCTAATTGGGTCCCTTGATGCTACCGGGATATTCAGGAGAACATCTTGACTTTTAGCAGGGATATATGCCCTACTCTGGAGCATCCACCATGATGGACGAGTGTCCCCCAGTTGGAACGAGTGAAACTTCTTGATCTTGTTACCCCTTGTATTGTAGAATATGGCTGATGAACCTCTGGGCGGAAGTAGGGATGCTGATCATCTCCAAGGAAACTATCTTGTCTCTTCGATGAGTGACATCAATTGGAGAGATGAGGTCCCCGGTACCGAGTCCTTGATGTTTCCACTGATGCAATTACATTTTGGAAATTCTGCAAGATATGATCTGGGATCGATACCTGCTCCTCCATAATTTCCAGGATATGAAGAGAGACATCTTTGGCTAGAATGGGTATGAAGGCCCATTCCAGTAATAGAGTAGGAATATACTACTTTGGTCCTCCAGGGTCAGTGGGTACTGTCAATTCTTTTGTGCTGGGGCATGTGAACGAGTCTGCCCCTGTGCCGAGATATGCCGGTTTATCTCCCCATTTTCCGCCACATCGGGGTGGTGGAATTTACTTGCATCGGTAGGGAGCTGGCCCTGCATATATTGGTTCCCACCATATCGAGTCGGTGACCATTTTTTTCAGGGAGATGTACCTTCCAATTAATTTTCCGCCACATCTGGATGGAGGGATTTTTTGATCACCACCATATCGGGATGGTTGGCGTCAAGGGAAACCTGCTAGGAGCTGGTCCTGCAGGCGTTGGGTCACCACCATGTCTGGTTGGTGGGCTTCATGAACCTGGGTAGGGAAAGGTTTTTGCTGAGTATGTGTCATCTTGTGTGGGTGATGGGCTTGATAGAGCTTTGTGGGGATGCGCGCCTGCTCGTAAGATGCTGCCATGTCTGGATGGTGGATTCGGACGAGCAGACAGGTGTTTGTGCCTACTCGCAATACGCCTCTGTGACTGGGCAGCAGATCTCCTCCTCAGGGACAAGGGTAATGACCGGTACCTGTTTGTACGTTTTCCACCCTCATTGGGAGGTCCGAGGGACCGAAGTTCAGGGAGTGTGGGCCTGGATCATCGGGGTTGATATCCTCCTTTGTGTGAGGATATTGAGTTGTGGTGTAACCACGATGATGTCTTCCGGCAGGGGCCTTAGAGCGGAACCCCTGTTCAGAGGGGATGAATTCCTTAGCATCGACCTCATCCACCTCCCAACGGTAAGGGAGGTACTCGTTGTCTCATTCCAGGGATAGACCCACGAAATGGTTTGAGATGACAACAGGAGTCTTCTGGATCTGCATTTGCGGCCGCTGCTGGGCAAGCGATTGGTAGGTTTTTGCAAATTTGGAGGGCATGCATGGCCACCTCCACCGTCGGGAGAGTACTGTTCAAGTGGTACTATCATATCACCACATTCGAGACCCATCGTTCAAGATACTGGGTAGGTGACATGGTCCTTAGTAGATGAGGATGTCTGGTCATTGCGTTATTTAAAGTACGTGTCTATTATTTCCTCCAATGATTCCATTGGATCTAAGGGAGTTCTGAGTGGTACCTATAATATATTTTTACAAATACAAATAGAAAACCCATCAAAGTAGTATTTCATAATCCCATGCATAATTAATGACCTTTCACGGCCCTCCTTGTGAGTATAAGGGGGGCATAGAGTGGGATTATGTTAAATCTGTCATGCTTGGTTAAAGATTCACGTCGGGTTCATCATTATTGTTTCGAATCGGTTCAAAACACCCAACAGTTATTTATCCGAAGATACATGGACCTACTTTCCAAAGGCTGGTGTTCACTGGGTGATTTGGCCAGCAACGCTTAAGAACTCACATTGGTCAAGAGGATGGGAATTCAGGCTCATCACACCCTTTTGTGGGGAATTATTAAATATTATAGGACTATATTATAGATTTAATATGTTTTCATATGTTCGTGAATCTTTTTTTATACCCAAGCATAGAATCCACGGATTACTCCTTGTTGGCCAATGGTCAGCTGAACGCTGGGATTCAGAATCATTTAGGCCAAGGGTTTCCATCTCTCATTGCATTAATGACTCCGAGGAGTTTGGACTCATTGAGACGACGCTAGTTTGAAGCCCCATAACTAGGAGCTCTAGAGTTTATTGTCATCCCGGGGGCAAATAATGGCTTGAGCATTTGGATCGAACCTATGACACGGGCTTCCAACGTATCCTCATGAGATGAATCAGAATACATGTAGTTTGGTTTGGGTTGGGGATTACACTCTGAGGCAGCCCAAGGTGTTGTTGAACTGACATGAAGGTGGTCAGAATGACCGGTTGTTGGGATTAAACCTCAAGGAGGCTTCCAACGTACCCTTCCTAGGAGACATGGATCAAAGTCCACATAGTTCGGGCAGAGGGTGTCGGCGAGCTGATGTGAAGATGATCCTTTGTCCGATGGGATTTGGGATTGAACATCGTAAGGCTTCCTACATTTTATGCATTGACATGGATAAAAGACCTTGTAGTTTATTATGGATAAATACTGTTTAACGTTATGGGGGATAGGTGTATTGTCATGGTCGATGCTTAATCTAATCCCACGTGAGTCATGATCGGTGTGAGAAACAAGAGGCGACATGGACCTGATGATCACGTCATGAAAGGTGCATCTATGGGAAGAAAAATGGGCTTATGCATGGCTAGCAGACCAGGGAAATGGAGAATGGGACTTACTCCAGGATGGAGGTTCGAATTGGTGACAAACCCTAATGGGAGAGGGATTAGGGACCAAAGAAGAAATGAGGGGTATAAGTACCACCTCCTGCAATAGGAACATGGGGATTACACCGGGATGGTTGCCCTATGAGACTGGGACTTACTCTAGGATGGAGGCCTGATCACTCCCAAAAGAGGGGATAAGTGCCCACCGCTGGAGTCTAAAGGAAACGCCATCGGGTTCCCCCCAATCCTGGCAAGTGGAGAGGCAAAAAGGGGACTCCTGAGCTCAGACCCTGCACTACCATTGCTATGTGAACCCAGGAATGTTTCGAGAGCCCGCTCAAGGGGTAGAGAAACCCCTTTTTCCTTGTCTACCATGGGTATGTGAACTCAAAGAAGCGCGCTAATATGCCTGAAGGTTACATCATACGATCTGGTGGCTTCGGTAAATGCCTTGGGTCGAGGCCGATGAATAGGCCAATGAAGGGATTGTGAGGGATCAGGCCAGATTGGAAGGATTTTATCTGACTCTAGGAATGGGAAAAATGAAGGAGTTGGTGGGCCACATGGGAGTATGAGGAGTGGTACCCTTTGCGTTGGGGGGTACTACGCGGCTGGGGAGGTCGTCTGCATACCAGGGTGGTACACAGACTGATAGGAATCCCGCATACCAGGGCGGTATGCGGCTTCAGGTTCGGCCCTACATACCAGTTTGGTACGCGGGGGAGTCCACACAAGCAGTGGCGGCCAGGGGTGACGCCGGTCAGGGGTTCATCGGTCAGGGGCTTCGCCTGTGTAACAGGGTGGTACGCGGTGCGTTGGATCGAAAAAGGGGAATAGACTCCCAGGTCCTTGGGGAGTACATCCGCAGAGAGACCATGGCTCACGGTATTTTTTTAAGTTCGCGGTTCACCAAGTTGTTATGTGGTTTTCGGTTCCTTATTAATTTGTTTCCAGTTTCATACCTGTTCTGGTTTGTGAATTGGAAATTCTCTGTTTGCAAAATCCTAAGCTCCTTTCTCCGAAATCCTTCCACCCGAATATGATCAATCCCTTTCTTCTCCACCTCGATTTCCTTTTATAGCGGGGGGAAAGAGATGTATCAGTGATCATACAACACCTTTGAAGAGGCCCGATGACCAAAAACCTAGTTTACAGATTACTTGGCCAATCCGTAACTCGCGGGGGGCATTGAATTCACCTCATCCGCGAACTAAGTCAGAGCTTCGTGGCCGCACAGGGCTCAACCTCTATTCTGAGAATGACAGCACACGCGGTGTGGGCGGGTCGGCGCGCTTCGCGGCAGGGGTGGTTTTTGTCGATGGACCGGCCTGGGCGTCGTCCTGCATTGCGCCCATGGAAGGTTTCCCGCATCCGTTTTGCGAACGATGCTGGTCCACCGAAGGGGGTGGCTCGCTGAACCGGTCGCGTACCATCAATGTCAGACCGGTACGCGGACTGATGATTCCTTTTCCAATCTTGAGTATTGGACACATTTTTGTCCAATTCATTGAGAGAAATTGGGTATAATCCTTCCTCAAGTAAAGGGGGATTCCTATTCTACTTTGCGGATTTTTCAGGACCCTACCACCATATATATAAATTTTTGTATCCTAATGATTTTTTTTAGTGATTTGATTAAAGCATGTTTGATATTATTAGGTAATTTCGTGTTGAATTAATGTTCTTTTTATTTTTGAGTAACAAGAAAAGAATGTTGTTTTTTAGATGAAATTATATTCGTTTTCAAATGTAGTTTGTGGTTTGATATGTGATTCAGTGATGGTTCATATGTTTTAGGCAGTTTTCCAGGATGAAAAAGTATCTCTTTAAAACTAAGTGTTG